>CM021312.1:3872924-3887973 GCA_010645155.1 Tigriopus japonicus | reverse complement strand
ATCATTCTGGTATGTGTATCTGTCTCTTTGAGATAATCAAATGCAAACCACTCTTGGGTAAATCACGTTCCACCACTCATTTTTAACCCTATTCAACTTATCCTGAAATACCAATAGAGGTTGTGAACAATTCCAAATCTAGTGAAATCTAGCCCTTTTATCCTCATATCTGTGCTGTTCAGCTAGGCCGAAGTGCAGAGGAACAGCAGGGTAGCCAAAATGAGAAGATAAGCAAGTGCCTGGTGGGGGGGTTTGTTAAACCTAGTCAAGAAATATATGCGTATAAATCTCTAAAGACAGTTACGTCAAGTGACTTTACTTAAAGCTAATGTTCTGGTTAGGATAATATACTTTTGCATACTTAAGATGACAATTGTAAAATGAGTATCAATATGTGACCAATATGTGATTGATATTGAGCTTTTACCTCCCTTTTTTTTGTCTCCACTTATGGGGGGAAATTGTTACACCGATATATTTAGTTCACATTCTCTATGGTTTCAAATCATAAGTGCCTAACAACACCATCAAAGTGAAAAATATAGTGCTCCATGAAGGTGATCTGTTCTTTACTTCATTTTGCATGAATAATCATTCAGAGGGAATCATCAACATAATAAGTTTTAACTATAACTATCATCAACTATAAGTTGATGAATAATTTCTTCAATAATGTGCTTCCTCTCGGTTTGGCCAGTCAAAATGTTGAAATTTGGCATCTATTGGATTTCAATTACTTTGGCTAATATAATGTTGACTAAAACTGATATTTTTATGAGGAAGAGTGTGAATACCTTGGCTGTAAGTTTCATTGTAAATAACATAGCCACAGTTTTCAAAAATGACGCTCTATTTTCATGAAACTTGATCTGTGTATAATTGAACCCGTTGCCTGAAATTGTTATTATTATATTCAAGTTTTACATACGTTTAATTGAGATCCATTCTCAGTTTTGTGCAAGACATTGGTCTGAAGCAGCTCAGTTTTGACTCATTCCTGAGAAAAGAAAACATCAGTATAGAAAATAATGGCATGAAAAAGAGCGCTATCTCATGCTGCAACTTTGATCTGAAGTGTTGTTTGTTATCAAACGCCTATTTCTATTATCTCTTGGCAATTTCGTCCAAAGTCACTGCAGAGCCGCACAGTTTTAAGGGCCTCTTTGGGCTACGCGTCAGCTGAAGTTCGCGTCCTGTGGTGAGAGGTTCCTGCCCAAACTAAGGAGGGCGGTATTACATGGAGTGGGAACAAGCGAGGGCCCGTGGAGGGCCCGTTACCACGTCCGTGTCAATTTTCTTGCGTGATACCCCGGAGTTAATGCAAAATTGGGATCAATGTCATTTTATTTGCATAACCTATAAAACAAAAGTTCACAAGGATTCAATGAGCAATCATTTGATGCCCAATTGATGTCTCTCAAAGAATTGAAACTGTGTTATTTAATTGTTTTAAGTCAAATTTAGGCAAGCTTTTGATCCACTGACTAGCTCTATGATGATTGTCCATCTTTTGTTGAAGACAACATGATTTTTATCATCGAGATTGTTCAGAGGCATTCTTCACTTTGTAGAATGATGTAAGTTTTCTTCTCTGTCTCTATTTTCAGTACTTAATAGGGGTTTTTAAGACAAAAGAAGACTGTAAAGTGTTGAAAAAAGATACAGAGAAGCAAATCCATACCATTCTATGAAGAGAAGAATGCCCTTGAACAATGCCAATGACAAATTCCATGTTGCTTTCGAAAAAAAGATGAACGATCACTATCACAAAGCATGTCAGTGGATCAGAATTGTGAATTTAATTGACCTGACACAATAAAACAACACAGTTTCAATTCTTTGACAGACATCAAATGATTGCTTATTGAGCCCTTGTGGACTTTTGTTTTATAGATTATGTAAATAAAACGACATTAATACCAATTATATTGCATTTCTTCATTAACTCCAGGCTATCACCCAGGAAAATTGACACTGACGTGGTAACGCGCCCTCGCTTGATCCCCCTCCACGTAATACCATCCTCCTTCCTCAAACTTACAAGCATTCAACAGGTCAAAGGTGTTGAAGTTTAAAATCATCATAAACATTATAAATTTGACAACTTCACCCTTTTGGGCATTTTTCAAAAAATCTTCAGGGCCCCTTGGAGGATCTCAGGGCCCCCAGTTTGAGAACCGCTGATCTAGAGGAACCACAAGTTGTGTAAGATTTATTTATTGTTAACATATCAATCAGTGAATTTGAAATTTAGTGGATTTTAGTGGAATTTAAGATATTTGACAATTACAAATGAAAAAGCGGAAGAGCAAGAAGTTAATGCTCTTCTTGAGTAAAGAAAATAGCCACTTGGGCAAGGATACTTAGGTCTCCCTCCTTAAGCATGTGGATTCTGCTCTGGGCCAAAATATATTCATAAATCTGGGACTCGTTATAAAACTACATTGAGCACTGTCATGCGCATAAATTCATGAAAGAAATGCCACTACCACTAGGGGTCGGGCAAGGCGTAATGGGGACTGCGTCGGTTTGTCATGCGTATGGCTGGGGCTTGATCCTGGCTTGCTGCCACCCTCAAAACTTACCTCCTGGGAGTCAAAACTGAGCATTGAACCGTCTTTCAACGCAAACAACTGAGGCAAGCAGTCGTAGCATAGCATAGCGAAGTGTTTATTCCCCAAATACGCGTTACATCCCTGGTTCGAATCCCGGGCTTGCCGAGTCCTGGTGGCCTGTGGTATCAAGTTACATGCAGTAGTCACGGTCTTTGACGGCTTAAATGGGCAAGTATGTTATCATTCCTGATGGTGAGGAAAAAATTAATGCTTGTTCAATGGAGCAACAATATCCCCACAGTGCGGACAACCTTTATCAGATCGCAACTGCAAAGCAACTCCTAACTCCATCAAAAAACTAAAGCATGCCACTGCTACGTTTATGAGGGTCGTTCTTGCTCAGTAATATCAGTTGTAATAACTGATCTTTACAACCTCTCATGAACAATTCCTTAAAAGGCTTTGGCATACCTCCGATAAAAAAGTACATTTCGTATCAAACCACATATGCAGTTCGTTCAGAGAAAAATACACTTTTTAGCTCTATTGCTATGCCTTATCAATTCTCTGCTGCTTGAGGGAATTCGTAAACAAGTTGGTTTGTCTTGACAGCCAATATGTCTCAACATCTAAGGAAGACAAAATAGTCTTTTTAAATATGTGTATGAATGTACGTATTTGTTTAAGCGCACATACTTTTTTGTTTCAAATATGATGTCTGATTACAACAATTATTTGGGTAGCGATTCTGTATACTTGTTGACTTCGTCGGAAAACTAATCTGGATAGACTGACCTTCTTAGACCTGAATCCGATTGATTGCACAAATCCACGGCTCTTGTCCAAAATCAGCCCCATTTGTCCTAGGGTTCGGAACTTCCACTCGGCTGAATCCCTTGTCCCTTCAATCGGTATGTCATAGCGGAATTTGTCAGGAAAGGGAAGCAATGACTCGGCGGAAGTCCTTCAGAGCATAGATAAATAAAATAGAGATATCTCAATTTTGACGTCGATAAAACCGCCCTCTATGAGGGATTACCTAACAACATTGGTAAAAATGATTGTTTCATAAGGAACGTCATAGAGTGCGCCACCGTGTTTGTAACGCAAATATCCTTTTTGAAGTTCGATTCTCAGAGTCAATTCAGAAAATACAGCCTACGTCATCTAGAGGTCACGGATCTCCGCACTGTCACGGCGGTCTGCCTGCTTAGCTAGAATTGAGAAGTCTGGGGGTAGTTTGTGTTCAGAGTGACCTCGGCCCCCATATGACAGAGGGCGGGGAGACACGTCCTTCTTTGAAGCTCTTCTATGTTTACTTCGCTTGCCCTCCATCAACCTCATGGCATCGTTAATGGTGACTTGGATCTTGTGCATTGATTGGCGAGGATTCTGATACTGATCTGGTCTCACCTGGCCAAATGCTGACAGGCCAGAACGGATCTTTCCGTAAATCATTCCTTGAATGATTTGCGCAAGTTGCTTTCAACTAATCCATGTCAGAAGGCGCCTCAAAAGTCCAAAGCATTTACACAGGTCAGAATGGAGATTGCTTAATTGAATGCCCCATTTTGTTAATACTTGAAGAATTCATGGAAAATGATCATTTCCAAGGATTCTTTAATTTCTGAAAATTGTTGTAGTACAATCCTACTACTACCAGTGAAAACTGTGTTAATGTTTACATTGGTAGATGTGTAACAAATCAAAAGATATGCCTGCTAATATTATACTTGCTTATTGTTTGTGATCGATTGTTGGGGCTAGGGTCGGAGGGTTGAGCCTCGCCCTGCCAGCGAAGCCAGCCATCCCATCGTCCAATGTTTTTACAAGAAACGCTGAATTTCTGGAGTGAAAAGCTAACAATAAGAATTATGATTTCCGGGAGGATTAACTTTATTGCGTTCTTCTGCTAACGAGACCAGGCTTGTATTTAGTAGACTACGTAGTTCAAATTTGAGCGCAATCGAATGCAGGAGTAAAAAGTTATGCTCTCTCAAACCTCCGTACTGAAGAGAGCATAAAGTGAATCAACTTGCCCTTTTGTGGTAAAGCAATTACCAGAAAAGGGCCACTTAATTCATTCTCGGTAGGATTTGCACTGAACTTTGAGTCAGCATAACTTTTGACTCCGATGTTCAATTGAGCTGAAATTTGAAATGCGTTTTCTTGTCAACATATGCAAAGTCTCATTTGCAGATGAACGTAACTGAACTGTGATTCCTTTCGTTAGTCTCCCAGTCCAGAGAAATTCAGTGGTTCTTGGTTTTTCCCATAGGCAATCTCATGTTCGGTATCTGAATGGTTCCCCATCTGTGGGTGTGGATTAACGTCTAAAAGTTTCCATGAGGATGGTCGGGAATGATGAAACACCATGAATGATGCATTCATGGTGTGGACATAATTGCCACTCTTTTTAATTCTATGAATCCTACCGTCGTATTTCTCTCACTCAGTTCTTCAGCTCGAAAAAAGAGTGCTCGGAAGCCTTGATATTTTTTTTTGCAAAAGAGGCTAAATAGAGAGAGCTCTTTGAAGTGGAAAGAACGTAGGAAAAATTAAACAGGCAAAAGAGAGAAACAATTTTGGTCGTTGAGTTTTTTGAGTGTCAGAGAATGATTAAAAATGGTAGAAAGTTGCAGTGATATAAAAAAACTATCAATCTCATTGAAAAGGAGCAAAACCACCAGCGCTGGGAAAATTTTTACATCAAAAGTGATAGAATCCTGTAGAATGGGATTTTAAAAATTTAGCAAATGTCAGTAAATAATTGTTGACAGGGTCAGCTTTAAATCACCTAGCAACGCTGACTCCCGCCAAAAACAAAAGGCTTGCCAACGCGCGATGTTGTAGAGGCGGTGCACACTTCACTCGGAGAATAAGTCCCTAAGAACGATTCATGTTCGTAAAAAAGCAAATATCATCTTACCCAATGACCAACAATTTTTTAGGCAAAGGCACCTTCATTTTGAAAGTGGGTGACTTTAATAGTTGATAGCAATCCTATTGAGATTCGATCATTCTGCCTCACAGGTCTCACCTAGCGTAAGGTAATTGAACACGGTGTTCCGAATGGCTTTTTAGGTTTGAATCAAAATACCCAAAAACGTGATGGCACTTTTTGGACCCAAAATTCAATGGGAAACAACTTTAAATTTATTGTGTTATTTAAGTTTAGGTCCAGGGAAAAAGTTATATACCTAAAAACCTATTAATTATAACATTTTTAAGTAACTTATTTAACCTATATTTAGAGACCATTTAGTTAACTCATGAATTCAACTTGAATAAAAATTCATTCATCAACTGCTGAGTTATTTGACTTTGAATGGTCCATTTTTTACCCCGAAAAGCCGACAAACGCTACAGTTATATGAAAAAACAAGTTCCCAAAGATTTTAAAAAGCTTTTCAATATTGCAAAAATAAATGATTTTTTTTGAGTTTTGGAACTTTGAATATGATATGATAAAAAATGAATATTTTATTGAAAATTTGAGTGACAAAAACTTTTAATACTTAACTTTAAACCAATGCTTGATAGGTCTTACCCAAAATGAACCCAAAATACAAATGATACAAAATGGCATTTGTACTAAGATTAGACACTCACAACCAAAACTACTACCATACACGAAAAAAGTGTGCCATCTATAGAGGCAAATTGAAATTGTATTTTTAAATCAACTACATGTCAAGTATGCCTCGAAGCACGGCCAAATGCATTAAATTAACAAAAAAAAGAAATTTGGAAAATCAATGGACACAAACCAAAATTCCCAATAATGGCATTGTCAAAAGAATTTTTCTTCAATATCCGGCTTTTTTAAAAATTTTCGGACTTTTGAAGAAAATAAACATTAGACTTTTTGTCACTTTTTGCAAATATTTTTCCGGGCCCTAGTAATAAATAATAAACAACCACCAACATTGTCGAAGGCATGAATACGAAATAAATGATGTTTGTGTTGAAGAGCCATGCGACAACTTGTTGAACAAACATGGAGTCTCACAACGGAGAGCTCATGATCCTCATCGTTTACAGAAACGTCATATTTTTTTTAGCTTTATCTCCAACTGCATGCAAATCTTTGGCCTTGGTTATCATGTGAATGGAAAGTGGGCAGGTTGATAAAAATCCATCCGCAGCCAAGCCCAATTCTCGCAGCGAAAACTCATCCATGCTGGGAATCAAATGAGTGCGGAGTGTGGATATCTTGTGGGAGCTGATCCATGAAGAGTGATTAGAACCAAAATCATAAGAAGATCTACAATGCAATTGGCAATCGACTGAATATAGTAATATTTGGTCTCATCCACGGAAATTCCATTGATGGTGAGATTCAGCTTGAAAAAAACATAAAATTGGAGACTCAACCCAAAACGTTGGAAGTTTCACTGTGGCAGCCAAAATTAATGGAAGCAAAGTATCATCAATTCATCGTCCTTCAAAGGCATTGCCATGATCATAATGATAGTGCTTGACAAGTAGTTTGAAAAGTCGGGGTCACGAATTAAGCATTTCAATGAAGAAATAAAACCGTGATTTCGCTCCTGTATTTCTAAACCCCATGGATCTATGCATAACCGAATAAATTTTCAATTTTCAATTTCAACTTATTAGAACTTGATACAATCGCGAGTTGAGTGTCTGAGAAGAGGGACTAAAAAACCCAATTTGTATTTTTGAAATCCTTCCAGAAGTGCAGTGGTTCCTGATTTATCACATTTCAACATGAACAGTGCTATGCTTCAAGATTAAATCTACAATTATGAACTACCCGAATGAATTCAGCTGGGGATTTGGGGGTCAAACTGGCTAAGGACGGATCAGTACAATGCTTGGGTGTATCAGTTTAAATTTTCTTCATTAGGGAAAGTTCTTATTTCTAATGATTGTCAAAATGACGAAAGCGAACAGAGCTTGAGAACTTCAAGTAAGTTTTTTAGAGAGTTGGTCTCAACTTTGACGCATCCCTAGCCATTTTAGCTACAGAATCCCCAGCTGAATTCATTCCATTACCCTCATTGGTTGACCTCGCCTGAATGTCATCTAATTTCAGATGCCTGCTAATCCCAATGAGCCTTTAAATCTTTGTCTTATGGTCTCCTTGTCTATATGTAGTATTCGGCAACTTCGTTGATTGGCGTTTCATAAGAATAGCTTGCAGAAACTCGATCGCGGCTCCCTCTCTCTTTGCAATTGTCATAATATCCCAATGCTGAATTGAGCCCAACTTGGCTAAATGTGGGCTGAGTGGGTACAGTTGGGGAAGAAGTTGATGTTGATGATTCTTGAGGTTTGGTGGTGAGCACACTTGGTTTTGATTTCCAATATTTCTTGTACCAACAAAATCCAATGATCAGAATGATCAACATAAGAGCTAGACAAGCTGACAAGCTGATGAGGATAAGTGAATGCTGGGGTTGAACATACAACCAGTTTGACAAGAGGACAGTGGATTTAATTGGGTCATCTGTGGTGATTTTAATAGAGTGTGTATTGGCAATGGTAAGTTCATCAATGATGCATTCAAAGGCCACCTGACCAAGAAAAGTGTTCGGCAGATGGAAAAGCATGGATCGCTCATGAATTGCCAAAAGTACTCTTTCACTTGAGGAAGTGCTTTGAAAGCCTGAAAAGCACATGCCATTGTTTCCTTGTATTTGTATACGTTTACCATCGTTTTGCATGTGCAAATTGTGATCAACACCATTCTGTAGAGTAATAGTGAAGGTCAACTTCTTGACTAAGTCAATGTTCAGATAGATGATGGTATTATCAAAGAAGCCATGGTTAATAAGCCATTTTTGAGATGATGGAAGGTCATTAGTTTGACAATTCAAATGATTCAAGACAGCGCAACTCCAAACAATTCCATTCTTCAAACCTTTGGAAATTTTGAATAGATTGTCTAACCCTTTTGGATTTGGAATCACCAGTTGGGCATTGTACAGAGGCATTCTGGTTGCAGTGGTCGTGACTCTCTCTTGTATGACTTGGACATTCTCATCATTCTCAGGACGATCAAATCTAATATACAACATTTCCTTGGTCTCCAATTTGTAATGATAGAGGGCGCTCTCAGTCATGAAAACTCCAACATGGTAGATATAAGAAGAAGCACAATCTACGACCTTAAACAAAGCACCTGATAATATTTCATGTGAGCACTCATTGGCCGACTTTTCTCTCTTGATTGTCATTATTTTTTCTTGTGGATAGACAATGGTTAATGAGCTTTCGTTGGACATTGTAACCTTCAAATCCAAAATCTCATGTTGAAGATTTATCTTTAACTGATCCTTTTGTCTGTAGTTTGTCCATTGTGATTTGCCATTGGGACCTTTAGCACATGAGAGTGAAGCTCTTTTACAAGTTCCCTCATCTCTCTGATCGAATCCGAATGGTTGAAGATCTTTGCACACAGATGACAAGTTCTGACTTGGAAATTGGATGAGGGTTTTTTCAAGATCACCATTACACTCATCTGTCCATGTTCCCACAGATTTCAATTCTTCCACATAGTCTCGGCTTTCTTGGGGCAAAAACTGAGTGTCATACTGGGTTGCTTGGCATTTCACAAGAATGGTAAGAACCAAAGCTATTGTAAATATAGATCTTCGTTTCGCCATGTTTTTGGAAGAAAATGATTAAAAAACGTGGCCTCCAAGTGATGATAACAAGCACATCCTTCTTTCAAGACAATGAATCATTTTCACCACCGGATTATTTTCAAATGTCAAGGGTAGCAACCTTGACGTTTTGTTTGTCGAACAGAGGAAGAACTTCATTCTCCTACCCTCAAGAGGAATTATATTCCTGATTTTATTGCTCCAATGACTAATAAGCAGAAATAAGATTTGATTTTTTGATTTGATTTTTTAAATTATTCCCCAGTTTTTATCAAAAAAGTATGCCTTTTTGAGAAACAATCAATTTTTGGAGGCAATGTGATTCACATTGTAAAAAACCACATTTATTGAAGGATTTTGCAAATTTTTCTTTTATATCGAAGGATTTTTTCAGGTTTTAGAAACTTCTCAATGGCCAAATTGGTTTTGAAGTGTAACTCTTCGGTCGTCTGGTTTTCGGGATGACAAGAGGACTTCGTCAAAAATGTATCAAAATGCCCTTGGACTTCGATGGTCAGCAAAAGGTTGTTGTTGCTAACCGAGGTCGTCCTCGACTCCTCCAAAGTTCCAGGAATGTGGCCGCGCTTGACGTGTCGCACCAAAGCAATGGTATTCCCGGCCTTGGCAGCCTTTGCCAACATTCGCACAAAGGTGGAGAATGTCGTGTGGACTAGAGCTGCCAGGATATCTGGTTTCCGAAAATTCGTGTTATGGATTAATTCAACAGGATTAATCCGGAGTTATCCACCAAAATGGATTCCTTTTTAAAAAAATCTAAACCAATGAAAACTGAAGTTTTTGATTTAATGATAAGAAGATCATTGAAAATGTTTACAAGCAATGTTGATGTTCATGTTGTTTGACGAAATTTTAAGCTGAAAACACAAAAAGCGCACAAGTATAACTTTTTTCTTTCTTAAGTTGAAATCTCAATGAGTTTAAAAACACTAAGCGAAGGCAAGGTCTTCGCAAAATAAAATATAATAATCAACGGCCTCAGAAAATTAGTAATTCTAATTTGAATGGAAAGATTGGCTTCATATTTCTTTGGACAGGGGTTTGGAGCTCACAGAGCTCATGTTTCAATTTTCAGCTCAATTGAACCACGGAGCCAAAAGTTATGCGTCTTAAAACTTCGTGGCTTGACCCTTTTTTTGCAAGAGCTTGAAACTAGAGCGCTATAATAACAGAGTACGGTCATAAAGTGCGCCATCTAGTGGATTTCATGCGACAACAGCTCGCAGTTCCCATGATACACATTTTTTTGAAGATTGCAACGGTCATTCATCTTTTTTGGACAAACTTAAGTGCCTAAAATGTTGACCCAGTGTTGTTGACGAACCTGTGGTGGTTTTTGGTTGAAATTATTGGTAAAATCCCTTTTAAATTGGCATGGAAACCTGACTACAGAAAAGGTAATTCAGGCATGATCTATGCAAGGAGGACGGTATTACTTGGAGTGGGATCGAGCGAGGGCGCGTTACTGCGTTGGTGTGAATTTTCTTGCGTGATGGCCTGGAGTTAATGAAGAAATACAATATAATTCGAATTAATGTCGTTTTATTGACATAGGTCATAAAACAAAAGTCTATAAGGATTCAATGAGCAATCATTTGATGCCCAATTGATGTCTCTCAAAGAACTCAAACTGTGTTGTTTCATTGTGTTAAGTCAGATATCTTCAAACTCCTGATCTACTGACTTGCTTTGCGATAGTGATTGTCCATCTTTTGTTGAAAGCAACATTGTTTTTACCATTGGGATAGTTCTTAGACATTCTTCCCTTTGTACAATGATTTGAATGTTCTTCTCTGTCTTTGTTTTTAGCACCTAATTGGTGTTCTAAAGCCAAAAGAAGACTGTAAAATGTTGAAAAAAAATATAAAAAAAGATTTTTTTTTGCATTCTATGAAGAGAAAAATGTCTTTAAACAACCCCAATGATAAAAACCATGTTGCTTTCAATAAAAAGGGGACAATCACTAACACAAAGCAAGTCAGTAGATCAGAAGTTTGAAGATATCTGACTTAACACAATGAAACAACACAGTTTGAGTTCTTTGAGAGACATCAGTTGGGCATCAAATGATTGCTCATTGAATCCTAGTGGAATTTTGTTTTATGACCTTTGTCAATAAAAAGACATTAATTTGAATTTTATTGGATTTATTCATGAACTCCAGGCTATCACGCAGGAAAATTCACACCAACGCAGTAACGCGCCCCCGCTCGATCCCACTCCAAGTAATACCGTCCTCCTTGATCTATGCCAAAATTTATCAGAAAAACACTTAAGGTTATATTTGGAGTTCCACCATCAACATTTTAGGCACTTAAGTTTGTCCAAAAAAGATGAATGACCGTTGCAATCTTCAAAACTATGCGTATCGTGGGAACTGCGAGCTGTTGTCGCATGAAATCCGCTAGATGGCGCACTTTATGACCGGACTCCGTTATTATAGTGCTCTACTTGAAACGAGTTTTCTTTGCACTTACTCTCGCCTAAACTTTAAAGATGCAAAACTTTTCACTCCCTCGTTTGATTGAACTGAAAATTGGTGGACAAGTTTTTGGTCATTCTTGGCACACCTCCCAAAAAATGTAATGGAATCTCTCAATTGGGAGCAAAAACAATGATGTTGGACAGAAAGGGCTCTTAAACGAAATCACCGGACTTCAAAAGTATAAACATTCAAAATTGATTTTAAAATTCCATTGGAAGTGGCAAAAATTTGATGAAATGAAGATTTTTTTAAAATCTGAATAAAAAAAATGTTGGTTGGTTTTGAGCTCAAAAATATCTTTTCTTCCAAAACTGCGTTCTTTATAGTGCATATTGTGCGGATTAGGCCGTTTACCCCTGTAATCAGCGTTTGGTAAAAACGTGGTCAATGCCTAAGGTAAAACATTTAAGGTCCTTCTTGCTTGCGCCTTCTTTCACAAAATATTGTTCATGTTCTCTACGATTTAGACAAGAATAGTAAAAAATAGAAAACTTTTATCAACAGGAAACCAATTTGTTATCAACGGTTTTGAAAATCAGAATAGTTATACTGTTTTGTTCTTTAAAAACTGTCTCACAGCCTACACAAATTCATTGCGGACATGTGTAACATGTTGTTGACTCTTATTTTCATCCCCATTGTGTTTGCTTCCGAGAAAGAGTTCGACGACGATTTCTTTCCAACCAATAAAGAAGAATATTGGAATACATTGATCAAATATGGAACTTGGCTCAAAGAATGCAATGGAAAGGCGGGAAAAGCCTTACTCCATTTTCCAATCAAAAAAGTCCCTGATTCAGTGTGCGATTCACTTGAACCCCTTGGATTTAGTCAAGGAACGAAAGGCAAGTGTTCCCGAAGTCCCTTGGTGTGCCATGATAGTCAAAATCAGATTCAATGGACGAACAATCGCGAAAAGGATCACTTTACAGTTGATTTTGATTGGGATATTATAGGTTTCGAAACAACATTGTTCAAAAATAGTTCCCTTAACTTTAAATTTGGATCACGTGCTGAAACAAAAATCAAAAAGGAAAAGGACAGATGCGCATATTATGTACTACAAATTTGGAAAGAGGTAGATTCTTCCTGCGGAAAAACATCTTACAACTTTGGATTCGTCAAAACTTATTCCTTCATATATGAGTACATAATTATCACGGCAGGTTTTATTGAGTTCACCCGGCTGAACATATCAAGAAATGAAGATCGAGTTGATATCATTCAAGATGGTGCTTCATTGCTCGTGACCAAAATGAATCTGTCTCTGGAGGGATCCCAAAAAATAAATACCAGAGAATTAGACCATCTGCACAGAATGTCTGATTTACTGAAGAACTACCACCCATGGAACTGTGGTTTGTTATACAATTGCCAAGTGGAGTCAATGCCCTCTTCTGGACAATTGGACCTCAAACATAATCTTGTTCCAGAGGCCAGTATTTATCTAAGTTTCCACGTTGAGTCCATTCAAACCCTCAACATTACCCAAGATGATGGAAATAGTCACCAAATCCATTTCTTCAAAGATGAGTTGAAATTAAAAGTGAAAGTTCCTGACGTAGGATCTCGAGCGGCGAATACCAACGACCACAAAGTTGATTTACTTATGGTTATTCATCATCAAACCATCATGATTCTTTTAACATCTATTTTTCAAGGAACGCTAGCTTACGAATTCGTTATTCCCGAGCTTGTGATTGAGCGTGTTCAATCATTTCAAATTCAACCCAATGTTCATCAAATGGACAAGGAAGTACTGATTTCCATCCCTGGAACCACTAATCCAAGTTTTTTTCCAATTAATCCTGCCTTACATTTCTTTTCAACGCATATGAATTACGTTATAACCGTGGGTGTAATGGCGATCGTTCTGGCGATCATGCTGCTCTGCATTTACTTCCTACAACAAAGATCCAGATTCAATAACGTTCCAACTTCAGAAGAAACCAATTCTTGTAATGAGTGTAGTGTCAATTACGATGCTCAGGGTGACCAATTCAACGAGGAATATTACTACTCAACAAACGAAGTGGATTATTATGTTTGAAACAGAAAACCATTTTGCTAGAAAATTGTGAAGCAAGGTTAACTGCTGATGATTCCCATTGAGAGCTACATAACTATTCACACCTGCCTGAGTGAAATTCTCAGTTCAAGAGGAATTTAGGCGCATTCTGGTTTTTGCATTTGATTCTAAAACTCCATTTGAGACATTTTTGATCCATCTTAATTTGTTCCTCTGTTAGAAACAAAGAAATATCCTTCAAGAAAGTTTGTCACATTATTGATTATTTTTCGGGCAGAACTCGGTCACACTTGTAAATTCGTTCAAATGCAACTCAGGGCGCCACAGTGCCATCCATTGTCCGATCAAAACAGAACCCCGATGGAACTGGTAACACACATTTGATTTAATGGACGTATGATATTTGCCACACTAAAAATAAATATTTTTGACATTGCTCTTTTTCTGTTTGGCCCATCCTAATTTCAAAGGAGGGTTTTGTGTTGTTCTATCGTTTCTGACCCCCCTGATCTAGGGTAGAGACCCTAAATAGGGTCTCTAATCTAGGGTATCCACAGAGGTCCCAGAGTGGAGATACCGGAGCAGGCCCGTCATGAAATTTCATTAAAGGCAGCAAGGGCCGTTTAACATCAGCGTCTAGTTAAAACTTGCCCAAACAAACGTATTCGTAGAAGGCAAATTTTTGAAAAACATTCAGTTTTTTGGCCACGTAGCCTCCTGTCTACGCTTTGCTTCTCACAAGTTATACCAAGATGTTCAATGAAGATGATAATTCGATTACCAGGCATTAGTTCACGCAATTATAGAATTTGGCATTGAAAATAAGTCGTGCGCTCTTCCATTTGTACTAGGATCTTCCACTTGTTTGGGCAAGTACTTCACGATATTCTTCGGAAATATTTGCGTTTTCACGCAACTTCTGGCCAGTTTCAGCAATAAGCAAGGCAGACAAAAAGACAACAATGGCCTCTCTACAGACCTCTATGAGGGTATCACGAACTTCGTTCCAAATAAACAGTAAACACAAGCTTTTCAATGTTTTTAAACGACGACGTGTGCTTCAATTTTGGAATTAACGAAAAAGTCCGGAAGAATCTGTGTCCAGTGCGCTTGGTTGGCAGTTTTTATTCCATATCGAGTTCCACGTAATTTCATCAAAATATGTTCAAGTGGTTGAGGATTTTTAGTGTTGCTTCAACTACTTGGAATCTCGTCTTCCAAATGGATTTTGTTGCTCAGCATGTCATTGAAACTTTGTGATTCCAACACTGCCAAATTGCCCATCTTATCAATTAACGTCACATATAAATTGGGAATTGCATTTATC
>CM021312.1:3827493-3864894 GCA_010645155.1 Tigriopus japonicus | reverse complement strand
TACATAGGATAAATCAATAGTGGATAACTAAGTACATGGGATAACTCAACAATGGATAACTAAGTACATAGGATAACTCAACAGTGAATAACTAAGTACATAGGATAACTCAACAATGGATAACTAAGTACATAGGATAACTCAATAGTGGATAACTAAGTACATAGGATAACTCAATAGTGGATAGCTAAGTACATAGGATAAATCAACAGTGGATAACTAAGTACATAGGATTACTAAGTACATGGGATAACTCAACAGTGGATAACTGGTTACCGCGAATAACTCGGTACACTGGATAACTTAGTACAGGGGAAAACTCGGTATTCTGGATAACTGGGTACAGCGGAAAACTCGGTACAGGAAGATTCAGTACAAGATGTATTGACCTACCTACTGGTAGTTTGATCGCTTAAAGATGTCTAGTTAGGAAATAATGGAGTGTTTAAAACTTGCGTGAGTGAAAAAAAGCGTGAGTTTTGTTGAGAACGGAAGTGTAACAGGTGTTAACTTCCGGTCTCTTCTTTATGGAGGAAAGAAAAACAGAACAATAAAAAATATTCACTCAACCATTCAATCAACAATGGTAAGTTGTTTCGACACAAGATAACTGAGTACATCGGTTAACTGGGTACAGTGGAAAACTTTAAACAGGAAGATTTAGTATCAGAAAACTGGGTACACCGAGTATGTGAAAAAATTCAATAAAAATTCTTGGAAAGCCAGTTTATTCGTGTAATACATTTTATGGATCACGTGTTTGACCAGTGTGAAAATAGATGACCAATTTTGTTTAGCCGAATGAAATCAAACTAATCCTTGGACTTGATGCATACAAAAAAGCAACCAAATGGAGCTGTACTGCAGCATATTAGCTATCCAGACTTCAAAATAAGTCTGCAATTTTGCCTACCTTTGACCGTAGTTCAGCATAACTCAGTGAGAGAAAACGCCTAAAAGTCTCCATGAACACTTTTTTTGGTTGGCCATTGATTGCTTATGTCCCCACCACAGCTAGCTCCACCTTAGTCTCGCCCTGGAGCACAGCACTTCACTTCACACCCCTTCAACTAAAAAAGTCTGAAGATCACATTTGACTTCTTTTGATTGATTTATGTGTCGTGATACTTTGGATTCAACACAATCACAAACAAACTCAGGCACTCCATCCATGGACAACTAACTGGCTTGCTCAAGGGTTACAAAAATTTAGAGGGCAAATCAAATTTTTGATATTGTGTCAAAATAGTTTGAGACAAGATTGATTGGAGTGTTTTCGCGGTTGATGTCAAGCTCTTTTGTGAGGTGCGAGACCATAACGATGAACAAGCATTTCAGATGGACCTCTGTCAAGCCGAAAAATGGGCATCGCGAAATGGAATGGAGTTGAATACCCTTAAAAGCTCTTTCATGATGTTCGAAAAGGACCAGAAATCCAGATATTTCATTTATTCAATGGAGAACAAACACCTTGCAGAGGGCAACTCTCAGCGAGATTTGGGAGTTGTTTTTGATCCTAAGAACATCTTCAGTGATCACTGCTCTGAGGTAAAGATTAAAGCAAGTAGGGTGCGTGGTTTATTGAAGCGACATTTCCTCACGCATGATATCAAGACGTGGACTTTGCTCTATAAAACGTATGTTCGCCCACTAGCAGAATTTAGCACCCAAGTGTGGTGTCCCTTTCTGAAAAAGGACATTCAAGCAATTGAATCAGTTCAACGACGAGGTACAAAAGCCATCAAACAACTCCAAAAATGTTCTTACCCCAAAAGACTGAAGATAATGGGGCTGGAATCATTGGAGGAAAGACGAATTAATCTATTATTAATAATCTGAATTAATAATCTGTTCCTTGCTCACAAGATATTTACACTAAAAATTACCCTTCGTCAACTGGGGTCAACTAAACCTACACTCCCATTTGAGCCTTTTCCCAAATTCTACCAGACAAGAAGCGCTGTGAGAGGCCTCTTGTCTCCTGAAGTATCTGCACTCAGATGCCGAATTCACTTCCTACGAAATCGAATCATTCCTTACTGGAATATGACGTTCAACATGCTGGGACATTGAGAAAATTTAGGTCCCTAATGACCACCGTTGATTTCAGCGCTCATTTCAAATGCTTCATGTGAAATTTTCCAAGTCAAAAACTGTTTCTAGTTTGGGTCACGGTTTTTTCAACTTCCCTCTCTTCTTCCCTCATGTTTTTTTCCTTTTCTTTTTTTTTTGTTCTTCCATTTTTTTCTGTACCGATCCATTACTCGTGTGTAGGTCGTTCATGTAGATAGATAAAAAGCGGGGTGCCAAGGGCACTCCCTTGCGGCACTCCTGAACTCCTGAAATAACATGATTCCAGCCAGATCCAACACCGTTAAGTACCACTCTCTGCATTCTTTCGTCAAGCCAGAACCTGATCCACTTCTGTATTTTTCCGCACAGATCAAAACTCGACAACTTTTGGATTTTACCGTTTGGGTGCGGTTGGTAAGAAAGTTTTTTAACCAAGCATGCAACTTTTCCTTGATTCCTGATTCAGACAAAGAGTGAAACAGTAGATTGTGATCTACCTTGTCAAAAGCTTTTGCAAAGTCCAAATACACAACAGCTCCTTTGGGCAGTCGTCGCATCAAGGGGAGACATTCGTTGTCCTATTTGAGCGGATTTGATCGGCGTGAGATACGATTACTCAAGGATGGCTCAAGCCAGGATTACTTTCAAAATACACACCGGGTCCGATTAGTACAATGAAAATTCAACGGAACAATACATTTGTTGCAAGAACCTCACATTTTAGTACAATGATCGGACCCAGTGTGTATTTTTGAAATTCGTCCTGACGTACAGTGATTCCTGGATTACTTTAACCCTACGTAATTTGACGTGAACTCCGTAACGGCCGTCAATTTTACTCCGTAAGAAGATTTTCCCACCATGGAAGGCCTTGTTCAGGTCTTTCGTGAAGAGATGGACCAACTCATGGAAGAGTCGCGTCGGAGAGAGGATCGAATGCTAGAGGAGGCCAAAGCCAGAGAAGAAAAACTCATGAAGTTGATCGAGTCTCGGCCCACAGATGGAGCTTCGAATAGGGATTCAGGAAGTGGAACTTTCCGACCAATTTCTGTGGACCGCCCCATGTTATGTTCCGGTGCCACAACGTCAGATTTTGTGACTTGGAAGGAGGGCTGTGATAATTTCGCTCTTTGCCGGCATCTTTCCAATCAATCTCGCCTTGTTCGTGTGGCAGCACTGAAGACCTGCTTGGATAGCGATCTCCAACGATTCCTTATCCAAAAAATTATCGAGGTTGACGCAGATGCAGATGTTCAAGCGATGACATCCGCATTATTCAAATATATATGAGCTCAAAGAGATCCTTTGCTTGACAGAATCGAATTCTACAAAGCAACCCAACATTCGATTTTCGATACTTTCCTCAGTGGTCTAAAAGAAGTTCTGCCAGCTTGCAACTTCGAGACCGACCCGTCATGCTCCACTTTTTGATGATTTGATGCGAGATCAAATTATTTGTGAAATTGGGAGCAATGTGACAAGACATAGGCTATTGGCGGAAGTTGACCTGACGTTGGAGAAAGCGATCAAAATCTGTCTGGCGGAAGAAGGAGCAGTCTCTTCGCAGAAAAATCTTGGATCTAGTAGCATTCAAGGAGTCTCGGCTTATAAAAAGGCCAAGAAGATGATCAAGACTCAGGATTCTGGTTTGTACCGATGTGATTCTTGTGGCCGAAAAACGCATGGAATGAAGGCACCTTGCCCTGCTCGGGACAAAACCTGTCATAGTTGTGGAACAAAGGGACATTTTAGTCCATGTTGCCCCAAGAACACTTGATCTGGTAAACCCAAAGACACTCCATCGTTGACGATCCATGAGTTCCACTGAGTTCTCGGGTATTCAGGCAACTGAGAATCTAAACCTCGAAACAAAAATTTAAATGATATCAATTGGTCACTAGTGACCTGGTCCCTGATACAGGAAGTGACATCAACGTTATGGACATGAATACATTCCTTTCTAATGGAGGAGATTTGAAGGATCTTCGAGAAGATCGAGATGTCGTTCGTAACGTGCCTGGCACTAACATGGATGGTGTGGGATGCTGTTTGATTACAATTCGAGATGGTAAAAACAAAGTGCAGACTGTCCTTCACGTGTTCAAAGATATCCAGGGTTACTATCTATCTCGTGACACCCCCTCCAAGCTCTCGGTTATCTCCCATCAAATTGGCCCAAGATCAAAGTTGTGTCAGGTGCTCGGATTGAAACCCAGAACGAGGCCGCAATCAAGTGTGTTAAAGAATATCATCACGTAGTGTTTGATGAGGGCAAACTGAAACCAAAACGAGGCCACCTATGAAAATCCGTTTGAATGATGATGCCAAGCCATTTCAACAATTTCATGCCAGAAAAATCTCAATTAACGACGAGAAGTAAGTCAAGCTTCAATTGGAAAATATGGAGGAGTCCTCAAAATGGTGCCTGCCACAAATTGTGGTTGTGGACAAGAAAGACTCCTGAGAAAAGAATGACCGTCAACCTAACCAAGCGGAACTCGCAAGTCCAAAGGCCCGTCCATCCTATGCGGTCCCCAAAGGACGCCATAATTAGTATGGAAGGAGCTCGATATTTCACGAAATTTGATGCACGCCACGGTTATTGGCAAATTCCTTTAAACGAGGAATCAAAACCATTAATCATGTTTATCACACCTTTCGGTCGATATCGATTTCTTTGGAACCCTCAAGGATTAATTATTCCTGGAGACGAATTCAACATGCGAAAGATCTCGATTTCGAGGGGATCCCAAGAATCGAAAAAGTCGTCGACGACATCTTGATCTATGATAATGACTTTCAGGACCATGTTGAACATGTCCGTCAAGTCTTGGATCGTGCTCAAGGGCATGGTATCACGTTCTCACTTAAGAAGTTTGAGTTCGCCAAGTCAGAGGTCCCATTTTGTGGTTATAGTGTTGGGTGTGATGGATGGAAGATTGCTTGACCCAGCCAAGACCCATGCACTCCGCAACTTCGCGGCACCGGAAAATCAGACCGATTAACGCTCATTTTTTGGGTTGGTCAACCAATTTTCGCATTTCAGTCTCGAGGTCGAAGGTGCCGCTGGTCCGCTTCGTGGATTGCTCAAGGAGAAGAACGCTTTTATTTGGGCTCAAGATCATCATCAAGCATTTGAAAATGTGAAAAAGGCTCTCGTCTCGACCCCAACTTTGGCTTACTTCACGTTTGATGCAAAAACTCGTCTGGAGACTGATGCTTCCAGAACTAGAGGTCTAGGTTTTGTGTTATTGAAAGAGCAGGATGGCGGCGTTTGGCGGATCATTCAATGCGAAAGTCACTTTCTTAGTGATGCTGAGTCACGGTCTGCCATGATTGAGCTTGAACTTTTGGCCGTGGTTTGGGCCGTAAAAAAAGTGTCACGTGTTCCTGTCTGGCGTGAAATTTGAATTGGTTGTTGAACATAAGCCTTTACAAGGGGTAATCTTGAACGATTACACCTTGGACAAGGTCGATACACAAGCGATTGGTGCGTCTTTTATTGAAAGTGCAAGATTATCAGTTTGAAACTGCCTGGACGAGGGGAAAAGACCAGAGGCTAGTTTTTTTAAGCGCAAAGATCGATCTCAAGATCGAACTTACAGTACTAAAGTACGATCTTAAGATCGATCTTTGCGTCTTAAAAAGCTAGCCTCAGGTCTTTGCCAATGCTTTGTCGAGAGTGCCAGTGGATCAACCAGAATCAGATGACCAGCATGGAGAATCGGCTCTCATGTCTTTTTCGATTTGCTCCATTTTTCAAAAGAATGAAGATCTACCGGATCTGAAAATGGCACAACTGGCTCGAGAGACTCGAAGGGATGCTGAATGTCAGATTTTGAGAAGGATCATTTTGGATGGGTTTCCTGACAACAAGAGTGATCTTCCAGAAGAGATCAAGCCTTTTTGGGGAGAGCGTGAACACCTTCACCTTGATGGACATATCATACTTCATGGCAAACGCCAGGTGATTCCATGATGTATGAGGAAAACGGTTCTCCAAGACCTTCATTCATTGCACCAGGGTCAAGAACGTGCCATGAAGAGAGCTCGGCAGATCGTATTTTGGCCATACGACTCTTCAACATTGTGAACGGTGTCGTGAACATCAGCCATCCCAACCAAAGGAACCAATGATGAGTGAACCTGTTCCCGATTTACCTTTTCAGAACGTTAGTTCAGATTTGTTTGAGCACTGTGGATATCAAAATCTCGTGAATGTTGATCGCTTATCACTAGGGACGCGCAAAAAGTGCAAATCAAAACAAGCTTTTAGTTACCAAAAGTTGCACGAAAAAACAGCCCAAAATCGTAAAATAAAATGCAGAAAAAGATCAAAAGCGCAGATAAAAACCAAAAAAGTGCAAATAAAATCTAAAAAAACGAAGCAAAACACAAATTTCTGAAACAAAAAGCTTCAGATATGTTCTTGTCATCTGCTTGTTATTTTTCAATCTTGAAGAGCAGAATTTAGATATTGAAGTAGTAGTAATCAATACTATGCTAACCTATGCTGGGAGCCTTAGAGATTTTAAATATGTTTAACTATGTTGTTCAAAACGGTCTTTTTTTGTTTTTAATATGCAATTGTTTTTTTCAGAAAGGTAAGCACACTGCAAAGAAGGAATCATGGGATCATGTTGAGATGCAATCTAAGCTAAATTTAAAAGTACTCAATAAATAGGAAAATTATATTGACTTTTATTAAAACGCTATACTAATTGTGAATGATGTAAGAAAAAACGTTGTTGTTGACAAACTATTCTTGACATCAGTTAGCTAAAAATATCAGAAGGACAATATTCAATGAGATTTCCCCATTCTTGTGTCTTGTTTGACACGAGTTTCATTGATTTATAGTGATAGTTTCATAGATTGAACTTTTGTGATGATGAGTGTTATCTCACATTTAGGTTTCAAATTTGGAAAAAAATCTTGCAAAAGTAAATATTTTCAAGGAAGAAATAGCAAATTCGCAACTATTTGTACAATTTAGGCCGAAAACGTAAAAAAAATCGTGCAAATAAATGTGAAAAGTCCAAAAAGGCAAATAAAAATGTTTATGTCACCCAAATCTTTTTGCACTTTTTGCCCGTCCCTATTAATCATACTTGGCAAGGAAATCATAAGACATGGAAGCCTCCGCTGAGGAGTTAAGCTCTGGATTTTTTATAAATCGAATACCATTCAAGTAAATGATTTTGCTTTGATAAGATTGATTAGTAGGGCCCGGATTTGAACTTGATTTTTTTGGGGCCATGAAATTAATTTTTAAATTGCTAACCCAGAATTCGAAAAACGACTTTTGCCAATAGCCGATACATCCAGGTATTTAGTGATCCTTGTACTTGGACATGTGCTTGGATCAATGATGAGACTTCTAATTGGATTAGTGATTGCAAAAGTGAACTGATTCCAAATTCTGGTCGATGGAATACTATCGATGGGCTTGAGGCAAGCCAAAGCCTCCAGTTTTACATCCAACGTGAAACAAACAACAGAAGGGGAGGAGAGGTGGTGTCGTGGTTAGCGCAGTTTTCTGTAGTGAGAGAGGTCCCCGGTTCGATTCTCCTCCCCGGCCCTTCTCAGGAAAACTTTTAGACGCTAATCCACACCCACAGACGGAGAACCAATTTGATACCGGACACGAGATTGCCTATCGGAAATGATTTGGAAGATGTGATGGCTGGCTTCGCTGGCCGGGCGAGGCTCAAACCTCCGACCCCAGCACCCACAATAAAAAAAGAGAAAAAAACAGACTTTTACCATCACTCTGGACAGTGGAAGGAGCCATGCGATTCAATTCTTCTGAACTACTAGATAGATAGAAGACACAAGTTGATAACATCACAAGTTACCAATATCTTCCAGAACCCAACTTTAAAACGATTTCTCAAAGGTATATCACGATTTTTTGTGGAACCACCAAAGATGCTATTACTATTCACAACTTCACCAAGAATGAAATCATCATGGGGCACATTGAATCGATTGAAGTTGAAGCACACAATGGTCCTAACGATGGTTCTAAGACGATTCTAATTTCCGGACCATCATTCTTTGGCACTCGCCTTCTCGAACTGTCTCATTGGACCCTCTTTTGGGTCATTTTTGGGCTACTGATGATCTTTTCGACAAGCATTAGCATGATCGTTTTCATTGTTTTAAGAAAAGGAAAATCCGTCACAACAATAAACCAAAGGAAACACGAGAATTCATCTTGGGAACATCGCAAATCTTCGACCTTTAACCTCCAAGGTTCAGGACCATGACAATGAAAAATGCCATTATTATGCGTCAATAAGGACGAGTTTCAAAAATCTTGATACATCAGCGTTTATCATTTATCAACGAAATATGAGCAAGACTGGATTGAATGTTTTTATTTCATGTGCTTTGTAACTTCATGATACTTTTATTTGTAACTGCAGAGTGGGGCAGCAAAAATGTCCGGTCGCGTTTTGCAAATATCCAGCCTAAATGAGCCAGTCATACAAATGACCTTTAAGAACAGAAATGTGCAGGAGGCAACATGGCTTTGTTTTTGTATTATTGAAGCAACAAAGGACTGAAAATAAGTGAGATAGAGATAGAAAAAGCAAAGAGTCCTGAATCTTCCGTGCGCCAGAATAAGGCAAAAGGACATTGCCAGTGTCATTGTATTTGATGCATGATGTCTGCAATTTCACAATGACAGATGATTGGCAGAATAAAGAGACGAAGTCAATGGGATCCTCAGGACAAACACCTCACCCAATTGATAGGCCTGGGTGTCCTGGGGTCCAACAGAAAGAAGATGTCCCCCACACTGTAGAGAGTGTCACCATAAATGTCTAATGCAACATCCTGGGGTACACAGTGTTACCATGGATTAAGGCCCAGTTACCACAAGGACAACTATGTGTGAACCAAGAACGGTGGTCTGTCCCAGATTTTGGTACATCTGGCGGTATTCACGCGGTTTATGCCATAGTGAGGCGGAAGGAAATTTTTGTTTAGCGGGCAAGAACGTTTTGATAGATTTCTGGCGGTTTTTACATGAAAATCGTGAAATTTGGCATATTTTAAAGAAACACAATTTGGCTCTCGGATTTTAGCAGGATTCAGCGAAATAATGTTCACTCCTCAAAGTTACAAAAATAGTGTGACCAGTTTTTGGCCTAGTTAGCAACAATTTACCACTACAAGGACTGGGATTCCCTGTTATGAGAGTTTATCACTAATAGAGGTTCAATAATTAATGTTTATTAATTAATATATAGCCTCTCCCAATACGAGAGCTCTCTCATTCCTGTGATGTTCCTAGAAAAACATCTTTGGACCTGCTCGACCTTTTGCAAACCAGCCGAACTCATTGGAGCCCAAATGAGGGAAGCATATTCAAGATCCGGTTGAGCAATTGACTTGAACAGAGTTAGCATCGTAATACTATCTTTGGACTTGAATGTGCGATGGATCCAGGAGCAGGTTTGAAATACCTTCCCCACTTTCAACTGGATATGCTCTTCAAACTTTCCATCATTTTGGATGACAACTCCTAAATCCCTCATGGACGATATCTGCTTAATATCACAACCTCCATTGTCTTTGAGTGGAGCATCTAATTTTGACGTCCCATACGTCATTGTGCGGAATTTCATCCCGTTCAATGCCATAATACTCTGACCAACCCAAGAGTAGACTTTCTCCAAGTCCTCAACTAAATATTTTGAGTCCTGACCATTCCTTCCACAAACTAATTTTGTGTCATCAGCATATGAAGAAATACTGGCTTTTGTTCTAAACTTCTTGAGAGGAGCAATAAAGAGAATAAACAAGAGCGGACATAAAATTGAACCTTGTGGAACACCTGACTTGACATTATACATGCCACTAAATGATCCTTCAACCTTGACTATTTGCTTCCTATCACTCATGAAACTATCAATCCAATTCAGGACCTTTCCTTGGATCCCAAACTCTTTGAGTTGATCGAGCAAAAGACCATGATCTACCTTATCAAAGGCCTTGGCAAAGTCTAGATAGACTGCATCATCTGACCCGTGACTTTCAAGCCCGTCAATAATCTGTTCAATGTGGTCAACCTGTTGGGTTACTGTACTAAAATGAGCTCGAAACCCATGCTGTCCAGAAGGAATTGAATCATGGGCTTCCAAATACTCAACAACCTTGGACTCCATGATCCTCTTAAGACCTTTGCAATACTGGAAATCAGAGAAATGGGCCTATTATTACTAGGGAGTGATTTATCTCCGCCCTTGAAAATTGGAACGACATGAGCTACTTTTAGATAAGAGGGAAACTTGCCTTGATCTAAGATGCGACGCATCAAAAAGGAGAAAACAGGGGCAAGACTCTGTGAACATTTCATCAGAAACTGAGATGTTACGCCATCAGGTCCAGGAGAACTCGAGAGCTTTAAGCTCTTGATGGCCTCAAAAGCATCTTGATCTGTGACTACCAGATCCTCCAATCGATTATCCTGACTATCAATGCCAGGCTCATCAACAACATTACTATAGTCATAAACTTTTTTGAGCCAGAATCCCCTTGTTGTTTCTTGAGAAGGCCAGGCGCCCTTTATCCAAGAACTTTTTATTGAATCACTTTAGGTTTCTTCATTCTGAAAATCAATCAAATTGTTCTGGATCATCATGAAGAGGGAATGAGAAGTATTTTTTTCTTCTTTTTTTTTTGAGGGGGGGGCGGATTTTTTTTTACCGCTACAAGGAGTGGGATTCCCTGTAAAGAAAATGAATGATTATTATAGTTTAAATAATTAACGTTTTGCGAAATTTGATTTACCAATGAGTTACTGTTGGCAGATCTGTACAACCCTTGAGAAATTAATTTTTGAGAAAAGAATTTAATCTCAACACAGGAAAACTGGGTACAACGGAAAACTCGGTACAACGAAAACTCGGTACAGCGGAAAACTGGGTACAGGAAGATTCAGTACAAGAAAACTGGGTACAACGGAAAACTGGGTACAGCGGAAAACTGGGTACAGCGGAAAACTGGGTACAACGGATCACTGGGTACAGCTGAAAACTGGGTACAACGGAAAACTGGGAAAAACGGAAAACTGGGAAAACGGAAAACTGAATACTTCTGAAAAGGGGTTGAAGAGCAAACTTCATCTACCTGGAAAATTTTCAATATTAAACAAGGGCCTTATAGAATTTTTAAATACCAAAATTTGAACGTTTTAGCATCATAGCATGCCGTTGGTAGACCAAATATCATGAAAATACTAATTGAATACATTATATTTATAATTCATTTACTACAGGGTATCTCGTTTCTGGTAACGTTAGAAAAAAAATTGCAACAAATCCAGAAAAAAGCAAATTTAGTCATCTCTACTGGGAAATTACAATTGTGATGCTTATTTTCTTTTTTCAGGATTAACTTGTCATTTTACCTTTTATTTGACTAGGGACCGGATTTTAAATAGATTTTTTGCCCAATAATTGTTTTTTAAATTGACAAAATTGGAGAATAAATTGATCTGAACCTATAAAATTACTTTAAAAAATTGAAAAAATCATTCGTTTGGAATTTTGAGAGTTGTTTATGCCATAAAGAACTTTTCAGTAGGTTCAAAAGTGCCCGAATAAGTGACGTGACCAAACATTCTTTAAAAAAAGGAAATATTATTTGCTTATCAAAAAAAACAGCTACAAAATACGTGTCATTTCATGGAAACATAATTTCAAGTGTCCAAGGAAGTGTTTTTGGCCTACATCTGTTTACTATCTTTGTGAACGACCCATCAGGGTAATTGCCTGCGAGAATGCTTAAATTTGCTAACGACGCAAAGATTTTTTGTAGTGTTTCGTCGCAAGAAGATCGATGGGAATTACAACTAAACCTTGATCAGGTTGACCCATCCTTGGCCGATTCTTTCTCTTTCTCATTTGGAATCAAGGATTTTGTGGCATTTACCCAAGCTTTGAGAGCCTCTATTACAAAGGGCTTGTTTATCGACGTGCAATCTTTTCCCTGAAGAACAAGCTCAAGGCAACGCGTGGCTTCCTCACTCAAATGTTTCAAAATCTTAAACATTACCAGATCGTGGACTCAGCCAACAAGGTTAAGATAAAAATGAACAGATCAACACTCTCTGTGTAGCAGAGAGCCCGCTTCTACAGAGGGTAGTGATGCTCCTAGAAAGATCGCTAATTTTTTTGATTGTTTTAAAAAATGTGATCAAAATATATAATAAACAACAACAATAAGTCTACAACTTAAAAGTTAACTTTTTTACTGTTTTCACCAAATGAAAATCCGCTCCCTACTGATCACGAGCGTTACCAATTTCGTAACTTGTAAAAAGCTTAAAATCAAATTATGGCCTCTGATGAATGCAAATTTTGGCTAACCTGATGGTGAAGAGCTTATAATGTTTAACCAGTTCTTCTAAACTTGGTTATTTGTCACTGCAATTTGTCTCAAAAGTATAAAAGAAATTTGGCAGCCTCATAGTTTAAATATTAATAAAGAATAATTGGTCAGAACAAGAGTAAGTAAGTAAGTAAGTAAGTAATTTATTTCATAAGGACAGGAAAGGAATATTCATACATTTTTTTTTTTACATCTTGGGTCAAAAATAAATATTCATCAATCAGCCCTCATAGGAAGCCGAAAATCCCAAAAGGATACATGACACGGCTACCTCAGAAAATACATGAAAATAAGTAAGCAAATAACAAAAGAGGGGGGGGGTGCAGAGAGGGGCGGGGGACAAAATTAGCTGACAATTCATTATGTGTTTATAATTTTAGAAGTAAAACGGCAAACCTTAAGCTTGGAGTAAACCTTAAGTCGCTGGGAATATCAACTTCTTTGAAGAGAATCGTTCGGTTACTGGTTGCTTCAATCATTAAAAAAAAAGATTCCCTCTTGCCTTGGACTTGGAGTTGATAGGTGTTGTCACACATGATTGAATACGAGACCCAACGTAAAGGACGTGTCCTTGCTAGGGATGGTCATGAGTACATCCTGTTCACTGGACGTGGAAGAGACGGAATCGAGGTGTGGCGTTGTCGCCAACATATCAAGTTCAAATGTAACGCAACTATTCGCACGAACAAAGACAAAGAAGTTACACAAGCATCGGGAGAGCATACTCATGAAGGTGATCCACTACGACCAAAAAAGAACGAGTTGTTGTCCAAACTCAAAGGAGCTGCATCGTTTGGAAATACAACGAAGGTTGTCTTAGGAGAACAACTGCTAGATGTTTCAAACGATGTTTTGTCTCGGCTTCCAAAGAAATCTTCCATGGAGCGGTTAGTAAGACTGGAAAGAAGCCGTAAAAACTCGCCTCATCCGAATCCTCCAGACATTCATTTTCGAATTCCAGAAGAGTTTATGGAGATGGTCCTGCACGACTCTGGGCAAGAAGTCATCAATAGAATTATTATCATTGGATCGAATGATCTGGTACCTCAACTTGACGGCGACACAATCTTCTGCGATGGGACATTTGATCGAGTTACGACATGTTTTTTTTCAACTCTATACTATACACACAAAAGTGGGTAACTCGTTTTCCCCTTGTATTTATGCCCTACTTCCAAACAAAACAGAAGCTACCTATTCAAGAATGATAACCATGATCAAAATGATCCGTCCTGAGTTTTCTCCTACTAAAGTATTGATTGATTTTGAACTGGCAGCAATCAATGCTTTCAAAAATGCCTTTCCTGACACCAATGTAAGTGGCTGTTTTTTTCATCTAAACCAAGCTATCGTGAGGAAAGTTAATAGTCTGGGGTTGAAGAAAAAATATGAAACTGAGGTCGAGTTCTCTTTATTTGTAAAGTCCATTCCAAGCCTTGCATTTGTTCCTCAAGATTCCTCCAGGATAACTCGGTACATGGGATAACTCAACACTGGATAACTAGGTACCGCGGAAAACTCGGTACACCGGAAAACTGGGTACAGCGGAAAACTTGGTACAGGAAGATTCAGCACAAGAAAACTGGGTACGCCGGATAACTGGGTACAGCGGAAAACTCTGTACAAGAAGATTCAGTACAGTGTGACTAGACTTGGCACTCTAGTGCCGTCAACGGCACTATTTCAGGCTCATGGCATCAAAGCGGCATCTAGCACTATTATAGCACTATTTGAGCTTTTTGGCAAAGATCACTTTTCATTGTACTAAGACATGTTATGCGGTCAGTTGGCAAAGTTTAACTTGACATTTTCAAATGATAATTTTTAAAATTAGATATTTTGAAAATGGAAACAGTACCCAATTTTTTTAAAAGGTAGTAAGTTTCTGTTCAAAAGAGTCGAAAAAAGGTTTTGAAAACCACTTTATCAACGTTTTTTTTGTTTTGAATACTTTAAGCTAGCTCAAAAGCTTCAATGATTTTTTGTGTATCTGATTGTGAGGGCTTCAATTTTTTACTCAGGGCTTGTGTCTTTTGCATTTCAAATTTGTTGATGACTTTTCAGACCCAAATATATTTATAAAGACTTAATAATACTATATAAATATAAAAATTGAACTCGAAACACATCAGTAGTCTGAAGAAATATGGATGATGGTTAAAAAGTTTCAATTCAAACGTCAGAGAGCCAATTTGTCTAAATATCCAGGTATTACTATTTTTGTTACTTTTTTTTGTTTGAAAAAAAGAACCTATTTTTTTCCATGGAATTCCATTCCATGCATTCGTTAAAAACCCACGTTAAAGAGCCCATTAAAAAGGATCAAATGCCTCCTAGGACCATATATAGTGCGTATCTTGCCATGTTTGAAAACAGCACTCTTTTCAGCACTTTTTGGGATTTTCCAGGATGCCGTTGGCACTATTTGAACATTTTGATGGCACTATTCCCTTCAGCCATCTGGTCACACTGATTCAGTACAAGATAATTGGGTATACCAGATAATTGGGTGCTTTGGATAACTGCATAAACAGGATGGAAAAATTGGTAAAAATGGAAAAGTGAGTGTCAGGATGATGAATGTTAGAAAAAGATTGTTTGAAATAGACTGAAGGCAACTATGTTAAATTGCTGTTCTCAAACCGCTTTTGAAAGCATTAAAAATATATCCTTCAGGTTTTGGCTCAAAGATTGACGTGATAAACACGCCAAGTCCTTGACTAAACTTTTCTCAATTGAGAGGTCTAAAGACGTGTTTCCCATTTTACCGGATTTTTTGCCACAGTTGATAGAACGGTGCCTCGACAAATATGGTCAATAATCCATGACTCAGATAATTCGGGGTACCCTCTTATTCGGTTTGCCCACTTATCCAGTGTATCCACTTACTAAGTGTGCCAGTTATCTTGTACTGAGTCTTCCTGTATCGAGTTTTCCACTGTAACTAGTTATCCGGTGTACCCAATTATCTTGCACTGAATCTTCCTGCACCGAGTTTCCCGCAGTTATCCGGTGTACCGAGTTATCTTGTGCTGAATCTTCCTGTACCGAGTTTTCCGCTGTACCCAGTTTTCCGCTGTACCGAGTTATCTTGTGCTGAATCTTCCTGTACCGAGTTTTCCGTTGTACCCAGTTTTCCGGTGTACCGAGTTTACCGCGGTACCCAGTTATCCAGTGTTAAGTTATCCCATGTACCGAGTTATCCTGGAACCGTACCAAATAAGGGCGTTGTGAAAAATTTTTTTTTCTTAAATATCCGACTTTTTTCAAATAATTAGGGCTTTTGAACAAATTATGTTTTGGATATGTCGTCACCTTTTTACAAATATTTTTCCAAGCCCTAGTTATGAGTATTGGACTTTGCCCTTTGTAAGTGCTTCAATTGTTTTTTTGGATAAGAAATGGACCTTGAATAGTTCTTGGTTGAATTGATAGGTGAAATCCCTTTCAGATTGGTGTGGAAAGCTTGAAGGGAATTTCAGTTATGATTCATGCCAAGATTTAACTGAGAACACTCGTTGTTCAATTTGGAGCTCATCCATCAATATTTTAGGTGCTTCAGTTTGTCCAAAACTGATGTATGCCCATTGCTATCTTCAAATTCATGCATATCATGGAAAGTGTGGGTTGTCACATAAAAGGCACTAGATGTCGCTGTTCATGACTATGCTCTTTAAGTACACAGAGCAGGTGAGAACAAGAGAGGGCAAGATGTATGAACTTGTCAAGTGACAAAAATGCCGGTCGTCTTTAAAGTGAAACATAGATCGATGAATTGGGACAATATTTCAGATAAGCACAAGCGAATGTTTACCTAAAAAATTACTCAAATATTGATTAAACCTTAACAACATGTTCCTATTTCCTGATACCCTTTGATGAAAACAAACAAACACAAACCTTTCTTTTTTCGCGAGGAAAATGCCATTTATTAAACTGCTTGTACTGCCAGCTCTCCTCTGGTCAAAAAAGGCCTAACAATTCCAATTTTTTCATGAGTCTTCGTGGTGAGAAACAAAATCAAACAGAGGGTTTTCAGTCTTTGAGCAGGGAAGGAGTCCATATTGAGGATCAGATGAAAGAGATTGAAGATTTCGAATCATTCTTAGCATTCAAATTCATAAATTGTGATGAAAATAGGAGTAATAGTAGCAGTGGTCGTAGTAGAAGAAATAATAATAGTAATAATAATGATGATAATGAAGATGATGATGATTAGGAAATCAGAGATCTGTCCTTATTATGAACAACAAGAAACGTTGCGCACACATCTACAAAACTTCACTGCAAATTGAGGAAATGAAAGCAGGGTCAAAAATAGGCAGAAAGGTTCACGTAGGGACTCTTGGAAAAATAGGGCTTGAGATAGAGCGAGATTCTTTGGATTGATCCCGCATCTCTCACCAATTAACCTTGATCAAAATTTCAGCTGATTCCACAAAATAAGCGCCTCTTGCGGTCAGATTCAGACATAGTTGCCAGCTAGAGAATGGGTTTTAATGCCACCTTTGGCAAAACTGTGGTGAAATAGGTTTTTCCTTAGATCTTTACATTTCTTTGCAATGGTATTATGATATCAAACTCCAACATTTCGGAGCAATGTTGATGTCAAGAAAATCTCTAACGGTTTGTCAACGAGTGGCATTAAAGCACACTCGCTAGCTGGCAACTATGTCTCAATCTGACCGCAAGAGGCGCTTATTTTGTGGAATCAGCTGAAATTTTGTGCAGGGTTCATTGAAGCCAAAAAGAAAGAGACCAAAAAACGGGGGTCAGAGGAGGGATGATGAGATTGGGCGGGAGAAAAAAAAATACATTTTTCTTGCAGATTTTGTGCACGGAGATACAGATATTCGAAAATCATGGTCTCAGGTAAATGGAGGTTGCAGCTATGGTCTTGCAATAGTTGTTCTTTCTTTTGTCGTTGAGGAATTGTTGCAGGATGTATGGGGCCTGTTTGTGGGATATGTTTGGTGACCTCACCAAAACACGAGTGTCCATCCATCCATCCGGGATTGGTTTCTGTTGTGTCAAGTTTTAGCGGTTATTCTATCCAAGGATGACTCTACGAAGGATTCACTTCAAGGTCGAAGGACCTACAGCTTAGGGCCGACATCGGCAATTTAGGACATGCGATGACTGCCTTTGATTCAATAAATTTTGATTATTTTGTGAATAACATTCGTTTTTTAGTGAATGGCGGAACATAACAACATTTTAACAATGGCAAATAACCAGAGAAATGACGTGTGTTCAAGTGAATGGTTGTATTTTATAACATTTCAAGGAGAGTAAAAGTCATGTTACACTCCAGTAGAAGTCTAACGTACACTTACAATTTTCTTGTCCCTCATGGTGAAAGTGCGTCTCAGGAGCCCCATCATTCCCCTCGCCCGCATGACGGTATCAGCATAGTGTTCACGGAATTTTATTCTACCATCGAATATGATACCAAGGTCTGTTTCCATGTCTACACTCTCAAGTTCCTGGCCTTTTAGGATATACTTGGGAGTGGTTTTTGGCCTCATTCCAAACCTCATCATCTTACACTAATCCACATTGAAGGTCATTCCATTATTCGAGGCCCATTCTTCAGCTGAGTTCAAGGCACTTTGGGCTCATTTCTCGTCTTGAGTTGGCAAGATAATCCCCGTAATCTTCAAATCATCCGCAAATTTTAGCATCTTTGTGGATGTAGTCCAATCCAGCCATGAAGGCCCTCTCTTGTGGTTGGTTAACCATTGATGTCTTGTGTGGACTGGTCTTCTCATAATTGATCTTTCTCAAAGTTGTAGGACTTCAGCCAAATGTAGTCTGTCTCTGTATCTGAGGGTTGCCACTTCAATTCCACGTGCTTGTCCTTGTCTAATTGGTGATGATTCCATTGCTTTTTCCCATTCATTTTCATGTTGAATTACCACACCAAAGTTTGCAGTAGTGACAAGAGAAGACCAATATTCCCTGAATCCATTTCTTGTCCATCTATCTATCCATTGAATGATCTGAGAGAAAGATGAAATGCTCAAAAGCACGCTGAACAAACACATAAGTGACGCAAATGACTTTGAGTAGTTCTCATCAATGGAGAATACGATGTTCTTTGATTGGAAGAAAGAAAGAAAGATGAAGTCAAGCTCTCTTTTTCTTTGAAGGGCCACACACGACCAGGGTGGGCATTTGATTTTTGGACATTTTGTCCACCCCTGTCCAAAAGGTGTCCAAAAGTGTCCAAAAATAAGGCTGTCCAAAAATAGGAGTGTCCAAAAGTGTCCAAAAATGGTAATTCGAAAAATAATGGTTAAAAACATTTTTAGAATAACATTCTACAAACTTTCTCTCCAAAATAAACGTCACTTGACGAAATCTAAGCAAGAATAAGTCAATTCAGCATAAGAAACTTACACTTAATACATTAAATGAGCCAATAACTTGAAGGCCAAACTGGACATTTGAACTTTCCACTCTTTTCATTTGACCACCGAGCATCGTCCAAAATGTGGGAAAGAATGATCGACTGAAGGAATGAACGAACAAACGAATGTGAGACTGGGACTACTAATAACACGCTCACACCACACTTCATGTTAAACATAGTATGCGAGTACATTTTAAAGCTAATTGTGTCTTGATTTGTGACAAGAGAAGGTTACTTAGTATTTTGATTTATATTCCAAAGTTTATCATTGTTGCAAGTGTTTCCCATCCAAGAGGCAAGAAGTCTTTTGACCTGACTGTCCAAAAAATGTTAACTATAATAAAGCACACTCAAACTCATATCAGATTGCAATGTGGGTATTATAATGCTTTTGCCAAAGAATTAAAGCAGTGTTGTTTGACTATTAAAAAAGACAAGACTCTTGTTTACAGATGAGGAAATAAAATGTAAATCTTGAAACATTTTGAATAGTTACACACATTTTACCATATTGTATAAACAAAACATTTATTTTTTAACAATTTATTAACAAGTTATCATGGCAAAGTTTATTTCTCCAAGTAATGTTCCCATTAATAGAACTATTTTTGTTTAAGTACACAACCATGCATTCTTTAGAATTCAATTACTTATGTAGTGTAACTGGTTTTTCGTCTGATTTGTACAACTTTCTTTTACGTTTGTTGGACTTTTGGACACTTATGGACATCTTTTGGGGATTTTTGGACATCTTTTGGGGATTTTTGGACACCTTCTGGGTATTTTTGGACACTTTTGGACACTTTTAGACACTTTTGGACACTTTTGGACACTTTTGGACACTTTTGGACACTAGGGTGTCCAAAATACTCTCGATGTCGAAAAATGCCCACCCTGCACACGACCCATCCAAATTTTCTTTCTCAATCAGCACGACTGGATTTCTTTGTGCACTAAAACACTAGAATATGACACTTGGAGATGGCAAGATAACCAGAATGAGAGGTAAATCCACAAGACTTTTGAGTGGCATCTTCTTTGAAGCTCAATTCACAATAGTCGCACGTTTCTCAAGGTGACCAAATTGATTAGGGTTGGTTCATAACCTAAATTGACCACTTATATCCAACATTGAACAACCCTCTTCAAAAATAGTTCAAAGACCACTGTCAAAAACTGGCTTAAAATATTGAGTTAAAAGAAGACCAAAAGTACGCAATTTCTGTTTTAAAGAAGATAAGAAATGTTGCCCCTCTCATTGAACCTCTCGTTCAAGTGGTCACCCTGTCAAACGAACAAACACTGACACCACATGGAGAATTCTCAAACTAAACCAGGGTTGCCATGGGCAAAAGAAACAATATTATAATAGATTATTGATTCACGTAAATCTTTCAATAACTTCAAAGTTTCAAATCGTTTTTCAAAATCCAATGTAATGAGCTTTGCTTGTGAAAAGAAATGAATAGATTGTAATAACATGATTGAGTGGCGTCCCTGACTGAATTCTCTTTTCCTCGCAAATGAATGGTGAACTTCTTTCAACCTAGAATTAATGACGGATCAGTGATGAATCCAACGCAAGGTGGATTGATGACGTCATAGACACTGCTCTGAAATTCGTCGTGTAGTACAGTGGTTCTTGTTCTATCCCGCTAGCGATCTAGCGCATAGATAAATAAAGTAGAGATATCTCAATTTTGACGTCGACAAAACCGCCCTCTATGAGGGATTACCTAACAACATTGGTAAAAATGATTGTTTCATAAGGAACGTCATAGAGTGCGCCACCGTGTTTGTAACGCAAATATCCTTTTTGAAGTTCGATTCTCAGAGTCAATTCAGAAAATACAGCCTACGTCATCAAGAGGTCACGGATCTCCGCACTGTCACGGCGGTCTGCCTGCTTAGCTAGAATTGAGAAGTCTGGGGGTAGTTTGTGATCTAGCGCTATTCGAAGCAGGACCATTCCGAATACTCATACTCAATTCCACCAGGAGTGAAAAGTGATCTGAAAGGAATTTGGAATTCTAATGCATTAGAAGGATTCAATGTCCAGATTCGTTGCTAGAGTTGTCCAGAATTGGTAGTAAGCTTTTTTGCAATTTTCATCCATTGAAAAACTGAAAATCTTTCGGTTTTTGTGTTCTTAAAATGAGGGGAAAATATTAGTGGCCAGGGACATAAAAGACCCGGAATAAGTTGATTTCAAAATAATGGATTTGGTAATTTGCGAAAAAACTAATTAAAAAATCAAAAAAAGTTTTAGAGGCTTTTGGACTCCCAAAAAATATATATCCTATCACTAAATATAAGGCGTTATGAATTTCAGATTTAATGTTTGCGAGCAAATATTTTGGGGAATATTTAGCTTTGTAGTAGAACTGACAAACACTATGCTACTCTTTAATACAAGTTGTGTTGCCTTGTACTGATATCTCTTACGGTTAGTCCTTGCAAAAAAAGTACGTTTTCTTTTCACTTTTTTCTTTTCCATGAAATACTTATTTAGTAACTTAGAGTTAAATAAGTTATATATTTATAGTATATCCCACAAAAAATGCGAAACTTTCAAGGACAATTTTTGGACTGTTTTTACTGTATATGTCAGGGATAAAAGAGAATTACAATATACAGATAGTTAGTAGAGAGTGGCTCGATCGATCCTTTAGCTCTCACTGATGAATGGAATTAATTGTTCAGCTCATTCATACATAATCCATCATTCAAAAAGATTGGAAGGACCCAAAGACCCTCATACAGACCACGGGGTGAGACCACGGCTGAAGGGCGGCGAAAGGCAAGCTGAAGGGCGGCGAAAGGCAGGCCACGGCTGAAGGGCGGCGAAAGGCAAGCTGAAGGGCGGCGAAAGGCAGGCCACGGCTGAAGGGCAGCGAAAGGCAGGCCACGGCAGAAGGGCGGCGAAAGGCCGGCCACGAAACGTGGTGGCGGGGAAGGGCTGACCACGGAAAGTGGGTGGCAGCGAAGGGCCAACCACGGAAAACGGGTGGCGGCGAAGGGCCAACCACGGAAATGTGGGTGGCGGCGAAGGGCTGGCCACGGAAACGTGGGTGGCGGCGCTGGCCACGGAAAGCGGGTGCAGGTTTCCGACCTGCCACCATGTCCAAGGTGATGAACAATCACAGAATTCCTGGGACAGAGGGCAGCAGATCGGACAAACCGACTGCGCCAGTCGACCGTCTGCATCAGTAGTGATGCCATTATCCTATGATTGAGCCATTTAGCACTTACTTGTCTGACTTTGCTCGACATTTTGCTTAATCTTAACAACTTTTAATATGTTACATCATTTTTAGGCACAAATTTTGATTGAACCTACGAACTAAGGAACCAGCTCTTATGAGACCGTTTTTTAGCTAAGATTGGTATAAAGTATGTCAGAAGTGGTTGGTAAACGAACAACTAATTATTATGAGTTTCTGTTTTTGCTATAAAGCGTTAACTTTGATTTGAATAAGTGTAACTCAAAAACAAGAAAACTGTCTCATTAATCCACTAATCTCACTAATCCAATACTACAGGGAGTAGTGATGTGAAATCCGGGCTTGGGCAAGGTTTTTTAACTGGAGGTTGCAAGTTAGGGTCACCAAATGGAGAATTTGCGCTTTGCTCACGTGTTGAAGCAAACACAAATTGGAGTTTGGTTTGCAACCATGCTCCGAAGTCACAAAAGTTAGGGATGCCTTTCGGTGCTCTTTATTCAAAAAATACGGTTTTTGCAGATTGGTAGACGGAGGGGAATACGATTTCACAAAAGTTAATTGGCGACCCAACTTACGACCTCACGTAAAAATGGCTTGCCCAAGTACCAAGTCACATCACTAGTAATCATGTGATTAGTGTTTCTGGCTCGAAAGCTCGTGCAGAAGCTCAAGGGTACGGTTCGGCCTTTCAATGTTGCTCAATGCACGAACCGTTCGAAGCTTGGGCTCGCGAGCATCGAGCCTTCACGGAATTCAAGTTCAGACACGCACGGAAATACTATTTATGCACCTGCAAAGGAAGGGAGTAATGGGCAAAATCCGGCGGAGGGAGTTTCATTTTATTGGCGACGCGAGGGCGTCAGCCCGAGGGGCGTCAATTAAAATGAAACGAGTGATGTCGGATCTTGACCATTCCTCCCTTCATTTGTGGGTGCATATGGTATTTTGTTGACCAACTTATCCTTTTTGGGACTTCCGTTACAATTTTTCAACCCTGAAAATCAGTTCAACCACGGACATTCGTACTATCCAACTAGCATGTTTTGCTTACTCAATACCGGTATTAGGAGCAAGCTCCGTTCACCTCAAGGACATCAGTTGGTGTGTTGGCTACTCAGTGCCATGGTATAAAAGCTTACCACGACTTCTTCAGTGGATCATTCCCCGTCAATAGAGGTTGTGAAGAATTGATTGTTGTCTTTCGCTATGGACGCTGCCAAGACCTGCCGCGTAGACACGCTGTAGGCCAGCCTGCACTGTCCAGACACATAGAAAGAGACAAATTACCTAATATTTCAAGTAAATTTGCCAACAATGTCACCAACCAATGTCCTTTTTGATATCGGTAAACAATTATGATACTTATTTATCAGTACAATATCACACATATTGCAAAATAGTTAAAATTATGTTGAGTTTTGTTTCTTCCCGAGTGCATGGACAATGCTGGCTGGCCTTCAGCGATGTCTATGCAACAGGCTGGTGGGGCGGGAATAGAGGGGGACAACAAACAATTATTCACAACCTCTATGAGATGGGGGCTTCAGACGTGCAAGTAATTGTGCGTTTGAGATGTAGTTTTAAAGGCATGATTCATGCATAGGGCAATAAATTGATTGGTAGGGTAATAAAACGATTTGTAGGGTAGTAAAGTAAGTTGTAGGTGAATAATATTTAGGACCCGACCTCTTTGGGCTGGGAGGAAGTCTCATAAAAGGAGAAGGCGGTCAATAAACCATATTACTGTACAGTAGAGCTGTGCATCGGATTCGAATCCGATCGCATTCGGATTCGTTTGGATTGACGCAAGAATTTTCGGATTTGGATTCGTTCGGATTTTAGCGCGAATTTTCGGATTCGGATTCGTTCGGATTCGCTAAAACCTGTCGGATTCGGATTTGCGAAATATTTTTCGGATCCGACATAATCCGAAACCAATCCGAATTTTTCATTTTGATATTTTATTTCAATTCACAATATTTTCATTATGAGACCTTTTTTGTTTGATGATTTTAATGCAATCTCCTGCCTTCAACTCTGAATTTTTTAATGACTCCACAAGGTATTTTAATGTTTCAGATTTTACCAATTAAATGAGAGCATTGAGATCAAATATTTCTATATTAAGAGAATCATAGAAAGATTTTGTAGTAAAAAAGCATCAAAAAGTTACAAAACGTCTTCAAAGCAAAACCATCCTATTTGAATAAAGTAAAGATTTTGCCAAGTATTCACCTCTGGATTACAATTAAGTGTGTAAATATCAGCCCACTTGACACCAAACTGATTTAGAGATAAAAATGTTTTTACCCCATTTAATTACGCAGTTTTTTCTGCATTTGACTGTTGGTATGATTGTGCTTTTTTGAATTAATATCCATGCATAAACATGTTAACATATTTGGTTCATTTTGGGAAATTCTATTGTGCAAAGAGCATTCATTAATTTGCTATAATTGTCCTGAAATATTTTGCCAGAAAACAAGAAAATGCTTATTTTTTCCTGGAAAATGCCAAAATGTTGCAAAAATCAAGGCCAAATGTGGAAATATTAATAAAATATATTATATTTAAAATAATATGTTTTGAGCACTTCTAGTTGAAAAAGTGTTGTTATTTCCAATTTAGGCCAAAATAACAAAATAATCAGATTTAAATCGGAATTATCAAAAAAAAATTGGATTGGCGTCTGATTGAGCTAAAAATTTTCGGATTTTTTCGGATTATCGCCAAATTTTCGGATTTTTTTTCGGATTTTGCGCCAAATTTTCGGATTCGGATTCGTTCAGATTGGGCAGAATATTTTTGGATTCGGATTCGTTCGGATTGGGCAAAAATTTTCGGATTCGGATTCGTTCGGATTGAATGGAAGCTGTCGGATTCGGATTTGGATTCGGATTAAAGAAATCAAGTTCGGATTGGATTTTGGGGACCATTCGGATCCGATGCACAGCTCTACTGTACAGTGATGTTCCCCTCTTGTCTATGAGCGTCAGGAAGCTTACAAGCTTACAGATTTCAATGCATGGTGCAATGGCCCGTGAAGTAAAGAAGAAAAAGAATCGGCGCAAATTCCAATTTCAGGCGATTTTTTAGCACCCCTGCTTTTTTTGGCTTCAAATCGTAGTAAAGGGTCATTACCGGACCCCTCCTTAGAGGAGAATAGAGAGACCATTGTCGTCATTTTGTCTGGCTTGTTTGTAGCTGAGACTGGCCAAAGTTGCGCATAAGTTGCGTGAAAAGGCTAATATTTCCGAAGAATATCGTGAAATACTTGGCCAAACAAGTGGAAGATCAAGGTACAAATGAAAGCGCGCAAGACATATTTTCAATGCCAAATCCTACAATTGCGTGAACTAATGCCTGTGAATCAAATAATCATATTCATTGAGCACCTTAGTATAATTTGGGAGAAGCAAACCGTAGACAAGAGGTCACATGCCGAAAACTAAAAGTTTTTCAAAAATTTCCCTTCTACAAATACGTTTGTTTGGGCAAGTTTCAACTAGTCGCTGATGACTAGGGACGGGCAGAAAGTGTAAATAATCTTACCCTTTTAGTTACCAAAAGTTGCAAGAAAATATGCCCAAAAGTGCAAAACAAAGTGCAGAAAAATGTTGAAAGTGCAAATAAATATCAAAAAAGAGCAAATAAAATGTCAAAAAAAGAGCAAGTAAATGTCAAAAAGAGCAAAAAAGTGTCAAAAAGAGCAAATAAATGCCAAAAAGAACAAATAAATGCCAAAAAGAACAAATAAGTGTCAGAAAAGAGCAAATAAATGTCAAAAAAGAGCAAATAAATGTCAAAAGAACAATTAAATGTCAAAAAAGAGCAAATAAATGTCAAAAGAACAAATAAATGTCAAAAAAGAGCAAATAACTTGCATTTGGACTTAAAACGTCATTCATGGAGTACCCACGGCTCCTAATTGAGCAGGAGAAGTCATTTACAAGTTCTAAAGACATTTGAGACGAGTTTGAGTTTGAGACAATGCCACACAAGTAATAGAGTTCTATTAATAAGGTCACTAGCAAAAAGGATGTAAAGTCATGAAAAATACTCCAGTCAACAATCTTCTGAATTTTTCATTCCTAAGGTGGTCTCATGGATGTATGTACCTAAAATATTGTCGAAATATATTCAGCAATTGTTTTATATGGCTTTACATCACTCCGTTTTTGTCCTTCAAGTTGTTCAAAAATAGACATTGAAAATTGAACAGAAAAATACCTACGTGTGCCTAACAATTGCATCAAAGAAAATAGTTATAAATGTGTTTTAAGCATGTTTTTAGTGACATTACTGCAATATTTGGCCCATGGCCTAATTACCAGAACTCAATTTCAAATGTGGCATTCATTGTCTCTTCACATCTATATTGTTTGTAGATCCTTCCACAACAACATGAGTTTCTTTAGGTTTCCTATATGTTGGTTGCATGCAATGAGATTCTTTTGTCTAATCTTTTGTTTAGTAAACAGGATGTTATAGTTAAAGCCAAGATGGTGAATAAAGTGTGAGGTTTGCGTCTGAAATGCACATATTTCTTCAAGGTGCTAAGAATGGTTGATTGCAAATGCAAGCTTTTTTGACTAGTTCAAAATTTGATCTTGAAACTAAAAAATCTTTCAAAAGCCACAACATTTTCCTAACAATTTGTCAATTTTGGCCAAAAACGTAAATAAAAAGTGCAAATAAAGGTGAAAAGTGCAAAAGTGCAGAAAAATGGGTTTATGTTACCAAAAATCTTTTTACACTATTTGCCCGTCCCTACTGATGACAAACGGCCCTTGCTGCCCACAATGAAATTTCACGACCGGCCTGCTCTAGCATCTCCACTCTATAGACCTCTATGGACCAGGGTGGGCATTTGATTTTTGGACATTTTGTCCACCCCTGTCCAAAAGTGTCCAAAAGTGTCCAAAAATAAGGCTGTCCAAAAATAGGAGTGTCCAAAAGTGTCCAAAAATAGTAATTCGAAAAATAATGGTTAAAAACATTTTTAGAATAACATTCTACAAACTTTCTCTCCAAAATGAACGTCACTTGACGAAATCTATTCAAGAAAAAGTCAATTCAGCATAAGAAACTTACACTTAATACATTAAATGAGCCAATAACTTGAAGGCCAAACTGGACATTTGAACTTTCCACTCTTTTCATTTGACCACCGAGCATCCTCCAAAATTTTGGGAAAGAATGATCGACTGAAAGAATGAACGAACAAACGAATGTGAGACTGGGACTACTAATAACACGCTCACACCACACTTCATGTTAAACATTGTATGCGAGTACATTTTAAAGCTAATTGTGTCTTGATGTGTGACAAGAGAAGGTTACTTAGTATTTTGATTTATATTCCAAAGTTTATCATTGTTTCAAGTGTTTCCCATCCAAGAGGCAAGAAGTCTTTTGACCTGACTGTCCTAAAAATGTTAACTATAACAAAGCACACTCAAACTGATATCAGATTGCAATGTGGGTATTATTATGCTTTTGCCAAAGAATTAAAGCAGTGTTGTTTTACTATTAAAAAAGATAAGATTCTTGTTTACATATGAGGAAATAAAATGTAAATCTTGAAACATTTTGAACAGTTACACACACATTTTACCATATTGTATAAACAAAACATTTAATTTTTTAACAATTTATTAACAAGTTATCATGGCAAAGTTTATTTCTCCAAGTAATGTTCCCATTAATAGAACTATTTTTGTTTGAGAACACAACCATGCATTCTTTAGAATTCAATTACTTACGTAGTGTATCTGGTTTTTCGTCTGATTTGTACAACTTTCTTTTACGTTTGTTGGACTTTTGGACACTTATGGACATCTTTTGGGGATTTTTGGACACCCTCTAGGGATTTTTGGACACCTTCTGGGTATTTTTGGACACTTTTGGACACTAGGGTGTCCAAAATGCTCTCGATGTCGAAAAATGCCCACCCTGCTATAGACCCCTCCGATCAGTTTTGCCATCACGGCCAAACTGGCTTTAATCAAAATTTGGCCAACGTTCGGTTACTTACTTTCACAATAGCCTAACGTTTCCAGTTTCTATTAAATATAATGCATGAAATTGCGTCTTGCTGATACATCTGGAAAACCCGCTAATGTTTTTATTACATGACTTAACTTTGAAATATTTAAAGTTTAATGTGGTCGAGTGAGGTACACTTCGTCAGTCCTGCTTCAATTGAGTGGAAGACTTGACTTAACAGGTTTGCTGTGAAAGAATTGAGATAATCAGATTAGAGAATCAGATTGAGACATTCAAATATAGCTGAGTATGTAAACTGCATCATGTGCATCTGTTTGCGTTATTTTCCATTTTGTATTAGGCGATCTAGCTATAAGCTCGAGTTCGTTCGGACGTTCGTGCAATTGTTTTTCCAAGCTCGAAGGCTCGAACTTGCTGATGAACGAGCTTTCGTTAAACACTACATGTGATCATGAAGACATTAAAAAAACTTATTGTTTGTAACGTATTGAATTTTGAAATGGCCAGTACCGTGTAGGAACAATTCTGTGGGACTGCAATAAAAGCACTTTTGTTCTGGAGAATGAGCCAAAGGTAATGGGAGGACTGACGTGAGCAACAGATTTTTGGCGAAGCAAGAGACAAATATAACTTGTAAGATGTACATACTGTTGAAAAAAACTCCCAAAAGGTCTGTCAATAAAGCCAAGCAAATCTATTTTCTTTAACTCTGCTCAAAGTTTATTGAAAAGTCGCTCATGTAAAGTCAGCAATAAGAAATACAATCAAAATTAGTTCAGTGGGAAAAGGAATGAGTAACGAGTACTTTTTGGGTTTTTGAGCCGTTACAATTAAAGCATTTTTGAAATTTAAGAGCTCCTTTTTCGAAAATAAGGTCCAATGGCACGAAAAAGTGAAATTGCGCGACCGCTGTTTTTCCCGTTGCGAAGGGCCTACTTCGCCGTTTTAAGAGACTTCTATTGTAGTAATGCCTTTTTAGAAATGCAATTACATGATTTTATCGACAGTCCATTCCCAAGGTGACGTGGAGTTCTGTTAGGGGAGACATCCATCTGCATGACAAAACAAGCTTTGTCCAGATTGATTTGCGTATTGTTGAGAATTTAGCAGGCAAAATATGATTAACCTTATTTCTTTACTGTCAAAATATAAGTGGTAGGTACAAACAAAGACAGATGAGGCTAGGAGTCGCCTTAGTTGGCAAGCCACCACTTGACCCTGGTCGCTTTTTCTTGCTGTGATTTATAAGTGCCTGTTCCTCATTCCACTCAGTTAGAAGGCCGCTCCACTGGAGTGCTCACCAGTTGCCTAGACTATGTCTGCTGGCAAGGAAAGGGTACACCAACAAAGGCAGAGTTGGCCTTCTCCCCTTTGTTTTCCTACTTCCCCGAACGGTGTGAAACGACGTAGATAACGGTTGGTTAATCAGTTAATCAGCTCGATGAGTTTCAGGTGGAAGGGGAATTGTGAGAACGCAGCAGCCAGAGACTCAAAGAGAATGCTAGTCAAGTGTGCAGGCAAGGAGGTAGCTCTAAATGCTGGCTTTCCCTTCATTGAGCCTGAACTTGACTACAACACCTCTGTACGGAGACAAACCTCGAGCCACCTAAAAAGGGAGAGAGTTGACCATGTTCGACTTGAAAAGAACAGGAGAGGACGAAATCAAACCAAAGCTGCATCCAGAAAGATGACTTCTGCGCTGCTGCCTGTTTCATGGTAGTAATCCAGCCAGAAAGCACCAAGACAACATGGAAAAAAGATAAATCATATTTTGCAAGCTGAATTCTCCACAATTTGCAAATCAATCTAGACAAAGCTTGTTTTGTCATGTAGATGAATGTCTCCCCTAACAGAACTCCACGTCGCTTTCGGAATGGACTGTCAATAAAATCATTTAATTACATTTCTAAAAAGGCATTACTACAATGGAAGTCCCTTAAAACGGTGAAGTAGGCCCTTCGCAACGGGAAAAACAGCGGTCGCGCAATTTCACTTTTTTGTCCCATTATCTCTTTTTTGAAATATTTTTTATATTTTAAAAAAGAGAATTATATTTTTATTTTGGAAAAAAGCATCCATAACGAGATAGCAAACTAGAGTACCAGATACCCCATCAAAATTTCGAGTCAGATAATTTTATACTAACCCTTTCTGAACAGAAAAATGGAGCACTCCATTGTAAGTTGTGAAAGGGGGCGATTTTCTTCGGTCTGATTTGTGGATGACCTTTGTGTCTTGAAGAATTTGAAGTATCATGCGAGATAGTGTTGTGGGTATGTCAGCATCATTCAATTTCTTAACAAGAAGGGTCCGATTAGCGTCTCAAGGTCCGATCAATTGTGGCAAATGTTTTATGAAAGTCTATGAAGGCCACGTATGTCCGTTGTTTCTTAGTCAGTCTTTGACTAACTTTTGACTTTTTTTTCGAAAGACTAATAACTTGAAACAGCGATGTGACATGAAAATTGAGAATTGCTTAAGGTTCCAGGATTCGTATGGCCAACATTTGTGAAAGTTCATTGGCGAAAGTCGCTGAATGATAAAGCTGGATCTTGCATTACAAATTTCAGTAGCTTATCTTAACATGCGATGCTGAAATCAGCAAAAAACATTGGTGCTAATCCCGGGTGGGGATTTAATTCGCGCACAAGTTTGACCGATTAACTTAAGCAAAAAAATTACTTAGTAAGAATTTTAGAATTCGAAGACATGTATTTTAAAAAAAAAATAGTAGGAAAAGGTCCAAAATATACCATTTATTCAATAAAACCGCAATCAGCCTCGATAACGGCCTCCAAACGACCTCGGAAGGCCCTGCAGACGCTGTGGTTGTACTCCTTGTCGAGGTTGCGCCAGGACAACGCGACGCACCTCGTCAGAACGTCCACATTCAGTGCACGAGAACTACAGGCCTCCCTCTCGACACGCACCCATATGTTGTAGTCCAATGGGTTCAGGTCGGGGAAGGACGGCGGCCAGAAGTCTTTCAGCCAGAAAGTCGCGTTCTCGCCCAAGTACTTCTGGGCAAGGATCACTAAATACCTGGATGCCTCGGCTACTGGCAAAATCCATCTTTGGAATTCTGTGTTAGACAGAGAAAAATCTAGTTGAACCAGTTGTCCGGCTGGTAATGTAAAGCTCACATGCTTAATTTCAACTTGATTGACTGAAACTTGTTGTATTTAGAGTAATTTGAAGCGTAGAGTATAGCGCGCTCTTCCGATCGAACATTTGCACTTACAATCGTCCAAAAGGACGATTCTAGGGACAATTTTTCTCTCGTTTCCGCACGTACCGGGCGTAACGAAAAAATCTGGACACATTGGATCTTCTACTTTATCTTGATGTATTTTGGACCACAAATTTTACAAATTTTTGGGCATACAATATATGCTTTAGGCATGCCTTGGCTGCCCTAATCATCAATGTAGCCTCCCCCAGCACCAATGATGGCCTCCAAGCGTCCCCTGAAAGCCCTGCAGGAGGTGCGGATGTAGTCCGTGGACATGGCGTCCCAATGCTGATTCACGAATGCTTGAGGGCATCAATATTGGGGTGGCGAACTCTGCAGGCCTTCCCCTGAACATGCACCCAGAAGGTGTAATCCAGGGGGTTGGCATCAGGTGAATAGGGTGGCCACTTTTCCTTGGGCCAGAAGGGAATGTTTTCCTTCAACCACATCTGAGCTTTTTTGGAGGTGTGGGCAGGAGCCCCATCCTGCTGGAACACCACATTCATGTCTGGGAAGTTGGTCTGCACCCACGGGATCAAGTTGTCCTCCAAGACCTTAATGTAGTCAACCCCAGTGAGGCAGTACCCAGTTGGGAACCAGATGAGAGGTGCCGCCTTCCCATTGGAGGCCACAAAGCCTAAGGACATGACGCTGGCAGGGTGTTTGGTCGTACTGAGGGTGCGAACAGACTCGTCAATGTCTCCAAAGTACCTGTCATTTTGCCTGTTCCGCACGGGGTCAACCGTCCAGGTTTTTTCATCACTGAAAATGATGATGCAATTGGCTTTGGCCTTTTTCAAATCATTCAAAAGAGCCTTGCAACGTTGGAGATGGGTTCCCTTCATCTTGTCTGTCAAGAGGGGCCTCTCCACCCTCACAAGACTCTTCCCCCCAGCCTTCTTCACAGTCCTTTGCACTGTCATGGGTGAGACTCCCAGGTCCTTGGCGTGGGACCTCATGGACTTGAGTGGATTGGCCTGGGCCACCACCTTGAAGGTGTCCAAGTCCTAGTAACAGGGTCAGGGTCCTTGCGCCCACTTCCAGGTTTCCTCTCCACACTTTCAGCCTTTTTCACGGCATAAACTGTTTGCCTGGACACGCCCAACTGGCCTGAGATTTCCGTGGGTGTCTTGCCGGCATCCAAAAGTGCGCAAATTGATATGCGGGTATCTCTTTCCGGAGCCATTTTCTCAGCAATCAGAGCAGATAGAAATTTGCTTTTTGTTTTTTTGAAAGCTGATTCTATTTACTTTGATAAATCTCGGAACTGTATTTCTGCATTTACACAACGTCTATGTATTAGACAAAAACCAAGTGTCCAGATTTTTTCGTTACGCCCGGTATGTATTGCGACTGTAGCAAATTTCGAAACATTGTTTCTTGTGAACGGAGGAACGTATGATGTTGAAATTCAGCAAACAACATTCTTAAACGCCTGTCGTATCAATCTTATCAAAATAAAATCATTTACTTGAATGGAATTCGATTTATAAAAAATCCACAGCTGAACGCCTGAGCGGAGACTTCCATGTCTTGCGATTTCCTTGTTCTGGGTAATTTTAGGAGCATGGGTGGCGGCACCTATGACTTGTTGCTAGTGATGGACCGAAAGCGATTTCGGCCAAAATTTCGGTTTCGGTTTCGGTTATGCCTACCGAAACCAAAAGCAGACATGCACTTTAAAGGATGGAGTTTGACAATAAAATCGAAAAAAATTCGTCCAAGAACCAGCTGCTTTCGGTTTCGGTTTCGGTTAAGCCCTCTTTCGGCCAAAACTTTCGGTTTCGGTTGTGAGCCCTTTCGGTCCATCACTACTTGCTGCCAGCAACTTTTTTCATCCACTGGATGAGTGTAGTCTTCAAGACATCGATGTAGTCCCTTGCTGTAAGGTGAAACCCGACGGAGAAGAATATCGGCGGCGACACCTCACCCGTAGAGGCCTCGACGCCCAAAAACATTACCGAGGCAGGGTGCCTTGACCTCGATACTGACCTCGCCGGACAGGGTTGGTCGGGGGGGACAACTTTTTTGATTTATCCCCTTTTTCCATAAACGGGATAAACGGGATTAATGGGGGGATAAACGGGATAAATCAGGGGATAAACGAAAAAGCCAATTTGGATGTGTTTTAATAATTTTTGATATCCCTGAAAAATAGCTGATCAAAACTGTTACCATAATTAGACAATATGGCTGAAACAGTTCATAAATCTCCCATGGTTCTTGGGAACTGACGACTTAAGGGTTTATGCAGCCTTGAAATTTGGTTGTTTGGCTTCATTCAACAGGATATCATAAAGTAAAATTTGAACTCTAAAGGAAACGCAGTCACACCCTTAAGCGATGACAAGGACATCACATGAGGCAAGCAAGGCATGATTTCACTTGAGACATAACAAACTTGAAGAAATTTTCGTACTTGAAGATTATTTGGGTCAGAAAGTTCATGCACAATGGATATAAGAAATTGACAAAAAACGAACTTATTTATAAAAATAACGATACCAGGCTTGAAAAAGTAGAAAAATCCCGCTTATCCCGTCTGTCCCCTTATTCCTTGGAAGAAAATCCCGTTTTTCCCAAGGGGGATAAACGGGACACTTTTTGGATGGGATTATCCTCCCGACCAACCCTGTCGCCGGATCATCTGAGGGCTGGCCGAGGTCCAAGCAGCGGTCATTTCGCCGGTTGACCACTGCATCGACGGTGAAATTCTTCTCGTCTGAGAAGAACACGATCTCGGGCGCTTTTTTCCAAATAATTCAGCAACTTCTTAGACCTCTCCAGACGAATTTTTAGGCCGACCTCAGATATTAGAAGCCGTCGTTTGACAACTAGGGAGCGGCCTCCGGCCTCACGTACGACCTTGCGGACCGTCTCCGGTTCGACAGCGTACTTCTTTGCGACGGACCTAAACGAGTCGTGCGGGTGCTTCTTCAAGTAACGTTTGATGTTTGTTTTTTCAGTGATTTCCAACGTTTTTGGCCTCTGATTTTGGCTCGATTATCGACCAAAGGCTGGCCATCGCGAATACGGCGTCGAACATAAATTTCGTTACTAAACCAATGCTACAAGTAACCTTGTGGAAGAAATGTCCATGATTCAAGATTTAAGTACTTTGAGAACACTTCTTTGTTGCAAGGAGCAATATGGCCTTGAATGGGATGACATCCGGTTCAATGACTCTTGATGGTGATGGGATGGTGTCAATGAACACGTTCAAAGATAATGCCGTGCTGTATTTTGCGTTTCCGGAGTCAAACAACAACGGATTTTCAGACTTGTACGTGGGTTGATCTAACAACAACAATGAGACTGGTTCAATTGGGCTTTAATGAAGGGTTTTTGTGGAAGATATTTGTTGTAATTTTGTAGCTTTGACATTATTCTACAATCTTGGTCGGACGAATTCAGCTAGGGATTCTTGGGGCCAAATAACTAGAGATGGGTAAGATCACCGACTTTGGTGTTTAAAAGCTTGAATTTTGTTACACGAGGGAATTTTTTTGTCCCTTGATCTCATGTTGTTGATTGTTGATTTGAAAGTTGAAATTAAAAAAAAAACTATTTTTTATGAAGATCGGAAACTTTCAAGAAACTTTAATCCAGTTTGTTGAAGGGCGAGTTTAGCCTTTGACATATCTCTAGCCATTTGGCCCCAAGAATCCCTGGCTGAATTTGCCCTACCGCAACAATCCATTGTTATTCCATGTACAATTTTCAAATTTCCAGCCGTTTTCCTTCAAAATGATGCCAAAGAAAGGATCATGTGAGACACTCAACGGATTTTTGTTATTTTCAAAACAGCGAGCAACGTTGTGCGATCAAGACCTTGGTGAAGGCCGGCAAATCAGCCACCAAATCCTTCAGGCTTTTTAAAAAAGCTAATAGGGAGATCTTTTTGGATAGTAAAGATGACCTCACAGACAGCAGAGGAAAACACTCTCGACAGCCATAGATACTTGATACGATTTTTTTCAGTACCTTGTCCAAATAGTGCCAAGTTTTTTCCAACTCTTATTGGTCAGTACAGGATAAACAAGTTTGTGCTGTGGTCCTTGAGTTCGATCTGTTTGAGGCAACTTCAAAAGTCAATGACTGTTGGGATGACGGCGAGGATTAAAAAGTTTTAACTTCAATTTAAAAAAAAAAATGTGAAAGTTTTAGCTCGAAAAAGACTTTTTTGGGTTTCGGAATTTATTATTTTTTCTTTTATTGTGGGTGCCTGGGTCGGAGGTTTGATGCCCGGCCAAAGAAGCCAGCCATCACATCATCCAGTTTTTCCGATAGGCAATCTCTTGTTCGGTATCAGCTTGGTTCTCCTTCTGTGGGTGTGGAATAGCTTCTAAAAGTCTCCTGGAGAGAGGTCAGGGAGGAGAATCGAACTTGGGAACTTCTCTTCACCAGAGGAAACTGCGCTAACACTACATCTCCTCCCGCTTAAATAATTAGAACTTATTTCTGCATTTTGTAGAAATTTGAAATAAAAAAAAACTTCTTTTCACGTTTTTCAGACACAATTATTTTTTATATTTTAATCCGTAATTAAATGTAATGTCGGTATTGCATATTTTCCCCACGTGCACTTATTCCAATTTTTGTATGATTATTCCCTTCAAAAATATTCATAAAAGGCAACAAAATTTGGGAGAATTTTTTCCAATACACTTTTCAGAAAAAAAACAGATTTCTCTATCAAATTTTCAAATGGATGAGTGCAATCGAACGAATTAAGCTGTGGATTCTGGGGCCAAAATGACTAGGGATGGGCCAGAACTAGGTTCTGACATTTCATAGTTTTTGTTTGCTACGTGAGGAGCGTATTCTTATTTGAATTGATTGTCAAAATGAAGAAACCGAGTTGGGCTAACCAATTTTGATTAAATTTTAGGGAGGGTGAGTCTCAACTCCTACGCATCCCTAGCCAGTTTGGCCCCAGAATCCCCAGCTGAATTCGCTCGATTACACTCATCCATTGCACGCTGAAGTCGTGAACATTCTTGAAATAATTCAACGATGAACGGAAATTTCCTTTAGTTTTGGAAGAAATAGGCCAAAATATTGAACCTATATATTTTCGACCGCGCTTATGACAAGAAACATAAATTTCTAAATATTTTCGGCCACTCTTATGACAAGAATCAGAAATTTCTAAATATTTTCGGCCGCTCTTGTGATAAGAAACATAAATTTCTCCATCGTGAGTACTTTTGGATTTGATTTTAGGACCGTTGTTGTCATCATCATCAACATTTGCTACTTTTTTGGATTGATACAAGCCATTTTGATGCAAAGAAACAATTCTAATGTAGACGAAGCAACAGTTTTTAAGTTTGTTGACCAACCTCAAGCGAGGGCACCTGACGTGCAAATTTTTACAAACGTCGCTTATTTGGTTGTGAATAGAACAGCACTTTAATCAAAAGAGCACATGACGAGAAACCCTAATTCCAGAAAACTCCAACATCACCAAGCACGGTGATTTGTCCGACTTTCTCAGATTTGAGGCCATCCCCAGGGAAAGTTCTTGTATATTTGAAAAGCTTAATATCTGTCGCTTCCACGAAGAATGAAAGGTTTCACGCCTCTGAGACAGTTTTTCCGTATGGAAATTTTCCTTGATTTGAGACGAGCAAAACGAGTTTTTTGGGAATATACGTTTTTTAAGCACGGGTGATACCTTTTTTCCTAAACCCCGAAATAAAGCAGTGTTTTACAGTTCAAAACTCAAGCTTATTGACATGGTCCTTAAAGCCTAAAACACCAGTGATACAGTCCATATAATCAGAACAAAATTGCAGATTTAAGTGCATCACAACCTTCAGAGAAGCATGAATGTCGATGATACCCGGCGACGGGCAATCCAGAGCCGCAAAGGTTTAAAGTCTGCCTTCACGAGAGTATCCAATGCGTTAGAAAAGGAAATGAAGGAACTGCGATGCGTTGAACATCTCCCCCCAATTGAGAGGACAATTCGATTACGTGACCTCCAACGAATGCTCACAGATATTGAACAAAAATTTTATAATTTGGAGGTGTGC
>CM021312.1:3794931-3826845 GCA_010645155.1 Tigriopus japonicus | reverse complement strand
TGTTTTACAGTTCAAAACTCAAGCTTATTGACATGGTCCTTAAAGCCTAAAACACCAGTGATACAGTCCATATAATCAGAACAAAATTGCAGATTTAAGTGCATCACAACCTTCAGAGAAGCATGAATGTCGATGATACCCGGCGACGGGCAATCCAGAGCCGCAAAGGTTTTAAGTCTGCCTTCACGAGAGTATCCAATGCGTTAGAAAAGGAAATGAAGGAACTGCGATGCGTTGAACATCTCCCCCCATTGGAGAGGACAATTCGATTACGTGACCTCCAACGAATGCTCACAGATATTGAACAAAAAATTTATAATTTGGAGGTGTGCCAGCAGGAGATCCTTGGTTCGTTTGATGGTGAAGGGGACGATCCAGAAAGCGCATCTATTGATATCCAATTCGAATTACTTCGTAAACTTCGGCGAGAGGTTGATAGTCTAACCTTTGTTCCTGAAGAGCACCGTCCAAGTCAGGGGTCTCAGGATGCGAATCAAGGACCTGCAGAGTTTGTTAACTCACAATTGGCAGCCCTCATGGGCCTTCATTATGATGTCACAACAGACATTAAGCCCTTCGCAGGTGACAACATTCTCGCCTTCACCACGTTCATCTTACAATGGAATAGAGCCGAACTCCGATTGAAAGAGATTGGAAAGGGCCCGATTGAGCTTCTTCAAGAGCTAAAGCGAGTCCTCAAGGGACAGGCTCTTGAATTAATCGAATACCTGCCCGAAACAGGTGAAAACTATTCAAGAGCCTTAGTTCAATTGAAACAAGTCTATGATGATCCTATGGCTCAGCTCAAGTCCATTGTCGATCGCCTCATTGATATGCCGGAAGTTGAGTATACTCGAACGGCGCTTATGCAAGGATATGCGAGGATGAATCAAGTGATGCATGGTCTTGATGGTCTTAAACTCACAGCAGACAATCTGAGCACAGTATTTTTTATTGCCTTGTGCGAAAGAAAGTTGAACAAGAGTTCTCTCCGCGCTTGGCAAAAGTATGTACAGAGCAATGCGGATCCTCTAGTACCTTTGGGGTCAAATATCAGCCGAGAAGCTTTTCTTGACGTTCTGTTGAAGCAAGCTAAATTGGCACCCGAATCAAATCCAAAGGACGAACTTAAAACCAATCAAAAGCTAGCAACGAGTAAAGGGACAGCACCTGCCACATTCGTGACAATTCGAAGTGCGAATTGCCCTTTCTGTGGTAAAACGGGGCACATTCCTACCTCGTGCTTCAAGATGCAAAAAATGAAGTTCGAGGATGTGGAAGAGATGAGGAGACTCAACAAATTATGCACACGTTGTTTTGAACCTTTTGATCTTGAACATCAGTCTAAGTGCAGGGGTCTACCTTGCTCAGTACAAGGATGTTTAAACGCAACAAAACATTGCAAATGGGCCCATGGTCCTAATTCGTCCAGAGGATCAGAAGAGAGGAGCCAAAATACCATCGCTATCATAAACCAGGTTGAATCAGATACTGAACCTATCGCCGAACCATCTATTGCTATAACCAAACCGGTTGGAGGAGCCAAGATTTGTGGGATTTTGCGAACTTGCCTTGGCTATGTAAGGAGCCCCAACACTGGGGAAAAAGTCAAGGCGAGGTTTCTCTTGGACGCAGCGGCGGAACAAAATCTAATCCGACGCGGTTGTGCTCAAGTTTTGGGTCTGGATGGCCCGCGTCAATTTCTTCAAATGAGTGTAGCTGGAGGAGATCACTCCAAAAGGACTCAAGAGAGAAATGTCAGTTTTCAAGTTGAATCCCTCGACGGCTCCTACATTTCGGAGACTATTCAAGCAACAACTATTGCAAGCATTGCTCAACCTCTTAAACCAGTGTTTTTTCCATCAAGAGAAGTACCCACATTTGAAAAGCATCCAGTTTACCGAGGAGTACCCATCATCGGGAGAGTTGATATTGGACGTGCTACTTGGAGAACCCATTTTCACGCACATATGTAATGGAATCCCAATCACGGGTCGACTCTCTGAGCCAGCCGCTCAGTTGACCAAATTAGGATGGATCCTGTGTGGAGCACACCCAAGTGGACCCACAATAAACCCGTCGCTAAGCATCCACACGGTGATGCTGGTTTCATCAAAGAACCAAGTAGATTTGAGGGGGTTTTGGGACCAGGAGCACTTGGGCATCACAGATCAAGATGATACGTTTACGGTTGAAGAAGAGGATGCTTTGAAATCAATGAGTGAAAATTCTAAATATGATAGTGCAAAGAAGAAATGGAGCACGCAGCTCTTATGGAAACAAGATCCTCGTCAATTCTTGTCCGATAATCTTACAAAGGCTAAGGCGGTAATGGCCAGCGTGGAAAGGCGCACAAAACCAAATCACAAAGATCTTCTCAACGAGGCCTATTTGGACATGGAGCGTGATGGAACCTCCGAAAGAGTACCAAAAAATGAGGTGCAACCGAGTGATGGCCGATTTGTTTATACCTTGGAAACACATCCAATCATCAAGGAGAGCACTTCCACCAAGTGTCGAGTAGTTATGAATGCATCAAGCAAAGACAAACATTCAAAAATATCTCTGAACGACCTCTTACACACGGACCCCAACCTGTTACCAGACATTGCAGAGCTCCAATTACGGTTTAGAAGAGGGAAGGTTGCGGTTATAGCAGATATTTCAAAAATGTTCCTTTCAATTGCTTTACACGCCGATCAGGATGCGTTGCGCTATGTTTGGAGGAACTTCAATCAAGAAGTGGATCCCGTGGTGTTTCGAATGGTTGCAGTCACGTTTGGCATCAAGTGTTCTCCATTCCAAGCAATTTGGTGCCTCAGAAAGACCGCAGAGATGTACAATCAAGTATACCCAAAAGCGGCCAAAGAAATCCATAACAATATATACATGGATGATTTATCAACAACAACAGACAACGAAGAGCAAGCAAGAGATCTTCTTCAGGAAGTTGTGAACCTTTTGGCTTTAGGGGGGTTTAAGACTCATAAATTCGCCTCAAATGAAAAAAGAGTTTTTGAAAACGTTCCACCAGAGCAATGCTTGGAGGGGACTGTCTCGACCCTTGGTTTACAATGGGATACCACAACCGACAATCTAAGCTTCAACTTCATGGGAGGATTATCCAAAAAACTTAACAATGAGATCAATACCAAGAGATCCATCCTTGAAACTTTGGCCAGTGTTTACGACCCTCTTGGACTCGTTGCGCCATTTACGTTGAGAGCTAAGTTTGTGATGCAAGAGTTGTGGTTGGCAGGTCTGGGTTGGGATGACGAACCACCTGCACATATTTTAGAGTCGTGGGGAAAATGGACAGACCAGGTCCCAACCTTAAAGAACATGGAAATCCCACGTTGGCTAAACTGGAGGGAAAATTCTCCCTCTTTCATCGCAGCTTTTGGAGATGCCTCAAAGAAAGCTTATGGTGCCGCAGTATACTTCGTATGTTGCTCAGAGGAGGGAGAGAACATATCAACACTCGTTTTCAGCAAGACAAGGACAGCTCCTTTGCGAGAGAGCGTTTCTATAGCCAGACTGGAGCTCTTGGGGGCATTGTGTGCGGCCAGAGCTGGTTCCTACGTGGCAAATGCCATGGGTGTGCCTCAAGATAAGTGTTACTTTTTCACAGATTCGCTTCTCAACTTGTTGCGTATTCAACAGGGCCCAGGCAAGTGGCGCCAGTGGGTAGGAAATAGGATCAAGGCCATAAACGAAGTGGCTCCTTCTGCTCAATGGCGGTTTTGTCCGGGAGAAGAGAACCCGGCAGATTATGCTTCTAGAGGAATGAGTGCACAGGATCTTCTGATGAGTTCCTTGTGGTGGCGGGGCCCTCAATTCCTCCAGAAAACAGAGGAAGAGTGGCCGGTTCAGAAGACAAAGATGCGGGCAAAAGAGATGATGGACGTCGACAGACCCGAGGAGAAGGACACAGTTGAACCCTTAGCAATGATTTGTATTGGGACCCAAAACCCTCTTTTGGGACTCCTACAGAGGAGTAGCTCTTGGGCCCGACTTACTCGTTCAACGGCGTGGATTTTCAGGTTTTTGTGCGTGTTACGTCGCCGAGTGGAAAATAGCCAAAGCCAAAGTTCTGCAAAACATAAAACAAAGTCGCCAAGACACCCCAAGGCAGTGCTTCCTTTGGAGAATCTGGAACTTAATTGGGCCGAAACGTTTTGGTTGAAGGAGGCTCAAAAATTGGAATTTAGGAAGGAGTTGCAAGATCTGAAGCGAGGTCAAGAAGTTGAGAAACGATCAACGTTGACAACATTATTGCCAATTCTCAGGAATGATTTATTGTGTAGCCAGTCCCGTTTCAGACTAAGTGCTTGCAAGACATCAGACTCAAAATATCCTGTGATTCTTCCTAAGCATTCTCCTATCGTGGAATTGTTAGTTATGCATTTTCATCGACTCTTATTACATGCGGGAGCAGAGCAAGTGTTGGCGTTCATCAAGAAAAAGTTTCACATCATGGGAAACCGCCGAGAGGTAAAAAGAATCACCCACTTGTGCAAGGCCCCAAAATGTAGAAAAGGAGTTCCACTGAGCCAAAGAATGGGAGCATTACCTCCAGAGAGGTCTGATCATTCCCAAAACTGTTTTGAAACAACGGGAATGGACTTCTTTGGGCCCCTCTTTGTGAAACATGAATGTGCCGAGGTCGAATGTCCCCACAAATTGACAGAGTCGAAAGTGTATGTATGTCTTTTTACGTGTTTCACTTCAAGGGCTGTGCATTTGGAGCTAGTGTCAGATTTGACCACCGAAACTTTCTTATTAGCGCTTCGCAGATTTATTGCACGGAGAGGAATTCCACGCACTTGCTATAGTGACAACGCTAAGACCTTTCAATCCGCAGAAAAGGAGTTGAGGAAGGTCTTCAAGAGCATAAATTGGAACAGTGTTCAGGACGCGATGTCAAAATACAAGATAAACTTTGAGTTCTCTACCTCAAATGCACCCTGGACGAATGGTGTGACCGAGAGAATGATTGGGCTAACCAAGAAAGCATTACGAATAATTTTGCATTCCACCCAGCTTACGGCACGGCAATTGGCAACAATACTTGTGGAATGTGAGGCACAAACTACCCCCAGACTTCTCAATTCTAGCTAAGCAGGCAGACCGCCGTGACAGTGGGGAGATCCGTGACCTCTAGATGACGTAGGCTGTATTTTCTGAATTGACTCTGAGAATCGAACTTCAAAAAGGATATTTGCGTTACAAACACGGTGGCGCACTCTATGACGTTCCTTATGAAACAATCATTTTTACCAATGTTGTTAGGTAATCCCTCATAGAGGGCGGTTTTGTCGACGTCAAAATTGAGATATCTCTATTTTATTTATCTATGTGTGAGGCGATCGTTAACAACCGACCTCTTGCAACAGTGAAGGAGGGTGATGTGCTCCTCCCAATCACACCTGCTCAATTGTGCATTGGAAAAGATTTGCTGCTTCTACCTTGTCCTGGAAGAATTGTGGATTGTCAGAAAGAGCCGCAGTTCATTAACAAATGGCGCCATCGAAAGAGCTTAATCAATTCATTTTGGAAACGGTGGCGAAACGATTATCTGCTTTCTCTATCTCCCACTAAGAAGTGGCCCAGAGTGGGTGAAGACATTTTGAACCCTGGAGACGTCGTTGTTCTCAGGGATGATCACTTGGGGAAAAACGAATGGAGATTAGCAAGGATAAGAACTGTCCACATTGGTAAAGACAAATTGCCTCGGTCAGCAGAAGTCCAACTCCCATCCGGACGAGTGGTTCATCGACATTTGAACAAGTTAGCTCTTTTAGAAGAAGACATGTCGGTCCGACCTCCGTAACATCCACATGCGATCGGCATTCAAATTTCAGCGGGGACTGTCGCTTCCACGAAGAATGAAAGGTTTCACTCCTCTGAGACAGTTTTTCCGGATGGAAATTTTCCTTGATTTGAGACGAGCAAAACGAGTTTTTGGGGGAATATACGTTTTTTAATCACGGGTGATACCTTTTTTCCTAAACCCCGAAATAAAGCAGTGTTTTACAGTTCAAAACTCAAGCTTATTGACAAATGTGACTGCATCGAAAAAAATGTCAATCGAGTAAAACTGAAGCAAGATTTGAAGAACCAAGTGCTTCCCTACTAATGAATAATGAGTGTTTCTCTAACTTGCCGTGATTCAGAAGTGTCATATTACCAAACTAAATGTTTTGCGGATTGAATGATATGTTCTGATATTGCTGTTTAAAAACTACCCTGAACTTTCAGAGATGCCTGATAAAGTCTGTGTGCCCTTGTTGATTGAGTCAAATCCGTTTAGTGATCTCAAACGGTAATTTTTGGCCCCATATATATTAAACAAAAATTAGAAGAGGATTACTTAATTACTCAACAATCTCTTATGATTTGATAACACCCTTCAAATTCTTATCCTGAATTTTTTTTTGAAAAATTCGCATCACTGATAATCAGCGGATTCGCATCGAACTTCTTCGAGTTGCACGAAGGACCCTAGAACCGAGTCGAACCATCGAGTCACGTTTTCAAAATGAACTCGATTACCATCAGTAGTCTCAAGTCGGAATCAAGACCAGCGAGACTTTCATTGTATTGGTCTGGTCTCATACTGTATGATACATTGCTGGTATCAGCCCCATCAGTACTAATTTTCAGAAATTAGCATCGAAAAATGCTAGTTGGCCACACTGTACACAGCCCTGCGAACAGTGGCAACAAAAACTGCCACCTGGCAGTAAGAACAGTGTCTCCACATGGCGTGTTTTCACCGTTGCTTACGGACAAGAGAAAAAGAGGGTAGTTGCTGGAATGAGGAAGATTTTTTTCTGGGCTATTCTAAAACGACATCGACATTTGTTTCTTTTCTTGTACTGGCTAGTACTCAGTTCAGGTACATCAGAGCAAATCTCATATTTTTCGGAAACCACCAAGAAAGAGGGAAACATGTCAAACAATCCGAAACGTTGCAAAAATTGGGGCCGGTTTTTGGCCTGGTACATTTTGGCAGAGTTGGGTCAATTACTTGAAAAATGTAATTTATTACAATTACTTTGTCGAAAAATGTAATTATTACCCTTTTGCCTTTTCAAAACGATGAGAAATAACAGATCTGCCACTTTTAAATGGCGATGCACCAACTGGCAACTTATAATGCCTGAAAGGTTAATTGAAAGAGTGATTTACAAAAAACAAAAGTTTATGAACGGGCTTAAATATCAAAACTATCAGCCATGAACCACAAGGCATATTTTTCTTTTCCAGAAAACATGAACTTTATACACATATATCAAGTATGACGATGTTTTAGAACTTTAGTTTAAAAGTTTTCAAATATCATAGCTTGGATGTGTATTGTAACAAAAGCTACCTGTTAGTGGCATCACATTGACCGCAAATTGATAACAGAATAATTGTTTGGCAAGTGAAACTCAAAATATCAATTGATATTATGGTTAATTTGAAGAAGTAATTTGTAATTAAAAATTCGTCAATTACGTGGCCACAAGTAAATGTAATTAATTACAATTACAATTACTTGGCCCAAAAATGTAAATCAATTGCAGTTACAATTACATGTAATTGTAATTGAAATATTTTACAAGAATTTCATAAGAGAAGTGATCTGCAAACAAGAAATGCCGGCCGTTTAGAAGAATCTAAAATCTCAAAATTTCAATGGCAACTGAAATTTGAAGCCTGTAGATTGGTTTACTTCCGTCGTTCGAGATGCAATTGTCTTGCTTCGATCTTTAGGGTATGCCAACTGGTAACACTGGAGAGCCTACCTGAAAGCCGTGTGTTCCTTTGGACTAGTGATGTGACTTGGGCAAGTAATGAGTCATCACAAACACCCAAGAAAAAGTTGTTGACAAGCATTACTTGGGCAATACACCAATACACTTCCCAAGCTCAAGGAACATCGGAAGATGCAGTTGCCGGCAGTTGCTCTTTGAAGAGTTAAGATACTTGCAGTGTGACTTAGAAGAAAAAATGTCAAGTTGCATTTTCGATGATCTTTTGACCTTAATAATTTAGCAATAAATAGTGGAAGTGATACAAAAAAATATTTTGATTTGGATAGCATTTGCAAAACCATGTTTTTTCTTTAGTTTCCGTTCTAAGCCACACATGAATACACTTTTCGGGCTAATCAAGAATGAGATTTAACAGTCACACTTGGGAACAAGCTCGGTCATTCAGAGTTGCTAGAAAAAAATATAAGATGCACTCTTTTTTTGAAATATTCTCAAAAGCTTTTGCATTTCTCGATACAAAAGCTTTGAATTGTGTATTTTCATCTAAAAATCCATCCTAACAAGGGCATGGGCCCTATTCCGCTGAAACTTTCTGGTTAATTGAAATTCTGATGCCGAAGGTTTAGTCTTCATTCCTAGCAAATTTGGCAAACCTGTAAGGTGGGAAAAATACTTGTACAGGCACCCAAGTAGACCCAAGTTTCGGCAAGTCCAAGGTACTGTACCGGACCGCTTGCCCAAGCTCCTGTTTGCCTCCCATCACTACTTTGGACTAGCTGAATTCAAGGTGACCGTTTTTTTTTCAACGCGTAAAAATACTCAAAATGCCAACCACGACGATTGGCTTTAAAAAGGCCGAGACAGCCTTTTTAAGGGGAATGTCCATCACACACCCCAAAAAAGAAATGCTTAATTTTGATCCCGAGAAAGTTGGTTGGGTACTCTTCCTTCCGAGGAGGATGGATGAGATCGAAAGCCCGAGTCACGGATCGGATTCAAATTAGCCCGCACTGATTCAAGATCATGTCGACAGGCCCCCGATCCGATTGCGGCCAATCGTAGCCACCCGGAGTTTTCGTACGGTTTTGAGGCCTTTGGGAACCCTCGAGGTTTGGGTGGCCAACTTCCGACTGAGCTGGGCCGGAGATTGAATGTTTTCAGTGAGCGAAGGTCTGGATGAAAAAAGTCACCCTGATTGACTTAGGCCTCGTCACCGGCATTTGCTAACGAGGCCGGATGGTAGGTTTTTTGGCCACTTTTGACATTATAGCGAAAATTTTCAGTTGAAAAAAACGCATTTAAACGCGTTTGATCTTCAAAATTGATAGTTCGTCACTTAAAGGAGCGTTAGATTGTGACGTTATGGGGTTTATATTCCATAGAGATGCATTTCGATCTTCTTTGGGCAGCGTTAGCTTGAAGTTTTCGGCAACGCTGTCACCCACCGACTCGATCACGAAAGACAGAGAGAGAGAAAGAGAGAAAGAGAGACAGACGGGAACGAGAAGAAGAAGAAAGAAAGAGACCGATCCAATCCCTTCTCATGATGTCCTCCAGCCCTAACTCCGGTGCCGATGCCACCTTCAGGTGGAGCCCGCTTAGCCGGGGATGGCCCCGGAAACTGGTCGTCGCGTGGATCTGGGTGGCGGTGGTTTCGACGGCGGTCAGCGGAACCAGCCCCTCCGTCGTCGTTTCGGCCGAAGGTTGGACCGTGACCCACTTGGAACGTACCTTGGATCTGAGCTCGTCCCACTTGAGCAAGGTGCGATGCGCGGTGCATTTCCAGCGAAGCGAATCGCCTTCCGCGTCTTCCACCTCGTCGGATTCGGAGGTGATTTGGCTGGGGGAAACCGGTTGGAGCGGCCACGTGGCCTTTATCGGCGCCACAACCGCGGCGGCCTCATCATCGGTGAGTCGCGTTTAATGAATACCTATGCAACGCCGGAGCCACGGGCATTGCGCGTTAATTGGATGATTGGGTTCGCCTTTTAGAGTGGCGGAGAGGGGAAGAAGACGTACTTGCGGGTGCAAGAAATTCCGGGCGGATGGACCCAAGGCGGCGGGTTTCCGGCTTGGAAAATCCAACTGAAATCGGCCGTCAAAGCCGGACAAACCGTGAAATTGGAAGTGGATATGATCGTGTCGTCGCAAATGGAGCTTTTCCCCCAAGAGATCACGCAACGCGAAAAGCAATTGGTAAGGAAGGGGAAGGGGGGGAGGAGGTCAACGATCCACGCCATCGTGACATCCATGAATGTCTTCTTATCTCACGCTTGACTCCGATTCAGGTGCTGGTCAACGGCAACCACTACATGCCCTGCGTGTACCCGGTCAAGACGCAAACCACGAAGGTGTTGCTGCCCAACAAGAACATTGAGAGCTACTCCAAACAACTCAAACCGGCCTCGGTGTCGGACAACACCCTCACCTATGGCCCCTACACCGACGTCCAACCCTTGGCCCACGTCAGTACTACTTGGGTCGTGTTTTGCGTTTTGCGTTCTGTGGCCGGACTGACCGATCTTTCTTTCTCGGATTTCAGAGTGAGATGAGCGTGCATTTCGAGAACAACAACCCGTTTCTGGTGGTGACTCGCCTGGAACGCACCATCGAGCTGTCCATGTGGGGCAACATTGCCATCGAGGAGACCGTGGACTTGAGACACGCCGGCGCCAAACTCAAGGGCTCGTTTTCCCGATACGAATTCCAACGCGAGAATTCCGGCGCTTCGGCCGTCAAGAGCTTCAAAACCATGTTGCCCGCTGCCGGTAAAAATTAATTAAAAAGAAAAACGGATAGGCCCCTTTCATATTAATGTCAATCGGGTTCATGATTTTTTTTATGTTCAGCCTCCGATGTGTACTATCGGGATGATATCGGCAACATTTCCACGTCGGCTCTGAGAACGTTGGTGGATTCGGTGGAATTGGATCTTCGACCGCGATTCCCGCTTTTCGGCGGCTGGAAGACCCATTACTTCATCGGCTATAACGTGCCCAGCTACGAGTATTTGTACCATCAAGGCGAGCGTTACATCTTGAACATGCGCGTGATCGACCACGTCTACGACGACATGCTCGTCGAGGACTTTGCGCTCCGAATCATCTTGCCCGAAGGGTCCAAAGTCACCGGCATGGACACGCCCTTCAAGATGGCTCGTCAACCCGATGGCCTGCATTTCACCTACCTGGACGTCCAAGGGCGACCTTTGATCACGCTGACCAACCGAGGACCACTCACCGAGAAGCACATCCAAGACTTCCAGCTCCAGTTCAACTTGCCCAAGTAAGACCGGCTTCCTTCTCAGTCCGATTTCTCTCTCTGGATCAGTCTCCATCCTTTCCCTTTTTTAGATCATCCATGGTGCAAGAGCCTTTGTTGTTGATCCTGGCCTTCTTCATCTTTTTCGCCTTGACGATCGTGTACGTGCGTCTGGACTTTGCCATCACCAAGGATGAGAACTCCGAGATCCGGATGAAGGTGGCGGGTTTGTGCGACAAGATCCTGAACCACCAGGACAAGCGATTCAAGCACTACGAGCAGATGGACGAGGCTCTGGCCAAGTACAAGACCAACAAGGAGCAGGCCCAATACCAGACGGCGGCCAAGAAGTTAGCCAACGACGCCAAGACCGAGAACCAAGCCATCGTCGACCTTTTGCCCGCATTGAAGGCCATTTCCGGAGACACGGCTGAAAAAGTGGCCGAGATACAACGTCAAGACAAGTAAGTATTCGCTCTTGAATGGTCGAGAAGTGTTTTTGAAACTGCATCTTTTCTTTCCATCTAGGGCGATCCGTGAGCATCAGAACAATCAGGTGTTACTGTTTGAAAAATTCCTGACTGGAAAATTACCCAAAGCCCAATTTGTGGAGCAAGACACGGCTTTGGTCAAGAAAAGGGATGAAGCTCGGGAAAGAATCGATCAAATCTACAACCAACTCCGGGCATCCGCCTAATGAAACGCGACAAAGAGCCACTTTTCATGCTTATCAATCGCATCATCATTCCTGGAATGTGTTTTAGAACCCCTCCTCACGATGTCGGTGGATGATGGTCTCAAAAGATGGTCGTCGGCCTTCTCTTTGTTATGATTTGGCCTTGTGGCCAGTGTGATTGTTGTGCCCGTGTTATAATTATGTTTTGTTACGATTCACTCGCTTCAAAAATGAGGCCTAGCGGTTTATGCGATTGAAGTTCCTTTATTTTTGAATCTGAGAGCATCATGATTAATAAATTTCACCAGCATCACTAAACAACGAAGTGTCCGATGATTTACGAGGTGTTAAGTTTGTCTTTCGTGAAATTCTTGTTCAATCCCTCGAGCTCTTTGTCTCGATTGAGAACGGTTGGAGGAAAAGCCAGAACTGGAAAGAAGCGGAAATGATAATATTTCCCCCAAATACCGATTTCCCAGGAAACAAATGATATCGCCGAATACTTACGAAACCAGATGCACAATCCCAATCCGATGAATGCTCCAGCTAAAAGCAAAAACTGGCGATTGCACAAGAAACCAAACTGACTGAGCATGGTTCACCGTGAGATCTTGGTCAAATGTCGCCGCCAATCATATCACAATAGGTGCTCTCAATTGACCCAACCTTTGCACTTAGGAGAGTTGCTTTCACGAGAAAGCTTCGACTATTTGCGATGTACAACAGACATTACAAGGCAATCGATATTTCAAACTGTAAGCGCCTCATTAGGCCTAAAAATGGGAACTATAGCTACAGCTATAGTCTCTATTAAGGACCTTAGTATTAAGCTAGAAAGGAAAGTGAGCGAATGAAAAAGATCGACGAATGAGGAGTGACAACTCGTTGATAAAGCGGTTGGTTCGTTCCTAACAACACTCCACAACTTGGGTTTCATAATTAATACGTTAGGAGCTACCAAAAACAGATATTGGTTCAATTGAAGCTCTTCATTACATTAACAAGTACAGTATTTAGTTCAATCATGGCTTGGAACCATATAGTACGATGAACTTGAACAATAGTTTCCAAACGAATTACGTTTATTTACGTAGAAGGTTATTAAACGTAACCTCTACTAATAAACGTGACCCATTTGCCCTACTAATTGGTCTAACTGTTCTCCTGATTTGATTAGTTCAAGTTTTTTGATTGACAAGTTTGAAATTGCTCAGAGAACAAATAGGCACAAAACTTAAAAGCCAAGAAACTGAGTGCGATAAGTAAAACCATAACTTTCGCATAAGTGAATTTGATTCACCACTTCAAAGGGGGTGGCCTTAAAAAACAGATTAAAGTGCACTCGTTCCACTGAAAACATCAAAACATTCTTGAACAAATGAAGCCTGTGTCCATCAATTTTACAAAAAAAGAAACATTTTCTATCTTTCTTTTTTTAACGTAAAGTTTATTTATTACTCTGAAACGAGTATGATTTAATCCCCGCGAGCAATACGCAGCGATCTATTTTTCCATAGGGTTCCACATTGGCCCAAAAGACACTGGAGATTGGACCCAATGATCATCAGCCTAAGGCTATGAGGGATGATGAGGCTGATTGGGTATTTGGACCATCTTCATGGGTAACGCGTCCAATACATTCATAAAAGCCCGTTTCGTTTCTAAATCAACATGCTTTGAGATCAGCATCGTTTCGGCTTGATGAACCTTCTCTTTGATTTGAACGAGCTCGTCCAAGAATCTCGAGATCTCTTGAGCCTCTTGATCCTCCTCCTCCTAGGGCAAAAAAATAAACAAAGTGTATAAGCTACGGTAAATCATTTTTCCACAAGAAAGATCATAATGTTGTACCTCTGTCTCAGGTTGGAGAGGTTCCTGGGATTCCTGGGTTGATTGGAGGCGTTTCCGCTTGCGTGAGCTCTGACTCCATGTACCCGGACTCAGGATCAAATTATGAGCGACATGGCCCTCTGACTTGGTCACGGGTTCGATCCCGTAGAACATCTTGTTGACTTGCTTCATGCCCAAACACGCACCAGCCACGTCCAATTTGGCTCGGAACACTTGTTTGACCGTCCGACGAAAGCGTTCCACACTCAAGACTTGCGACGCCTCGGCGGCGGTTTCAACATTGTTGACAGGCGACGCTGGCTCGTCGTTCACAATGTCCGTGTTCACTATCACAACAGCTTCGTCCCCTTCTTCCCTGAAATGGGCGGAGTACTCGATCTCGGGCACCTCGACGGCTTTCCGTTTCCGTTTGGATCCGGAGTGTTTAGTTGTTCCATCCCAATGGACCACACTCCAAGCCACGTCCGGATGGATCAGTTCTCGCCAACAATCGATGTACACGGGATTGGTGTCGGTTAAGATGGTCGTGACCTTGAGACACGCTTCGGGATTGAGCGATTTCAGCCACTTCAGGGCCGTGGAAACGAGCGAATGGCTTTCGTTTTCTGCCAAACCTTGCCAAACTGGACAGCCTTCGCCGTTGGAATCTGTAAAGGAAATGAAACATTCATTTGACCATATGGCTTGCATGGTTTTTCCCCGCGTCTGACATGTTACTACAAACTATATAGAATACCATATTGTTTCAACAAAACTGCCATTAATTATAAAACAGACCGAGGTCTTACCGAAGATCAAAATGGATATCAAGACAAATTTGGACGAGTTCGTGCCCGATGATCCGTGGATCGAAATAATGGTGGGATTGGCTCGAAACATGTCGATCATCTTGGGACTGGCATAGGAGAGCAAGAATTGGCCCGATGTCTCGACCACTTTGTTTTTGACTTCGGCCGGAAACTCGGCCAACTCAAACTTGGAGCCAAAGTTGAATCCGCGGAAGGCTTCTTCGGCCAACAAGGCCGTCACATTATCCACCTCTGACACTTGACCCTCGGGACTTCCTAAAGAAAGCAGGTCAAGGATGAAAACTCAAGCGGGTGTATCACTTTGAAGTAGTCTTACGAATGAGATTGCAAGCTTTTCGAATGCGGTAGATGTCGTCATAAGTCAGGGGTTTGCTATTGGCCGACATGGGTATGTATTTATCGAGTATGACATCCGATCGGAGGCCCGATTGAAGCATCTGCGCCACGCGCGTCTTTTCTACTTCCGAAAGACGCAGATTCTTGGGTTCGATGGGATGAGAATGGGCCACACAACCGTAGGCCAGGATCTTGAATTGGGCGGTGTGGCACCAATCGCTGTCATTGTCAGCCTCACACAAACACACTTCCACCTGGTTGAAGATGATCCTATTTGGAGAAGAAGGCACCGCATGAGCTCCAATATTCGTTCCAATTATTGAGCGAGGAACTTACTTGGCTCCACATTGGAAAAGCTTCTTGGTTTTCTTCGTGGAGGCCCGCTTGTCTTGGACGTTTTGCGAGCAATTGGCGATTCGACTGGCTCTTTTCCGGCCTTTGAAGGAGAAGTAGCGATCCATTTGGTTGGCGGCCCACCATTCCAAGGCCTCAGCCATCGAATCGAATTGCTCCCGAATGAGTTGGTGCTCATGCGGGACTTTGCAACTCGTGCTCTCCTATCAAAATGAGACTCGACAAATTGAGTTACGATTATCGGTAAGGAGTGAAAGAGCATCTTTTTCGGGATCGGTTTCGGTTAAGAGTCCTTTAGCTCCATCACGATTGGTTAAATTACACGGGGTCGATTGCATATAGGAGCCTCGGCAAATGTTTCCTATTTAATTAAAAGTTGTGCAAGTGCGAAGTCGGCAACGAGTGAAGTTGTCACCGGCGAATACAATCAGAGCGGAAGGTTAAATACGTAAGTGCGCGTTTCTTTTCAGGTCTAGGATTCGGCTCGATTGGGTCGCTTGATAACATGGCAAACTAGAGGAACACTACAAAAAATCTGACTCTCTTCTGAATCCATCGAGTACAACGAACGAAACTAACGATGATAATAATCCTCTTCGTATTGTGCTTACTTGTGGTGGTCGACACGTCTCTTTGCGTCGATGGGCTCGACACCAAGTTCGCGAGGCAAAAGTCTTGCGGCATTTGGGACAATGGAACACTTCCGCTGGCGAGGAACGCGAATCGGCGGATGAGCCCCGCGTTGAATATCGGGCCCCTCCTCGGGATTGCCAGTCATCGCAACGGCTCAGATCATCATCAGCATCATCAGCATCATCATCCGCCAATCGGGACGACACGGCTTCTTCGACTTCTTTTTCCTCGTCTCGTTCTTCGTCCGGGTTTTGGAGTTCCATGTCAGTCAGTAGGCATGGAGTCAGGCAGGACGTACCTCGATTCGACGATTCGACAGGGACGAACGACCGACTCACTCAAAATCACGACAACTCGAATCTACTTGGCGTCCATGATGTTCGGAAGAGCCGCAACAACACAACGCAACGCATCGCTCAGGCCCGGGTAGAAAATATTCAAGCCGCAGATCGGATCCGGGAACACTTCGTGAACCGCATAAACGCGAAAACAAAACATCAACGTGAACGAGCTCGAAACCCAACCAAACAATCGAACGCTCAGGGTGAGAAATTCTATTTAACTTCTGGCTTTGATGCCGTTCAAGGCATTAGTGATGGGACGAGACGGTATTTCCAATACATGAGACCAACTGATGCCGGTCTCAATTAATACATCTCAGAAGCTGGCATCAATACTGTATCAAGTCTTACGAACGAAATGACAGCTACAAAAGGTGCCCACCACTGATTGAACCTATTCGTGTTCAACAATTTTGTTGAAGCGTGTAATCAAAATCTAACTCTCTTTTGAGGTATGTGTATTATGCATTGAAACCATGACCTTTATTGACGCCGTATCAAGTAGCTATTTTAGCCGAAATGATCTGTTTCAATAAGATTCCTTTGATATTCAAATCTTAGGTGCTAGTCACACATCTTAGCTAGGTTGACTAGAATGTGGTAGTGATGTCGTGATTTGCCACCTGATTTCAATGTTGATGGGCTTTAGCAAATGAAAATTTCAAATAACAACGTTGCACTCATGAGTTATGTAAAATCTTGCATTGCAACGTAATAACATAAGCAATTGTTAAATGAAATATTCTCCTGCAATTTGGGGATATAACGTAAGTTTTGGTGTTAATGAATAAGATTTCACGTCACACTTCCAGTGGTCCTTCAGGTATTTTTTGTCAAAACTCTGAAGCCAACATGTTATGCCAAGTTGTGGAATAAACGAGCTGTTCCTTGCTTTAAAATTTATATTGTTTAAGTTTAAAACAACGGAAACATAAATCTAGGTATATCGTGCCTTCAAATTTAAACCATTCGAATGCCATAGAAAAAGGCAAAACCCAATTTGAGCAATTTTGGCAACACTTCGCATGTCTCACTTGGTCTCAAGTCGGAATCAAGACCAGCGAGACTTTCATTGTATTGGTCTGGTCTCATACTGTATGAGACATTGCTGGTATCGGCCCCATCAGTACAAGGCATCGTGAATGAGGCGAAAATTTCTCAGAAACTGGGTTCTGACCTTCATTATTCACGGAAAATAATGGATAAAAATCGCACGATGGATTATGGATTAAAAAATTTCAAAGTCAAAGAACGAGCCTTGAAAATAAACCTATCTCAATTTGATAATGTATTTATCTACGTGAGGGTTCAGCATTCAGCCATGGATTTTGGGTCAAGGCCCACCAAAAATAACTTGCTGAAGTCAGGGGCCCTCCGAATAGCTCTGGCCCCACGAGCACGATACTATGGATACTCTCGGCCCCACTATTTTGGACGTTCCCCATAGCTCTTGAGTCCAACGATCACCTTTGGATCCACTTTTTTAATTTTTTAAAAAGAGGGGTTTTCGTAATTTGAACGATCAATTGGAAAAACGTAGCTAGGCATTTGAACCAATAAAACGAAATCAAATATTTTGCATCAAAGCTCGTATTGGGAGAGACTCCAAAAGTTAGTGCTATACAGAACTCAGAGAAGGTATGAAAGGTATCTGATACTGTATGTTTTCAAGAGCATTCATGGGCTCTGTCCTAACCCAGGATTTGAGATCAGTTGTAGCGATCGTAGAGGTTTTACGTGCGTTCTGAAAGCACCTCCAAATCCATGGGAATCGAGGCTAGTTCGATCAAGGAAGTCCTCCTCTCTTCTTTATCGGGCTCCTTCATTGTTCAATTTGTTGCCTATTTGCCTTCGTCGGGAATATGTAGGAGCTGATCCTCTAACAGCATTTAAGGCAGGATTGGACAAATTTTTGAAAACCATTCCTGACCAACCCACTATTCAAGGGTTGTACAGATCTGCCAACAGTAACTCATTGGTAGATTAAGTTTCACATAAACGGTTATTATATAAATTACTTTAATCATTTACTCTCTTTACAGGGAATCCCATTCCTTGTAGCGGTATTAAAAAATCCCCCCCCCCCAAAAAAAAAGCGCGATACAAAAACACAGCTAAACTACAATGTACGTATTTTTTCATGTTTTGGGAAAAACTTTGGGAAAAATTATTTTTGCTAAAATACCATACACTCCAACCTAACCTAAGCCCCTAGCAAATCGTCGATTTATCTCCGTTTATCCAAGAACCCCTGAATTTCTGTGGGCTGGGAGGCCAACAAAAATAATCATGAGGTCCAGCAGGAACAAATTGAATCCGTTATTCTCCAAATCAGACCGTGCTTATATTTACTAGAATACATTTTTCAATTTTCAGCTCAATCGAGCGTCAGAGTCAAAAGTTATTATGCTCTGTCAAAGTTCAGTGCAAATCCTACCGAGAATAAATGAACTAGCCTTTTTGTGGTAAACGTTCTCCCACAAAAGGGCGAGTTCATTTATTCTATGCCCTCTTCAGTACATAAGTTTGAGAAGGCATAACTTTTCCCTCAGGCATTCGATTGGGCTGAAATTTGAAAAACGTGTTCTTCTGAATGCAAGCCAGGTCTCATTTGCAGAAGAATCCAATCACATTAATCCAAGAACCACTGTACCTCGTAGAGCCATCCTTGATTAATCCTACGGGAAATCGAAATTCTCATCACTATCCTCCCACTCCAGCAATTCAGTGCTTCTTGATTTATCCTAAGACAGACCATTGGGAGAGCCAAGAACGGCATGGTTCATAGCTACATAAGTGAAAAATAGACTGGACAAATGATTACCAATGTATCTTTCATAATTTTCATTTTTAGGGAACAAGTTTGAAAAACAAATCATTCACTCCCTTGATAAAATCAGTCGTGAAAATGACCTTTAATAAAGAATTGCATAAAATGGAACAATTGACAAGCTTCAGAACCTACAAAACTTCCCTTGGGAGTTGCAAAAGTTTCTAGAAGCCCATTTGTATAAAAAGGTGGTGGAATTCAAACAAAACAAGTACCAAACTTTCATCATCTTACAGACAACACGGTTAAGTTTAAGGAGCTTAGCCTTGACCTCCGAATTTTGTGTCTCCAGAAACATCATATTGTTCATTGAGTTTTCCACTCTTCACACCTAGAGGTGCACAACGAGTATTGGAAGTATGTATATGTATATATTGTACACGTATGTATTGGAAGTATCATATGGAGCATTGTGGCCAAGGAAAAGATCCAACACTCAGTCATTAACCGGAAAGGACAAGATTGCAAGGTCAAAACGCTACACAAAGAGCAAAGCATTGTGAAAGATGTTAACCCATCCAATATATGAGAGGTTGTTTTGCAAGAATTGGAGGACACTTGCTGTCCATCTGAGTTGCACCACTTTGAGAGAGATTTGGCGCAGAAATGGACTTGGAGATTGTCGCCCAAGGACGACCCATCTCCTGCGTTCCAAGCATATCATGATCGGGTTGAGCTAAAGAGCACTTGGGCAAACATTCAACCTTCTGGTATTTCTTCATTCTTTGGTCAGATGAGACAAAAATGGATTTTTTCGGGCACCGCGATATGGCATATGTTTGGCTTAAAAAAAGAGGTCTAAACCCCCTTTTTAGAGAAGACGTGGTGTCGTGGTTAGCGCAGTTTTCTAAAGTGAGAAAGGTCCCAAGGTCGATTCTCCTCCCCTACCTTTCTCAAGGAAAATTTAGACGTTATTCCACACCCACAGACGAGAACCATTTTGATAACGGACATGAGATTGCTGATCGAAAAAAAACTTAGGACGATGTGATGGCTGGTTTCACTAACCGGGCGAGGCTCACAACAATAATAAAAAAAGACCAAGACTACCTACCTTGCCAACGGTGAAGCTTGGAGGAGGTAGCATTATGTTGTGGAGATGCTTCCCTGCCAAAAGGCTTGGCAACATGGAACCATGAGCAAGGAAAATTTCATTTCATGCTCTGGCTAACAACATCCATCAGAGTGTTGTAAATCTAAAGTTGGGTCGCATTTGAATCTTCCAACAAGACAATGATCCAAAGCAAACAACTAAGAATGTAACTCACAGGTTTCGTTCTAAGGGAGCGAAGTTCTTGGACTGACCAGCACAGAATCCAGACCTTAATCCAATTGGCCACATGTGAAGGGAATTGAAAAGGAGGGTCCATTCCCGTCCGCTCAAGAACCTGGACCACTTGGAGACTTCGACAAAGGATGAATGATTCTAAATTCAAAATTAGGTGATTGCCAACCTAATCACTAAAAAAGAGGCTGGAGGCTGAATAACGCTACAGTTATACACAATATAAAAATCTTAGGCAGGTTTTTTAACGATCGTCTTTCGGCTTTTTGGGGTCAAAAAATGGATCATTCAAACTCAAATAACTCAGCTACTCTATTTGTTTGAATGTATCTTTTGTTAATTTATTCATAACAGATAATTTAATGGTCTCTAAATGTGTATTAACCTTTTGTTCTTAACGTTCACAGAATGGGAACATGTTTTCAATCGCATGCCTAGACTGATTCAAGCGTTCATTTTCTAATCGAAACATTCGTGAATGTTCACCTTGACACATTTAGATGAAGAAGAAGTCACTATATAATTGAAATTTAAAGTCTTAAAAGTAACAAACTTTTAACATTTTTGGCTAAAAACAAGTTAAACGTTTTTATTGTTTAGATTTGAAGATTTTCGTGAACAAAATTTTAACAATTGACAAAGAAGAGTCTAAAATTTTGTTCTAACAATGAACTATAGTTCTGTGCATTGATGCCGGATCGACAATCAATTAAAGTTGATGTTACCGCAATGGAAACATTAAGGCTTTTAGGTGCCAAGAGATACGTACAGAGGATCTTAACATTTAGCACTAGGACCTGGCCATTTTACTTCAGTTGAAGTTAAAAAAAATCAGATCCTCATATATCAGTTAGATCACTGCAATGACACAATCCCAGTTCTCGTTTTCATAAACTGAATTGAATTATAAATTGAAACAGAAAAGTGCAGAACATCCTGTGTAGCACCTCAGGGCCTTCCAAAATTGAGGGATGGAATATTTCAAAGGGTGACAGGAAACTTTTTCTGATTATTGTGAACGGGGTAGTTTTGTAGGAAATTTCGCCTCAAACAATTACTTGACTGGTATTTTTCGTCAAATTATCCATCATTAGGGAGGAGCATTCCTTCAAAAATGCCAAAATATGTGTTTTTGGTTGCTGCCAAAAAATGACTTTTCCCCCTAAAATCCCATTTTATGTGAAATAATATATACTTTTATAATTTTTCACACGACTTCCCGCCCTTTGGTAATGAGTTATGAGTGATAGAGAAGTCGTTCGCTATTTTTACATGATCAGTGCTCTTTTCACTTAACTATTTTTATGTTAAAACGCCTTCATACTTCAACATGAAAAAATATCAGATTGCAGTGATGCATTAAGGCTCACTGAAATTTCTACGTTTGAGACGCCGTTCGTTCATTCATTGCATTGGGATGCCAGAGGAAAACTTTTATGTTTTCAAAGACATGAGTATCCCTTCATTCTTTCTTGAGCTGAGCAAAGTACACGGTAAGGAGAAACATGTGCATTGAGAAAAAATTCAAAGCTCCTGCAGCCACCGGCTCTCCTCGGCATTTTACATCTTTAATTTGCCAGAACCGAACTCTCAAACATTTGTTCTCCTTTACCTCGGACACCTCAAGACCCGTTGAGGTACAATGGATGGTCAATGAGATTTGAACCGGCAAGATGTTCAAGGAGGGGGGCGCGCAAGAGCACCTAGCTTGCCCTAACTTTTCAGGCGCCGGACATCCAAGATTCCCGAGCAATTCTTAAAGGATGGATGGAGGGGATCGAAGGAATAATAGTCTGTTTGCATAAAAAGAATAGAGTCAAAGTAGTGAGAGGAAAGATGCCTGGGCCGTTCTCCCTCGCTCCGAACAAAACTGTGTTGGGTCACTTCCAAACTCCATCCGTTGAAGGCACGTTCGCAGGTACCGCGTGTGAGTGAATAGTGGCGTGTACCCTGTCCCCGTTCGCTCCTCTCTATGTACGTGCACATGGATGTTGGCCCCTTCCATACCCCAACATTCAGAGTCCAGGAGAGCTTGGGCTCATCTCAAACAAGTACAAACGACCCCTGATGTACTACCGCTAGTCACTGGACTTCTCGGGATTGGTGTGGGTTGTTTAATCCTGGAGAACGGTGCGTCGTTGGGCAGGTCGGATGAGAAGAAGAAGAAGAACAACGGGGGAATGGATGATCGAGTTCACCTGTAGAGGTGGTGATGGCAGGTCTGGAATGCCGCTGCTCTTGGTGATCCCTTTTCCTTTATGGAGGAATTCCTGTTGTTGTTATTGTCTAGCCATCAATGAGTCTCCGTGAACGACGTCGACCCAACCATCACTTTGGGTTTCCAACCACTCGGGTTTAATGTCATCATTACCTCGCTTGCCAATCTCTCTGTTTCTCGACCAGGGAGATTGTTGCCCGTGAAGGCTTGAAGAAATGAGCGAAAGAGAGACAGACAGAGAGAGAGGGAGTAAGTGCGGGAGTGAGGGAAACGAGGGGTAAAAAAGTGATTGCTCAAGCGGACCTACCGCACGCAACTCCAAGACATCAAGAAAACTTGCCAACCGATCAGTCCCAAGATCATTCAAAGTGCAGTGCTCGATTTAATAATACCTCTTGAGAAGGAGTGAAGCCTCATAACTTTTCCTCATTTGGCAAAGTGTCCGACTTGAAGCCGAAATTCCTAAAATGGAACCGTAGAGTTACTGCGTCAGGTTGTCTGTTCCTCCAACATCCATTTTTGGATTTGAGAGTATTTATAACACAAGAACTGGAGGAGACCGAGAGATCAACAACAAAACCACTTCGTGCCCAGCAATCTTACAAATCAATTAGATTAGCCATGCACCCAAAACTCCTCCAACCATAAGCGTTGTAGAAGATGGCGAAGAATGCCATTGTTTTGATTGCCTTGAATCCGAAAATGAAGGAAGCCCACCTGATTGTGTTGATTTTGGCCCTTGAGTTTGCCTTTTTAGGAGGAGTGTCCATTTCTCAAGATATCCAAAGCCATGCCCCACCTTTGTCCCAACGCAACTTGGGCCTCTGGTTCGTGGAGCATCCTCAGTATTCTGTGGCTCTGCCTGGAGATCGTGTCTACTTCAGTTGCAAGACCAACCGGGCATCTTCGGATCATTCCATTCGGTGGCTTCACAACCGAAAGCTCATTCCCGAGAACGATCCTAACTATCAAATGTCGAATGGTGCACTCACGTTGCAGATGCACTCGTCTCCAGAAGCATACCAGAACCAAAGCGGCGAATATCAATGCCTCAGCAGTTTGAGTCCCAGTTTGAGCATTGCCTCGCTTCCAGCCAGTTTGTCTATTGCCAAGTTGGAAGATTTTATGTTTGAGAGGCCCAAAACTGTGGAAGCTTATCGCGGTAATGATGTCGTTATTGAATGTGCTCAAGCTCCAGAGTCAAATCCTCCAGCATTCATTCAGTTTTATAAAGATGGAAGACCTTTGGAGTCGTCCATGCCCAACGAGTCCGAGCAGAACTGGGAACTCCTGCAGGGCGAAACCCTATTGATCTACAACGTGAACGATCACAATGCAGGACAGTACTCTTGTAGCGCTTTTAACCACATTACCAACGAGAAGAAGATGTCTCAGTCCCACACGACTTTGGTGGTGAAGGAGCCCAATCGGAATGAAAAGTCTCGGTTGACTTTCCGTCCCAGAGATCGCTATTCCGTCCCACTTGGGGAAAACATTACCATTCCTTGCGTTGCCTCTGGTAACCCCAAACCGGTCATTGATTGGACACGAGTTGGGAGTAATGAGCAACTTCCGGCTAATCACGGTTGTCTGACCATTGAGAAAGCCAAAGAGATTGATAGTGGCAGCTACATGTGCGCAATCTTCAACGGGTCACGGCGGTATCTTCGCAAAACAACCGTCATCGTGCTCATTCCTCCCATATTCACCAAGGTTCCGAAGCTGGTGGGCAATTCTGAGGTGGATCAAGGTGTGACTTTGTACCTTCATTGTCAAGCACTAGGCACACCTATGCCAGATGTGGTCTGGTACTTCAATGGTCTCCCTCTTGAAATGAACGTAGGTCACGTGGTCATGGCCAATGGAACGCTTATTCTTGGGCCAGTGACCAAACAGGACGAAGGTGTTTATCAGTGTTTCATTTCCAATAACATTGGCAAGAACTTCACCAACGTCCTGTTGCGGGTCAAGCTTAGCTCAGAAGATAGTGCCCAAGAGGACCAAGACTTGGCAGTTAACCAAAGAGCATTAGATCACTTGCAATCCTATCCTCCTTCCAAACCAAATGTTACCCAAACAGCCCGAGACTCTGTTCTCCTTACTTGGACCGTTCCTGATGTTCCCAATGCCATGCCCATCGAATTTTTCAAGGTCCAATTTCGCGAATTCCGCAAAGGGCACACTCGCTCCGAATGGCGAACCCTGGACGAGGTCATCATGGGACGGTCGCGTAGCTTTGAGGTGATTGGCCTCAAAGACCACGTGAAGTATCGTTTCCGCATTGTGGCCGTCTACGCCAACCACGATAATCGCCAAGGTGCCCTCTCTAAACGATTCAAATTGGACACGGAATACAATTTGGACGAGGCTCCCAAAATGGCACCCATTATCACGGAAGTACTGCCCTTGAGCGAAAAGTCACTCCGCGTGGGTTGGAGAATGCCGAGCTTGACCGACCAACCCATCGAGGGCTACTTCATATTCATTAGAAAATTCCACGCCCCTGAATCTCGCTTTAGAAAGGTCACCATGATTGGCAAGGAGTCGCACTCGTACATTTTCGAGGACTTGGAGCCGGGGCAAAATTATGAGATTAAAGTGGAGGCTTTCAACTTTCAAGGGAACTCGCCAAGTTCTCGAATGGCCCGGCGATCCACCCTACCTCACCCTCAGTCCGCCGAATCGTCCCACCTTCTTACAAATAAGCCTACAGGGTTAGATGACCACCAGAAACCCTCTCTCTTAAACAACGAACTGAACGATGGAAATTCCATTCCAAACACGAACGACTTTGATCTCACGAGTGACGTCATTTCCGACGATCAAGTTCTATTGTATCTGGTTATTGGCGCCATTTTGGTCGGCTTGTTGTTAGTCTTAATCGTGTGCTGCTCGGTGGTTGGATGCATTCAAAAGCGACGGGCACACAAGAACATGACAAGTTCGAATGTGGCCATTCACGAGAAATACCTCGACACTGCTCGACACATCACCTTGAATCACTCTGGACGTGGCGGAGGCCTCGATTCCCACGCCTTCACCTACCATGAACGTTTCCAAAGCGATCCTCGGCTGTCCTCTACCCCTGAAGACGACATTCCGACGATGGAGACATCCTTTTCCACACCAAATCGGCTATCCCAGATGCTGGGCCATTCAAATCATCAGTTAGCTCGATCAGTCACCTTGACCGGGGATGGAGGAGGCCTCACGCCGAACCCTAATCAAATGGGCTCCTCAATGATGTCTTGCGAAGGAAGCCTGAAGAATGCGGGGGAGATCTCATTTCAGTCCGAGGATCAAGTGTCACTTGGATATGACGAGTATACGGATGAGCCCTCTCGCACTTCTTGGAAACGTCGACGAAAAAGCGAGGAGATCCTGTAACTAGTCTCTCCTTGTCAAATTTGAATGCGAATTGCGTTTACGGTGTTAATAAACGTTGACAATTTATTCCATATTACCACTTAAGCAAAAGAATGGACATCGTGATACGGGATAGAGGATCGCTCAGGATCAAATGATATATTCGAGATGGTTATTAGATTAGCTATGTGAATGTATTGTGGATTTATTCCCAAGGAATTTTAGTTCGCCTTTCCAAAATTCGTCGCCAGGAATTCCATCAAGGCGCCAAACAGAAGATGAGAAGAAAAAAAGTTAAGACACAAAAGTGGGCATCTGGCAAAGACACTGAAAAAAACATCTCTTTTGGTGAAAGCCCACAGAGTTAACAAGAAAGAAAAGGCACCAGAGATAGCGGGAGCAAGATTTCAAAGCGGATTTTTTTTCTTTCTACACAATGTTCGTCAACCACGGAGGGCGTTGTTGATTCTTGTTCTTCATAAATGGGAGGAGGAAGGGCCGAATTTAAATGAGAAAAGGCACAGGTCGGGCTCCACGAAGCGTGGAGAGCTTGCTTCGACTGGCCGAGCTTTTGCCCGGCGTGAGCACCCGACTCTTCGGAGTCTTGAACACACCCGAATTGGAGGTTGGGCCGTGTTTGGCGGCTGACGAGGCCGTACTACGGGTGTATCGGTTGAGGCTACCGGGCGTGTACGTCCTGGGCTGACGAGCACCTTGTTTGGCCGACTGCAATTAGAAACAGGATAGAGTCAAGGAAGGTCGAGACGGACGTTTCAAGCAAAAGCATAGGGTGGATTAATAATAGAATATACGCTACGGGTATATTATAGGAGTTCGGAGTGTTTGTTAAATAGGGAACATAATGATTTGACATCCATTATCTAAGGGTACTAGTCGATTTCGAGCTGGAAAGCGCAGTCGACAAGTGCCCGATCTTGGAATGAGGATTCCGAGGTCGAGCTCTCAAGGTTCGAGATGAGGAGCCGACTGTCGAGGAAGAAGCGGCGGTCACGGAGGAAAAACAAAAAGAACTTGCCTCGGGGGTGTTTTGAAACGTAGATGTGAGTGCGGAATGAGGGATATCCTGCAATTGTAAATGAAATCAACGTTAAGACAACAGCCATATTTGATGGCGATATATGAGAGCTAACGTACGCGAAAGAAGTTGTCGGAATCGACGGAAGTGATTGAATAAGTTGGGACGCCTTGAGGTGGTTGTGCGGCGTGTCCAGCCATAAAAGTATCATTGCGATCGCCCAAGATTTTCCTTTTGGCCTGCTGGGGTCTGAGGCCGTACTGAAAAACGCGTTGAAAAACAGATCTGTTTATCCCTAAACATCGAGGCATGCATGCACTACTGACACAAGACGGTTTAGCTATTTCATGGACATTGAGAGTATCTTCCCATTGAATCGTAATGTTCTTCAACTTGATTTAGTCACTCACCCTAGACGATTGATGGGCGGAATTGGCCTTTTTGGACGAAGACAGAGGCGCTCTCACGTAAGGCGATCTGAGAGTCGACACGGATCGGGTGGCGAGTTCGGGTCGATATCGCTTGGAGTCGTTCACCGGAGTCTGTCCCGTGGCTTTGCGTTTGGCACCCGCGCGATTGGCAGCAGGGGTCACGGGTTTGGAGCCGTAGATGGTCTCGTGGAAGTTCTGCTTCTTACGCGCCTCTAGTTTGGCCTGCTTCTCGTCCTCCACCAATCGGTTGTGTTCAAACACTTGGTTTTCCACAAAGTCCTCGTAGGACACGCCTCCCACCAAGAAGGGTCGTCCGTGGACCTCCAGGAATTGAGCCATCTCGTCCATGAGCTCCTGCTCGATCTTGGGCAATTGCTTGTTGACCCGTTTCCGATCTCGCTCTTCCAGCAGAAGCGTGTTGCCCTTGGCTTTGAGGAGATGACCGGGATCTTTTTGCTTGGCCTCCAATTCCAGCATCTTCTTCCACAAGTCCTGACGTTTGGCCACCTTCTGAAACAAGTCTCGATTGGCCTCGTGGTAGTTCTTGAGGCGCTCCACTTCTTTCTCATGGACACTCAGAAGTTCATCATTGTAGTTGTTATCGAAGAAGGGGGCGAATTTATCGCGTTGATTCTGGCTGTAGTAACACTTGTCCCAGAGCTCGACCAAATCTTGTCGGGTGGCCTGGATGAATTGCTCCATTTTCTCGCTCTTTAGCACTTCTAACTCGTCGAGGATTTGTTGAAGCTGAAAGATGAGAATCCCTTTGTTGAGTGCACAAGCCAATCCGACGGTATCTTTTTTTTTTCGTAAGACTCACCTCTTTAATTTCCCGCGGCGAGTGTCCGCCCAATTCGATCTCGACCCGTTGACGTTCGGCCTCTTCTTGACCCAATTTTCGAATGAGCGAATAGATTTGCTCGCGCAGACGTTGGGCGTGGTCTCGATTGGCGGCCATGCGGTCTTCCAATCGCCGAAGCATGTCTTGCACCATTTGAAGGTTTTGGGTCGAAAGAATGAAAGCGGCATCGTTTTCGCACACGAGCGTGCGCTCAAAGGTGGAATCCGGTTCGGCTTCGAGGCGTTCCATGAGGTCGATGACGGCCAATTTCATATCGGCAAACTTGGCCGTCCGTTGATTCTTCAAGGTCTGCCCATGAAACGTAATAGAAATCATGTAGGTACACCCCAATCACGCGCAAACTCGGCCTCAAACTCTCACCTTCATGTCTCGAATGTGCGCGTGAAGAGCCTTCATTTGGGCGTCCGTCGGTATGTGCGTGGTGGAGATGAGCATGGGTTCCTCGTCCATACTTTGGCAGAGGTCCTCATCCTCGCGTTTGAGTTGGATGACCTCCTCCATGCGATGCTCTTTCTCGGCTTTCAAGCGATTCATCTGATGGCGGAGCTCCTTTTCCAGTTTGACCAGACCCAAATCCGGATCGGGATCCGTGACCTGCGTGCCCAACTCCTAAACAAGCAAAAAAAACAATCCTTCTCAGTCCCGTTGTTCTATATCGTGGAGCCAACCAACAATGGCGGCTGACCTTGGCCAATCTGTGTCGTTCTTTGGCGTGTGCCTCGATGAGCTCGGTGATTCTGGCGATGTATCCTTCTTCCTCGTGGATCATGCGTTCCAGATGTTTGGTGAGTTCTCGTTCCACGATGGACACGCGATCGGCCAGAGCACTCGGATCCAGGTCCATTTGCGACCACAACGACCACAGAGCCTCAAAGCGAGACCCCAACACATTTTGGATCGAGATTAACCTGAGAATTAAAAAACCAGAGGTATCACGACATTGCAATCGCAGCGATCGGGTAGCGTGCGTCGTTGGAGATGGATTGGGCGGGATACTCACGATTGGGATTTACTGGCGGTATTCATGGCGTCTATCTTTATATCCGTCTGTCGGAGGGCGGTTCTTTAGGGGAAAGAATTTCCCTTTTTCTTCCTCCTCGGGTTCAACTTTTTCAACGGTTCGCCTAGCTACCTACGGGATAACTACTCTTCTCGACGAACTTCTACTAACGAAGGGAAAGAGCGAGTGACGGGCAAAATCAAATTTTGGTTGAACCAGCGTGACCGAGGGGGGGCCGTCAAAAACGATATTTTGTATTGTACCGTGATTCGATCGAATAAATAGCTTGGAATTGAACTCCTTTGGGTTACTTTAGGTTACTTCTTTATTTTGAATGATCGAAATGCTGAACGCAACGTGTAGGTACAAGAAAAAGAGAGAATGATTTGGAAGTCGCAAATGTACACCGCGCTCTTGGATGAAATGCTTCCGCTTGGCTTCTATTAAAAAGGAGAGTGTAATCAAAGCGCATCAATGAATGAAATCCTCAGTGTTGAACGGTCAAATATAAGTTAACGGAATCGAGAGCTCTTCTTTAAGGGAAATCGTCTAGTCACCCTGAGTTTGAAAGCGGCGCTGTTGTAACCGCCAGAGGAGCCAGAGAAACGACTGGGCGAGGTCAGTTTTCGGCAGGAACCCCTGAATTTATACTATTATATAGGTTATCCCTGGTTTTCGGGTAAAGGAGGGCACGGAGGCCATTTACTAATTCCCTCAACCCCGGGGTCTCACATTTTTAACGTGGAAGTCTTTTGAGCGTGAACCCATATCACTAACCTAAAGTCTTATGAACCCTACTGAATACACATTTCACCTAAAGAATGTATTACAGTTAGCGTTGGATTGAAAGGGCTCATATCCGAAACCGAAAGTTTCGGCCGAAAGAGGGCTAAACTGAAACCGAAAGCAGCTGACTAAAAAATGTGCAAATGCATAATCTATCTTAGAAAATGAAATTGCTTATGTTTGATGTGGGGTAGTCGCAAATTTTGAAAAATCGGAAAACTTAAATTTCAGAGGTTTTTTTTTTCGATTTTGTTGCCAAACTCCGCCTTTTATAGTGCATGTCTGCCTTCACTCGGTAGGTATAACCGAAAACTAAACCGAAATTTCGGCCGTAATTTCGACCGAAAATGCTTTCGGTCCATCACTAAAATTAGTTTTAGGGGGACTAAAAAATTTATAGTACTGGTCAAACTGTATCCATTTCTATTAGAAATGGATATCAGTTGCTGATTGGGTCTAAGAGGGTTAAGCACTGACAAAATTCAAAAACTGCATAAGGGCCTCTCAAATGAAAATAAAGTTGACCATGTCAACTAGTAAAGACTACTGATGTGTTTCGAGTCAGACTTTTGGCATGGTTTTGCCATTTTGGTCCTTTAGGGCAAGGACTCTTGCGCTGGAGGGCCCTTGTTTAGGGTCAAAAAGTTTACCATAACTTGAGTTCTGGGTTAAAGGTCGAGAGATCGAATCTTCCAGTAAAAAATATGGCAGCACTGCCAACTCGAAGTCCATTAGCATTCAACTATAACTATGATTGAACTTGTTGTTTGAGTGTTACCAAAGTCGTCCCGTTCAGGTCTGAAGTCATAAGGTTTCATCCAACCTGCCTATTTTATTGGGAATAAAACTTTGAGTTAAAAATGGCAACTCTACCAACTCGAAACCCATCACTAGTGAACTCTAGTGATGTACAGTATTTGTATTTGTATTTCGGGACTTGCATTTTGTACAATGGGGAATTTAGAAACTGAATACTAGTTGCTCCCCTGCCCCTTGGACAGGTCTTATTTCTGAGCCCATTGGGCTTCAGGTAGAGAATTAAATAAATAATATGAAAGTGATAATATGATAAAATAATGTTATAAAGTGAAATAAGATTAATCTAGATATAATTTTGAAAATGGCACCGTAGAAAAGAATTATTTTTTCACATGGTGTATGACGAGTTGTTTGGCTTTCTTGTGGTTCCTCTCTATTCTGATTTCACTAGGCAGTTTGTTCCAGGCTTCAACTATTTTTGTTGATATCGTTTTTCCCCACCAGGATGTCTTCTTGGGTTCTTGGAGTATAAGTTTTTTGGGTATAATTTATGAAATTTTCTGATAAATCTGTTGGTCAACAACAGACACTCAATTTCCAAAAATTCAGTCTATCAAAACATAGACCACGGAACTAGATTAAGGAATCCTTAATCAAAGTAATGTAACTAGAAAACAAATTTGGCGAAAAAACGGATCACGGTGGAGCAAATTCTTACCTCCATTGATTTTTGAAATGAAAAAATTGACGTTCGGTTTTACTTCTTTGGATGCGATATTGACTTTTGTATTCCATGGCATTAGCATGCCAAAAAAAAGTTTGATTCCCTTTTTTGTTAATTGCCAATTGTTAATGTTGCTTTAATATTGACGATTCATAAATGAGATTTTGTCTTGAAAACGGTCGCTCGCTTTGAAAAAGATCTCCCTCATATTGTTTAATTAACGTGTTTTTGTTTTGTTCAAGGAAAGACAGAAGAGCAAGAAAAATAACATGAATATCATAAGCCGCTATACCACGGAAAATGATAAAAAATACGTTCTGAGATTTGGATGTTTCTGGCGCTATTTTAAGCCCGAGTCGATAACAGCCTTGTCGCTACTCGAATAAGCATGAAAACTGCTCAAAATCCCAATTGTAAACTCAGTACAGTATCTTGCACAAATTGAAACCCATCACAACCACAGACAAAAAGGGGAAAAAAGTGAAAAGTGTAACCCTATGAATGAATAAACTTTGTCAAATCATTTTATCCCATTGGGTTGTCAGTTGCGCTTTAAGGTAGCATAGACTTGTCCACGTCAACGCATTCAA
>CM021312.1:3756816-3794722 GCA_010645155.1 Tigriopus japonicus | reverse complement strand
TGGAGATAGGCCGGTCGTAAAATTTCATTGTGGGCAGCATTGGCCGTTTCTCATCAGCGACTAGTTGAAACTTGCCCCAAAAACGTATTCGTATAAGTCAATTTTTTTAAAAGCATTAATTTTTTTGGCCATGTGACCTGTCTACGCTTTGCTTCTCCCAAATTATACTAAGGTGCTTAATGAAGATGATAATTCGATTTACGGGCAGTTGTTCACGCAATTATAGGATTTGGCATTGTAGGGGTGGGCGAGAAGCCGGGTTCGGTGTCGAGGTGTCGACACCGACACCGGTTTTTTTGGATTTCGGTGTCAGTGTCGACACCAGGCCTCCGGTGTCGACATTTTAAGGTTTCGTGAGTTTTCAGAAAAGTTCCGCAAATAAGGTCAATTTAAATTGTAAGGCTTGCTAAAACAAAGATATATCATATCCTCTGGCAGGGTATTGTAAAATATAAACCTATTTTTCCCTCTCTTTAGTTTAGGTTGAACTTTTGATTTTTGTGAGGAATATCTATGTCTGTCCAAACTGATGTCCCAATTGACTGTCTAGAAGCACACATTTTGATTGACAATACTATAGGAAAAACAAAGATAGTTATTGTCCAAGAAAAATAATAGATCTATCTCCTTTCACATTTCAATAACACTTTACAATCAAATTATCAAAGCACAATTTGATAATTTTTTCAATGAGTTTTAAACTGTTGTAGATAAGGTTGCCCCTTGGAATATTTAACAATAAAATGAAAAGGAATGTTAAAATTTTTCTGTTTCATTATACTTTCGGGAAATTTTATAGAAGATTTTTGCTCATGCATAAAAGAATAAACCATTGATACTAAACATCACCATGAGTCTCCAAAGCATTTGTCATTTAAGAAATGATATCTCCAGCTCAAAAGCACCGAGAAACCATTTCAAGTCCCTAAGTTGCCACAATGTCATAAGCAGGGCCCCAAAAAATATCTCTTATAAAGTGGCAAAATATTTGATACATATTTTCTTCAAAACCCCAAAATATTTGGAAAAAGTCATATATTCATAACTAGAGCGGCCGAAAATATTTAATTTAAATATTTTGTGTTTTTGAGCAGTTTTTAAATATTTGGGCTTTTTTCTAAAGTTAAAGGAAAATTCCCGTATTTCATTAAAATATTTCAAGAAACTCTACAATTTCAGTAAATCTTTTGAAATTTTGAGAAAAAATCTGCCTTTCCAAAAACTACATTGTCAAAATCTTCCAATTTTTTTAACTTTTATGGAACAGGCAAACCAAAATGGAAAAATTGCGCGGGAAATAAATATTTAGTCAGCTTGGTCTCAAAATTACATTAAAATTACATTAACGGATTTTAATCAAAAATAAGAAACCGTAACTTCTACAAGATTTTTTTATGGAAACTCTGGTTTGAATATTCAACCAAACCTTAGGCAGTAAAATATTAATTAAATGTAGAGGAAAAATGAGGACTGTCAAGAATAAGCAATTTCCATTGCCCGATATGATTTTTTGGCGCTGAACTAAAAAGTTTGTTCACTTATTTTTCCGCCATTGCCAATTTTTCATCAATATATTTGGATTTTTCACCAAAATTTCAATAAATGCCAATATATTGCTCCAAAAACTCTTTACAAATTTAAATATATTTTAAATATTTGGTTGTGATTTAAATATTTGTTTAAATATTTCGATGTTTTTTTCGTAAATATTATTTCAATATTTGGCCTTTAACATTAAATATTTTCGGCCGCTCTATTCATAACTATTCATGACAAAGCCACTTTTTGGCAATTTTGTCTGTGTACACCAATCCACCAAACATGTGTAAAATATAATGGATTTTTGTTGGAGGGGCACTTGACACCAAATGGATTTAACAATAGAATTTTCAATTTTCCCCTACAGATGTCGCATTGTTTTACGAATAAGATGGTAATTTTGGTTGCAAATGTTTTATTTTAGTATAAATGCTGTTTGCAGACATTTTGGAACCTTCGATTCATTTTGGATTAACCCTATTGTGATTAAGAAACCCATTCATTTTGCTTAATTTTTTGGCCAAAATGATATAGAAATATTAATTTTTTTCTCAAAACAACTAAAGTATTAGAAAAATGAGTAAAACTGGAGGAATAGTATGAAAAGAATATCATTCCGGGCCCTAGTAGTAAGTAATTCCAACCAGGAAAGCTGTCAGATTCTTACTTTTCATTTGGAGGTCAAAGGTTACCAAAAAGGTAACTTGACCAAAAAGGTAATTGATAAAACTTTGGATGATTTTTAGACCCCAAATACTATTATGAACTACTGGTGTCGGTGTCGTCATTGGTGTCAGTGTCGGCGTCGACACCAGCGGTGTCGACACCGCTGGTGTCGATGGGAAACTTCGACATCGGTGTCGGTGTCAGTGTCGGTGTCAACCTTCCGGTGTCGGTGTCGGTGTCGGTGTCGATGTCAAAATTGCCGGTGTCACCCATCCCTATGGCATTGAACACATGTCTCGCGCATTTCCATTTGTAGTATGATTGACCACTTGTTTGGGCAAGTATTTCACGATTTTCTTCGGAAATATTTGTCTTTTCACGCAACTTCTGGCCAGTTTCAGCCATAAGTCAGGCAGACAAAATGACAACTGATGCGAACAAATTAGCCATTTCCTTATTTGTTTGTATATGTATTTGGGTTTTCAGAATATTTGTTGGTTTGGGGTAAATTTGTACCATTCCCAAATAAAAACAGTGTTGCTTTCAAGATTTGTCATGATTTGTAAAGTAAGTGTCCAATGATTATTTTCGCCTTAATAATTATTGCTATTGAAATGATTTATTGGTCCAAGAGATATATTCCATGCAAGTCGAACATTTACTTTTGACTTTCGAATTTTTTTTAAGACTTTGATTTTCTTTTAACCTTTTTCAGCTCGTTAGGGATGTCATTTTTGGCAGCCTTGTTTTTCGGGGAGGCCAAAACAAACAACAGCTATTGACTTCTCTTTCAAATTTGTTTGTTCTTTGTTTGTGATTTCTATTTGTTTGGTATGCTGTCGTCTGTTTGTCTTTGTTTGTTCTTGGCTATATTTGTTTGTTGCCCATCAGTAAAAAAGACGACAATGGCCTCTCTGTAGATTTCTATGGTTGGAACGGTGTTGTCGTTGGAGTAGCAGCAACAGTAGCAGCGGCGCAGGGGGATGGATGGATGGTGGTACGTAAGAAAGCCAGCTTGATGAATAAAAGTACACATCAGTCGCACACAACAGCATCGTCGATTGATTGACTGACTGACTGACAATCTAGCTACCAAGACTTCGCGGAAAACTTATTGAGCTCCCATCGCGACCCCCTACATACATCGATCGCTGGCGACTCCCATCCCAAGCGAACCTTCCTCCATCCCCGGATGACCGATCCATCCATCCCTCCATCCCTCCATCGGTTACGGTTGTTGTGTATAGCGCATTCGGCGGGTGATAACGACCATATCCATCGGTGAATGAATGTGTGATGCGTGTTTAGCTAAAGAAGCGTGGGTGGCACACACCCGTGGGCTAGCTAGCTATATCGAAAGCCTTAACATACGGCTTCATCTACATCTATCTATCTTTCTATCGGTCCTCGCATCTCCTATACCTCTGGGGCCGGACGCTTCTTTGGCATTGGTGGGCTTCTCAACATGACCGACCTCAACCCCGGGATCCCCCGCTGATTCCTTATTCATCGCGGTCTCGGACACTCGGGACTTGACCCGCACCCGGACCGAGAACGAACGAACGAAGGAACAAAGGCTCCCTGAACATTGAACAACGCCTCTCGAGCCCGCTTCTTTCTTACCTAGCCATAAATTCGGGGTTTTCTCCGCCCGCCCGCCTACCCGCGTGTCTCCGGTCAATTTCGGAAACCTCCATGATGGGAAAGCGTGTCCGAGGACCGACGGCGGCGGTGGTTTTTAGTCTGGCGTGGGCGTTGCTTTGGCCGGGCGGGCCCGAGGTGGACGCTCGCAAGCACCATTTGGCCTTGGAGTCCGACGCTCGCAGATTCTTTCCCATTTCCACTTTTGGCTTTTACGCCGGCGGCTTCTTGGCCGTTAATGTGTCCGGATTTCACGTCCACCCCACGCTCATGCCGGCCGAAGATGCGGCCGATTGGGGCAACGCCTCTCAACCCGCCGCCGCCGCGCCGTCCGTGCCCATTTTGGGCTTCTCGATCGATCGCACCACCAACGACGCCCTCAATCCCTACGTGGAGACGTCCGAGTTCCGTTGCATCTTGGATCCGGAAAATCACCGACCCCGAGGATCGCGACTGCGCACCAATTGGCCGCCCACTCAACACGGTTGGCCCAGTGGCAACGGGTTGGTCCGATTCCGCCTCAATTTCCAGACCAATCGCACCGAAGTCTCGTGCTCCGAGAACATCCAGTCTTTGAACATTTTCCCCAACGTCGAGCCCGTCAAGGCCATCTTGGCCAAGGCCGCCTTGGGTGGACAGACCTTTTCCGATTCGGGCATGTTCCCTTCGCTCTGGAGTCAAAAAGAGCCCGAAGTGGCGTCGCATTCGAAACGGCAGCGACGCGAAGGCGCCCCCAGCGCCGATTTACCGACCACCCCCGCGCCGCAAACTTGGCCTTGCTCGCAATTGAGCCTCCCTTTGCATCAGGCCATGGGCCCGGATGGCCGCATCTATTACAACACGAGTTTTGTCATCTACGTGGCCAATGAGAAAGAGGAAGGTCTGTACTCGCTCTACTTTCACAATTGCTACAACTACGCCCGCGATGGTCGGCCCAAATTGCGGGTCGATTTCGCGGTGGATATCGAGGAAAAGAACGGCAACAGTTATCTGTCGGCCGGTCAAATGCCTCTTCCGGCCTTGTACATCCTCATGGCCGTGTTGTTCTTCCTCTCCGGTTGTTTCTGGGTGTTTATCCTCCGCAAGAACGGCAGTGAGCGCGTGTTCCGCATCCATTGGATCATGGCCTCTTTGGTGTATTTGAAATCGCTCTCGCTTCTATTTCACGGCATCAATTACCAGAAGATCGAGGAACACGGGCACAACATCGAGAGTTGGGCCATTCTGTTCTACGTGACCCATCTGCTCAAAGGCGCCTTGTTGTTCTTCACCATCATTCTGATCGGCTCCGGTTGGGTCTTCATCAAGCACATCTTTTCGGACAAGGAGAAGCGCATGTTCATGATCGTGTTGCCGTTGCAAGTGCTCGCCAATGTGGCCTACATCATCGTGGAGGAATCCGAACAGGGCGAGGCCAATCACAATTCATGGCGAGAGGTTCTCACCCTGGTGGATTTGCTCTGTTGCGGAGCCATCCTGTTTCCCGTGGTCTGGTCCATTCGCCATTTGCAAGAGTCTTCCCAGACCGATGGCAAGGCCACGGTCTCATTGGAGAAGCTCAAGCTCTTCCGGCATTTCTACATCATGGTGGTGTGCTACATCTATTTCACGCGGATCATCGTCTACTTGCTCCAGATCACGGTGCCGTTCAAGTACGAGTGGTTGGACGAGATGTTCAAGGAGATGGCCACGTTCGTCTTTTTTGTCATGACCGGCTACAAGTTCCGTCCGGCCTCGGATAACCCATATTTTAGTGTGCCCATGGACGACGACGACTATGACATGCAAGAGGTCCTCATCGGATCCACCGGTCTCAATGAGCGCGTGAGCAAACGCACCAAGAAACGCTTCTTGGCCGATGACGATGACGAGAGTGACGACGATGAGGGCATGGTCTTCTTTCCCACGGATCAACAACAAAGAGGAGGAGGAGGGCGTGCCCAACTGTTACCCAATTCTGGTCGAAGACCCGAGAATAGTCATGACCTGGACTAGCGACTGTTGAGATCTACCCTAGCAAGACCTCTTGGCTTTCTGGTCCATTGGCTAACTAACGCAAGAGGCATTCAATTATATTCATGCTTAAGGCATTAGGAGTTTGTTTTCATTTGGCTCTGGTAATTTACATGAACCACCAAGAGGCATTGTTTGTATTCTTTCAGTTTGTACCTTTCCCTTAAAACTCTTGAATCGTTTGAATGAATTTCATAACTTAGTGCTTGCTTTTTATTAATATGATTATTGCTATGTTTGTTAATATGAACGCTTCTAGAACGAGTGTTAAAAGACCCTCATGGTATATATAAATCATCGCTACGATAACGGCGACGATGATGATGAAGGTGCCAAAAGGTTTTGACGGGAAATCTTGGATCCGCCGTCTCTCTGACATTGAATAGCTTGCCAAATTCGCAACTCGGGGCCCGCTTTCAGGCCCAATCGGCGTAAATCGTCTCGGCTCATAAGGCCTATCACATCGGAATACGTCAGCTCCTCCTGAACAAACTATAAAAAAAGAACGCAAAATCCGTCAAATTCAGGCCCCTTGTCAACCAACGATCGAGTGGCTAGCATACTTACTTTCTGAATGGAACCGTCTTTGAGATTGAGCTCTCGGAGCCATTGGACCAATTCCTCGTCGGGTTCAGTGTTTGTGGTCCTCTCGTTTGGCTCCGAGTCCATGGACTCATGGGGATGCGAGACCAATCGACCGCCTTCACATGACGCAGAGTCGTCCACCAGGGACAAAGAGGGCGTGTTTGGCATGCTCTGGGCGGAGAGATTGACCAATTGTTGACGTTGTTCGGACAAGTTCTGTCGGAGGAGATCTTGGTATTTGTGCTGAAGGTCCAGTAGCTGACCCAACAATCGGGCGTTCTCCTCACGCATATGTGTGACTTGACTGTGAGGATATGGACCCATGTGGGAATGATTGCCCTGGAACTGTTGTTGTTGTTGTTGTTGTTGCTGCTGATGTTGATGATTGGCCATGGAATTGATGCCCCCAGGGTTGGAATTCACCGTTGACACGCCGGAAGTAGAGGCTCCTAGGACAAAGAAAACAAATGAACACAAGCTTTCTTCAGCACTTTGTTAGGAGTCTTTACCGTCGGGGTCGTTGTGGGCTTCGGCGAGATCGCCCATGAGATCCGCCGCGTGAGCATCGTTGGGATTGGCCAACATGGCCCCGGCTTTGAGGTCATCCAGAACCATGTCGGGATCGGCGAGATGGGCGCCCAATTCCGGAGTGAGGATCGTGACGGCGGCTTGAACGGCGCTTCGCACCAGATTGTCTAGAGCGAACATCCAATGGGGTTTGATGCTGTGCGAGCGCAACGACGCGTTCACGGCCTCTTGGAAGGCGTAGAGGGCGATCGATATCTGGTTGATCTTGGCTCCGTCGAAATCCAGCTCCTCTTTGAGCTTCGAGAGCGCCGCTTCCAAAGTCACGCGATTCTGCTCGGGAATGAAGCTCCGGATCCCGTCCAACAGCATTTGAAAGTGGCCCTGAAACATTGAAAGAAAAAGAGGTTCAAGAGCATGGATTCATTGAAGAAGTTCAACAAAGGCTGCTTCAAAAGTGAATCGTTCCTAAATCGAGCGATTCAACGAGCCGGAGGAAGAGTGGTTCAAGAAAAAATGACTCCCATGTAACTAGTAATGACTCTAGAAAAATAAACATCGAAATTAAAATTGGATGAATCAAAAAAGCTGAGGAGAAACTCGAACACTACATTTTTTCTATTGTTTATAGGACGGAACATTTCAAATTAGTCAAAACCCCTGTTTACTGAATTTCGATGGTCTGTTTTTTCTTTCTTTTTTTTCCTCTTTGGCGATTAATTACTTTTTATTTTCATCCTAATTACGTAGAGACTGCACAAGGTTTCAAATTAAACCGATTCTGATTTTTCTATCTCTCTTCGACCGCACTTGGCCAAAGAAACACTTATATGATGCAAGTGTTGATTACATTTTATGTAATACAACACGTCACTTGAAGACACTCGAACGATTTGATTTGAAATCATATCTCATAAATTGTATAACGCTCTTTCCCTTAAGAAAAAAAAACAGAAAACTAGTTTGTGATGGCCCACTTTACGCTTTCCAAATCGACCTGCTATTAATTAAAGCAGGTTCCTATGGGAGGCTTTCGTAAACTTAGTTCAACGTTTTCATGTGACTCGGGTCTTAAAACATCCTTCCTTTAACCTTCAATCTTCGCTAGACCACTTGTTTTCTAAATGGATTTTCGTTTTTTACGGCCTTACCAGATTCAAACATAAATCGGGGATATCTTTGGAAGTGAGTTGCAGCCATTGTCGGCAAATGGCCGATCGGTCGAGTTGCAGCACTTTGACCAAAGTGAGTCGTCTCTGCGAGTCCTTCTTCAGCAAATAGAAGTTGTCGCCATCGTTGCCGCCTTCAAACCCATCGGCACTTTTGATCTGCTCCAATATCACATCAGGCGAGAGCAAACCGCCCGAGGATGAGCGACGAGCCTCCAAATTGAGCATGGGATCCCCATCCAATTGATCCGTGGGGGTTAGCACATGGGCCGAGGATATACTTCCCTCCAAACAGGGACTGTTGTTCCCGATCGCGGAACCGCTGAAAATGGAAACGAAATGGTTTCAGTGTCAAACATTAGGACTCTTCACTACTTCAGTGGGGTTAATTTTAGAGGCTGGAGCGTTGTCACTATACTAGGATCAAGATGGTTCAATACCGTGGCCAAGCTTGGGTTCTAAAGGATTGGTTTTTGCGGTAGGATCGCTGAAATTGCTGCCAAGCGCTCCGGTGGAACCTGCGAGAGTTCGAAAAACTGACCCTGGAACAACTGGCTTCTTGTTCCATGCGGGTCAAGGTGAACGCCTCCGATTGACTTCGTCGCCATTGACTGAAGAAACGATTCTCTTGGCGTGTCTGATGAGTCCGCACGGTCTTTTTGTTCACATCCCGATGGTGTAAAATGGCATTACTTGCTCCCTGCCAATTACTCAAGTCCAAGTTTCGAACGGGTGGTCGGCAATAGGGCGTGCTCCAATCTCGGGGAGACACTCGAGGAGCGGGAATCTCCAATTTGAGGCCGATATTCTTGATGCGATTACGAATCGGCATTTTTGACACAACACTCAATGAACAACGTCCAACAAATCGAGTCCAAAGTGAGTCAAGAGGACAAGAGGAACGATGGCGTAACAAAAACAAATATCATCACGGGCTCGAACCTCAGCAATTTCCGTTGACAAGTTCCGACTTGTTCACTTCTCTTGAACCATCGTTGACGGTCGACTCCTTGATTCGTTTTACTTCACTATCAGCAGGCTGTGTTCACCCTTCGCTGTTTCGAAAAGGCCCAGAGGCTTCCAGTGGCTGCGCAAAGAACATCCGAGTGTCCTTTAGCGGGTCGTTTCACCTTGTTATTATGAGACTACTTCTTATCTTTCCACACAAAGCACTCATGATAACACTGATCCGTCCAACGAATGGTGACTTGCCAACAAACTCTTTACGGAAACCGCTTCAAAATGAGTCAAACCACGACGACCAATAGTTCAATAGATGGTTGGGTTCCTCTTGTTCTTGGAAGAGGAACACAAACACGTGAGATCATTCACGTTTTTCAATCCCATAAACACGAATTAGCATCCCATTCCCAAATCCTAAGCAAAGAAAGAGCGTGGAGGAAGACGGCCCACAGAGCTTGCTAGAGAGGCCAGCCACTGAGCCAGTCTCTCTCACTCTTCTCGTTTGATCATGCCTCTTTTTCCCTTTGCTCGATCGGTTGAACTTCATTTCAGACCATGACGTCACCGCCAGGAAATCATGTCAGTGACTCATCCATTCATCTTTAGAAGGTTCGTTTCCACGGCCAAGTCGATGAGACTTCAGGCTGATGGGTGTACTTCAAATGAGACGTCTCATTTGGGACCCAATTGACCCTGGTGTGTTCATTCTTAGCCAAGACGAATTCGCGTAATGGATGCATTGATGAGATCAAGATGTATCTCATCTAGTTTTAGTCCAATTCAAACTGGTTCCAACGTTGTACGTCGGTCGATATGTCGAGAGATAAGTTCATGGCAAACAGTTCCAAAAATACTCTCAAATCAACGTTCGGTTTGGAGGAAGACAGAGACAAAAGTCTCTTGATCCTTCACTCGAAGGACAATGGAATGGACAGCCAAGACCGGAAACTTTTTAAAGTGCAAGTCACAGTCGAAGAATGAAATTGGGATGTAAAAAAATACTGAACAGAGCAACTCTGTCTTCAAAAGCATTGATTTCGCTAAGTTTACATAAATATCATCCGTCATTTTGGAAAGCTCGCTACTCTTCATCGCCATTTAGTAAGACAACAGGCATATTGTTCAAGTTCCCCGTTGCCTTCAGAAATCCTGGCAAGATGTTAAGTCCCTGATCCTAATCCTTGGTTGGTTTGTCCGTCTGACATATCATGGACTGGTTAGTTTCATATGATGGCAATTGGAAGTCAAATCTGTTACCTGGGTGTGACGGCTAAACTTGACTCGTGAGCGGAGTGCCATCCCGAATCCAAGCTGATCTTGCGATTCACCAACGACGAATTCTCACTAAGACACACATTCACACACAGATACAGAGAGCATCATCAATCAACATGAACAGAGAGATCATCCACGTGTGAAAAACACCCAATGAGGGGGGAGGGGAAACATAAAAAGAAACGGAGAGAGAACAAGCATTAGGATGGCGGTTCATAATTACCTTTCTAACGTGTCGTGAGCAGTGTGGGTTACGTCGGATTCAAATCCTGAAGATGACGAGATCGCGTCGCTTTTTAGGGGGTTGTGATTGTTGTTCGGGATTAGCAAATGGGGTGGACGTCGAGGATAATTGGACCGTCGTTTCGGCTCAACCCCGTCATAATAATAATAATCATGATTATTATCACTGTTATTGCAATGGAAACGCGTGTTCGTGTTGGCCACCGGTTTGGTGCACAACATCGGATGAGCGGTTAGTAATTTGGGTGCGACCGTCACGGGCGACAGACCATGCTCAAGAGGTGCAGAGTTAGGACCAGAGTGGGTGTCGTTGTTGTTGTTGTTGTCGTCTTCATTTTTTTTGTTGTTGTTGATGTTGTTATTATTATTATTGAGGTTGTTGCTCTTAGAGTTATTACGCGTGTTGGTGGGCACGGACGAGGTGGTTATGACTAAAGCCGATCTAGATTTCGTGAACACTCTAAGGGAAAAGAGACATACATCGTGATGTTAGTCAAAGGTCAAACCGTCAACTTATCGATCTTGTTATCATCATTAGGGAAGGCAAATCTGGGGGAAAATGTTTTGGGTGGAAGTACAGCCTTTATGTGCATCAGAGAGCAAAAATTTATACGGCGTTAATGCCTAAAATTATCAAAATTTTACGAAATTCGTGGCGGAAGAAGGACAACAACCAACTTCGCACATCCTTGAACTACAAGTAAAGACCAAGTTGCAAAAACAATGGCTTTCAGATATGCTTTGCACGGGAATTGGCCTCGAAAAGTCCAGACAAAGACACTGTCAAGGTAAACAAGCGGACTCGTCTCTACGAAATCATTGCATATCTCTGAAGGTCGGAGGAGCTTTGTTTGATTTGCAACTAAGATCACTGAGTTGGATTTAGACCAGCGTTTGATATCAGAGAATTTGTATACTAGATATTTACAGTTCCCAGCAATCACGACAATAATATCCAGCTAAAAATAGGCATGTAGCGTTCATGTTTAAGGTCGTTGCCTTTGTTTTTGCGATAAGTGAGGACTCGAGCACTAGAACAAAGCAACCTTGTAGAAGCAAATTTGATCTCTTTGATTTGCAAGTTGTGGACAAATGCGTGAAGTACAACTCAAGACATTTGCATTCCTGGAAGTTAAAATAGTTGAATTTTATTTAGTATGAATCATAAATAATATCATTTAAAAATATTGAAACAGCAAGTATGAGATTTTAATCGCCTTTTGATTCTACAGTAGTTCCATTCCAACAACAAAGTTGTGCGTTGCATTTTTCAACGTTCTTTATTAGTTTTTTTCTTGTTGACGATTCTAGAACCTAAAAATTTGATTGCAATGAAACTTTAAATAGTGTTTGTAAACATGAGTTTTACAAACAACAAATTTTTGAGTTTGACCTAAAAATGAATTTTTCAAACATGGCCATTTTTATTTGTTAGTCTTGGAAGAGATATTGAAAGCGAGTAGAAACATTTAACGGTTAGCCGCGAACGGTAAGATTCCAGTCCTCGAAATTGACGGTTAATAAATCCACCTTATCCAAAATACATGTCATCGATTTCCACTCATTAGTAAAACAATAACAAGAAAACGAAGTTTCGCTCTGTAATTCCTGTTTGCTAATTAATCCACCATCACCACTCACTCCTTTTGTCAAAATGCCGGATTGCACACATTCATGAACACTTCGAATCAAGGTAGAAGATCCGGTTAACAGCTTACCTGTTTTCTGCGATATCTTCGGGCGAATTGACCATTCGTGCGAGGGCTCGACTGAACTTGTCCACGGGCATGGACGTGCTCCGGCTGAACTCTGGCTGCGTCTGCTGCTGAGCCGTCGATAAAGGCTGGGCGTGCACGTTCAAACGGGTGCTCGTCTTCTTCTTCTTGCCCATACTAGAAAAAAAGAAGCCGCAAAGCACCCAGGTTAAATCATGTTGAGTCATTCTAACTAACCGGATCTTACTCGGTAATGAATTGGTCGTCCAAGAGTTCGGAGGCGGTGGCCCGTTGGTCGGGATCGGGTTCGAAGCACCGCAGAATGAATTGCTGGGCCCGCTCGGAAAGCTCTTTAGGCACCTCAGGATGCATCTTGTAGTAGCCCACTTTGAACATGGCCGCTTCCGGCGAGCCCAATTCGATGAAGGGCGGCTGTCCTGTGGCCATTTCCACCACAGTACAGCCCAGAGACCAGATATCAGCCGGAGGTCCGTACCCACGTTGGCCGCGGTCAATGACCTCGGGTGCCATGTACTGTAATGTGCCCGTGAACGTGGCCGTATCGGGACAGAGTCCGGCCAAACGTTTGGACGTGCCAAAGTCCGAGATCTTGACCACACCACTGTACGTGTTCACGAGCACGTTGTCGCCCTTGATGTCGCGATGCACGATCTTTTGGTCGTGGAGGTACTTGAGACCCTCGAGGATTTGCTTGGAGTAGTAGGCGATGGTGCTCTCGTTGCCCTTGAGTGGACCCCATTTGGCGCGGAGCAAAGCCGACAACGATCCGCCCGGCACTTGCTCCATGATGATCTTGAAGAAGCCGTCCTCGGAGAGTGAGCCATGGTATTGGACAATGTTCTTGTGTCGCAATTGCGAGTGGAGCTTGATCTCCTCGTGGAGCGGCTGGACATCGCCTAGGTTCTTCTCGGGCACCTCTTTGACGGCCACCCGGATTTGCGTGTTCAGATCCCGTGCGGCGTACACCACACCGTACGTGCCCCGACCCAAGACCACTTTTCGACCCTGATCATCCACGTCATACTCGAACTGAAGAACAAAAAAGTAACCAAATGTCAGAAATCAGGAAGAGCAGGGAGTTTGTGGTGGCCAATGACTTGGCCTCTAAATGTGAGTGCTTTGTCTTGTCACTCTCTAGTTTGAAAACAAACGTTTCGTCGTCATTCATCCTTGGCTACATTAAGACACATTTCTCCCGGGAACATAACTAATCATTATGGACGGGCAAAAAATGCAAACATGACCTATCAAAAGAGGGTGGAAAAAAAAGTTGGAAAAGTGTCAAAAAAAGAAGTATATAAGTTGAAATTATGGCGAAAAAAAGTTTTTTTTTTTTTTCAGCTAAAAACGGGCAAAAAAGTTTTTTTTCCTGATGCAAATGAGAGGAAAAAGTTTTTTTCCTATAAATAATTACCAAAATAAAGTTTTCTCTTCTCAATTCGTCAATTATTAGGGCAAAATTTGTTTTGTTTTTTGTTTTTTGCCGGGATTCTTTTTTCTCGATTATTATATTTAAAAAAATTGCCTAGAGAAGTCTAGAAAATTTACGACCTTTTTTTTCCGTCGGAGTAAAATTCCCAAAAAAGTTATTTTGGGTGTGAAAAACGTGAAAATTTTTTTCTCTACTTAAAATTTCTACAAAATGCAAAAATAAGTTATCAAACCCAAAAAAAACTTTTTTTCGACATGCGAAAATGTCAAAAAAAAGGTTTCTTTAAAGTTGTAAGTTAAAACTTTTAAATCCTCGCTCTACCTATCAGTAATCAAATGTTGCATAAAAAGGAAAAAAAAGATGAAAAAGTGAGACTGAAAATTTGATCCAACAAAAAGTGAGACCATTTCAGCTACTTTTATATGCTGGGCTCTTATACTATGAGCTACTTGTTGGACTTGGTGTATTTGCTTGAAAGTTGCTAGGGCTCAAAGTTCGTGGCACAAAAATTGTTTTGGTTTTTTTCGTTCGAATGAAATCTTATCCGCATTTTCTACAACCTTAGCTCAGAAAAAAATGGTTTTATTGACTTTAAAACAAATTCACGAGATTTGGATTGACATCGGGCGATTTACTCTTGCAGTCGCTAGATATTGTTAGTTGCCAACTGATGGTGTTAATGTGGCCATCAAGTAACACAACATCCTTGGTTATGTGTACTTAGGGGACTTTGCGGGTTATAAATTGGTATTAGGTCTTACCGAGAGCGTTTCCGAGTTGAGAGCCTGATCCAGATCCGCAATCATGCCTTCTTCATTGGCAGTCACATTGAGCACAAGGTCAAAGAACTTTTGCCGCCAAGACTCGGACGGAAAGTACATTTGGAAATCATCCGAGTGCACATACAGGAAAAGACAGCGATCATCTCGGCGATACGCACTAAAAAGGAAACGCACGAAGGGACCAAGTGAGTAAAAGCAAGACCAAGTGGTTCAACAACCTGGGTGATTGACTCACGTGACTGATTTGATCATGGGCGCGGTGAGGAGCCATTCATGGATCTTGTTGCATTTGTTGCTCGACGATTGGGCTGACCCTTGGAGCTGACTGACTAGACACTTTTGACACAAGTTCGAGATCTGCAGGGACTGCTCTTCACTATCGATGTTCACCGTCACATAGCTGGGCATGTACACCTTCGAGGGCTCCCAAATCAGAATCTAGATAGAGAAAGCCAAGGTTCAATTTTCATTTCTTTCAGAAGTGATTCTTTCACGATCTTACCGGAAATCGGATCATGTCTCCGGGATCATCGGCGCACGCATCCACGAAGTAGTCGACCCAGAAGTTGAAGATCTGTTGCTCGGGCAACATGGCTTCACTCTCGTTGTGATTCTTGCGGAACCGCGAGATCAGCTTGATGTTGCCGATGGTGGATTTGAGGTACCAATTGGGCGGTTTCAGCTTGAACATGCACTCCGAGGCCTGAATGGCTTTGCCATAGTCCTCGGCCAACACCGAGATCTCGAAGAACGTGGCCACATCCCAATAGTCCTCCAACGAATGCAAGCTGCCCTTCTTCCCGATGAGATTATTGAGCTTCATACCGATGCGTTGAAGTTCGGGTGAAGTGGCGAACTCATTGCCTTGAACCACGAGGAGCGTGGCCAGATTGATGCCCGCATACTCGTTGGGCTGAACCTCGAACCCCCGACGGTACCAGTGGATGGCTTGGTTCAACATGATCGTGTCCGTGTACTGAGACTCGACGAACTTGTCCTTGCAGATCCGCCCGCATAAGCAAATGATATCGGGCACCTCGTTCTCCTTCTTCTCGAGCGCTTTCGTGATCACCTGATAGGCCTTTTCTCGGTCTCCTTCTTTATGACGACTAGCCCGAGACAAGAAGATCACACGTGTGAGAGCACAGGATTGATTGTATATCGAATGTGTGAGTGCTGTGTTCATTCTTACCGGTTGAGGGCGAAAGCGAATAGGAAGATAATGGCTGGGTTTTGCGTGTAGTTCTTCCGATTGGGCAAGGTCTTGAGATCTTGGACCAATTGGACCATGGCATCGTAGTCTTGGATCTCTCGGAAGCTGATGAGCATGTTGTGAACGACTTCCCCGGAGATCACATTGGGATCGTCGAGGCGTCGCCGCATGTTGTGCAAGCCTTTCTTGAGACTCTCGCCGGTGAGCGTTTCGCGGCATTTCCGCAAATCCGACAGAAACTTTTCCTTCATGTGCACTCTGACCAAAAGAACGAGACAAAAAAATAAGTGGACTTGAAAGTAAAATTGCCATGAACCGCAAGGAGTTGAGGACAAGATTTTAACCCAAAGCCCGAAATGATACTTTCCAACGCTAAATGCTCGCAAATCTCAATAACACAATGAAATTAAATTGAAATGAATAACCCAATTAAGTTCAAAGCCAGGCTAAAAATAACTAAATAAAGCTAGGCAAAATAAACGCGCCAAGAGGTCTTACGTACTTGGATTGGATCTCCATCTCCTGGAACAAGTTCTTGAGCTTGGTGGCCAACGAGAGTCGCTGCCCCGTCTCGTACAAGCCCGTGGCATCCGTCACCATGGGCGTGCCGTGATCCGAGGGCACGTGATAACTGACGAACGCGTAGTTGACGCACGAGTGCTTCAAGGCCAACGTCTCCTCGGGGTTCGAGTCCAAATACAGCAAGATGTTTTGCTTCATGCCAAAGCTCTCGCGCACGCCCAAATGATAGAAGAGCGAGCTCTGTTGGACCACCACCGACAAGTCGATGATGGCCACGTCCGCGTTGTAGAACAAGTCCAACACGTTGGCCTCGCCAAAGTCCAGCTTCTCAAACTGCAGTTGGACCACCTCGTGCAACGGCGAACTCATCAGACCGCACGCGAACTTGACCTCTTCCCAGGCCAACTTGCGCTCCGGCAGGAATCGCGTGGTATGCGTGTCAATCACGCACACCACTTCCATTTTGGGCTTGAGCAACGGGGGCCCACCCACGCCACACCCACCCGCGCTACTCCCACCCATCGACTGACCGTAATTGGAACCGGCCGTTTGGGCCGACAACGTGGTTTTGCCCGAATTATCCGAGCGGGAGCCCAGTGAATCGGTTTGCGGACCCGATGACGGGGGCAGACCCTCGGCCGTGACCCACCCACCCTCGGCGGCGGACTCGTGGAGGGACGCGCTACTGGCATAGGGGACATGGTTCATCATGGGGCCTCGGTGGGTCCACGAATGTGGCTGCGGTCGATGGATCGGCGGGTGGTTAGCCGCCGCCGCAGCGGCGCAGTATCTACGGAGTGATTACCGTCCGTTCCCACAACGGGTGCGTGGCGGGTCTGGGCTCATTCGAGACCGGAGATCCGATGCGGAATGAACGAATGACGGGTTCGTTTGCGGTCGTCAGTCAGTCGCTTCTCGTGAATGGTTCCAGCGTTCCTCCCTCGAGACGTTGTTGACGGGTTCGCGGGTCGTCCTAGGTATGTCCGTGTGTCGGGTGTTGGAGCCGTTGGAGCGCACTTACACTATTTCCTGAAACAGTCGAGTCCTCGTCCTCGTCATCGTTCGTTGTTCATCTGTCCATCAGGCCGTGGGTCTCGTTCTGCCCCAGGCAGTCGAACGAGGAGGCCCAGTACCCGCACGATGGTGTGGCCAGCCTGCCCAACAATCCAAGGCCCACGCGCACATCCATAGCTAGGCGCGCTTCACAGGCGGCACACCGGCGTACATGTGAGCGAGTGGCTTGATCACAGATCATATATGGTCTCTGGGCTTGATTCTTTGAGCCAAGAACTACGTGGGCGAGCTTTCGGGTCTGTCCGTCCATCACATGCGTCACATCTCTAGCATGGATGATTTTTGGTGGAGGCAGTGGAGCTGGCCCTCCGCGCTCAGCCCTTACCTCTCGGTGGGTACCTAGGTGGCCCTGGACCTGACAGGGCGTACGAAAAAACACATACACTGACAATTCCCATGAGGTTGTTTAGGATAAACGAGGATTTCTTTATCTAAGTTCCGTGGTCTATGGAATAGGTTAGAATCTCGTTTCATAAAAGGCCTATATATGGTCGGTGGCTCGTGGCCAGGGTCTCAAACATTTTCGGCGCCAGGCCTCTTAGCGGGGGCCAAGGCGTACACCCATGCCCACACATCTGTTCTTCTTATGCGCTAAAAAGCTGAAAGCGCATCTTTGGAAGTCTTGGCCACGAACGAACTAGTTTTGTTGGGCCTTATTTAAAAGTAACTTAAAACAAGAAGCACGGAATCATGGAGTGGGAGGCCAGCAATGAGAATTATGATTTCCAGCAGAAACGAACCATTTGCGTTCTTCGGCAGATGAGACCTGGCTGGCATTGAAAAGAACACGTTTTTTCAAATTTCAGCCCAATCGAATGCCGGAGTGAAAAGTTATGCCTTCTCAAACTTTTGTACTGAAGAGAGCATAGAATGAATGAACTAGCCCTTTTGTGGAAATACGATTACCACAGAAGGGCTAGTTCATTCGTTCTCGGTAGGATTTGCACTGAACTTTGAGTGAGTATATCTTTTGTCTCCGACGTTCGATTGAGCTGAAAATTGAAATACGTATTCTTGTCAACATAGGCAAGGTCTCATTGCAGAAGAACGTAATTGAATTGTTCTTACTGGAAATCACTATTCTCATTCCTAGCCTCCCACTCAATAATTCCAGTGCTTCTTGCCTAAAACAAGAAATTTGATTCTATCTCGGATTTTTGCAGAAATAATACGTCGCGTTAATATGCATTTCCGACAACCAAATGGTTCCAACTAAATTCAAAATTGTTGAAAACGTCAATATTAAAAATGCTATGCACAAGCTCCGTGGTCTAGGCGATAAATCCAGGCGATGGTCATCGAGGTTGCGAGACCAAATTATCAAAGTATTCCGCCACAGTTTCAAAACTTCGTTTTTCTCCAAAGGTTCCAGACGAGACCTTGCTTTTCCAACCCAAAGTATCCCATTTTTTGGGTAGAAGTTGGGGTTTTCTTTTATTGGTTTCAGTCTATATTGCAATGCATTTTCAAAAGCCAAGTTGTAGATATTTAGCACATCGCATTTATTACGCTTTCATTTGCGTTTAGCAAACAATCAAGTGATGACTAAAACTTTGACACAACAAAACAAAGTAACATAAAAAATACATTGAAGCAAAAAGACGTAATAACATTTGCAACGCATTGAAAAAAAAACTCTTTTACAATAAAAAAAAAACTCTTTTACAATTCAGATGCAGAATTTCAAGTGTCTTAATTACAATAATATTATGCAATTGAAAGGAATTGCAATTAGTTATTGCTAAAAATACCTGAACAAAATATAAATGAAATATTGGAAGCTCTCAAAGAAAGCAAATTTGTGGCCTATTTTTAGTTAAGGGTCATTTAGTTTGAAGAAGGCTTGTTTTGTTTACAAGGAAAAAACAAACAATTCAAAAGTGGATGAGATCGTTTTCTGTCCTTTTCTTTACTAAACTCATCTAGTATTGCGTTGTCCACGTCAGCCGAGTCAATAATATCTTGAATATCTTCGATTTTCTCTTTCAGCGTGTCCTTCAGGCTTTCAAAAATTTGCAAAAGTTTGATGAACAATTATTACAAAAAGTTCACCTCTTAGGAAATTAATGAATTGTGTCCTGGATAAATTTTTGAAAGCCTGAACACATGCCATCACATGTGCACCAGATATACCATTTTTTTCATGAGGTACTCGATCATATACAAAAAAATATTAACATTTGAATAAATTGGGTCTTTTCAAACATTACCACCCTAAACCATTGGTTTGGATGTCGTCTTTTTAAAGCATTATCTTCAGTGTTTTCTGAGAGACAAATTGTACGTTGGTGCATGTTCTGACTCTTCTAATTTAATATGGAGCACGTCAAAATGACTCAGGTACAAAACATCTTATCAGAGGGTTGAAGGTCAAATCGTTAAAATTTGAAAATATACAAGTCAAAAAGTATAATTGCTGCCAACCCTAAATTTTGAGTTTGAAGAATACAATTCATAAAGAAAAAGAAAGTGTGACCAAAAACTGATCTTAAAATACAAATTGATTTGTATCTTATCAAACTTAACAGGTTTACAACTAAGCCAAACGCCAGGCTCTGCCTGCATCTGCCTGAGGTATCTTAAATCATTTGAAAACACAATATCAGCTTTTCAAAACCTTAAGATAAAATCTGTTGACTTTTAAGTTGATAATTCTTAACATTCAAGGTTAATCAAGACCCAATTTTATTAAAATGTAAATATTTTTCGTATATGATTGTGTGCGTAATGAAAAAAAGATAAACTTGATGCCCGTCAGAGGCCAAGTAGCCAAATTGATGGTTGATTGTCTTTGAGAGCAACTTTAATTCTTCTTCCAATAGCATTTGAAGACTGTGTGCAATCTCTGATCAAAGATATTCCTAACGTCAAGAATCCGACCGCTTTTCCTCACTAGGACAGAAAACGATCTCATCCACCTTTGAATCGTTCGTTTTTCCCCTGTAAATGAAATAAGCCTTCTTCAAAATAAATGACCTTTAACTGAAAATAGGCCACAAATTTGCTTTCTTTGAGAGCTTCCAATACTTCATTTATATTTTGTTCAGTTATTTTTAGCAATAACTAATTGCAATTCCTTTCAAAATTTTACTTTGTTTTGTTGTGTCAAAGTTTAGTCGTCACTTGATAGTTTGATACTTTGGGACTTGGGTTGGAAAAGCAGTCTTTTCTGGGACCTGAAAATACCAAGTTTTGAAACTAGTCTCGGAATGTTTTGATAATTTGGCGACGCAACCTCGATGACCATCGCCTGGATTTATCGCCTAGAAGCTCCGTGGGTGTGGGTTTAGTAGTGATGGGTCGGCCCAAAATTTATCGGTTCACAGTCTGGGTCGGTTCGTTGATTTGTCGGATTCGATCGGTTCGGAACCGAAAGCTCAATCTTGGAACCAGATCAGATCAGGTCAGATCCGGCTCATGCAAAGCCATATAGAAATATTTTCTAACTTTGTTGCACATGATAACACGGATTTTAGGATCAATGACAATCTTTTAAAAGTAAATCTATTTTTTAGGAAGGAAAAGGACAAGGAAAAAAATCGGGAGGAAAAATGAAAAAAAAAAAATCGGATGGGTTCTCGTTTTTTATGAATCAGACTCTGGACGCACCGACCACGGAACCGATCCAATCCGATACTGAGCCAGCTCATGGCTGACCCGGACCCATCCCTTGGATTTAGGAGCCTCAGATGTCAGAACAAGGGACATTTTAGATAGAAAGCATTGTATTCTTCTGAAAACCTTAAAACAATAGCAGGAAACTGCCAGGAGTTCTAAAAGTGGACGAAACTTTCTTGCCAAGTTTTTTTTTCCGGGGCTGTACAAGATTTATTTAATATCAAAATCAATTACGTTTTTATTCTTGTATTGGCGTAAAACGTATCACTAAACGTACTGGCTTGTAGCAATACCAAAGTAAGAAATAACACTGTTTAGCATCTTTCGGAAATCCTTCAGGGCTCCCCGACGACGATCCCCACTCAGACTCCCAGATTCAAAACCAAGAATACATACAGAATACTTCGTGCATTTATTGAAAGGTCGACCATTTCCGATTTACGGACATGGTTTCTCATGTGAATCAGCTTGTATTTTCCATCCAATTTAGAGTTCACGTAAATTGCATTGAGGATCCAGATAATTTATCACTTCAACAAAACTCACTTCCATAGATTGTTGTTCTCAATATGAGTTATTGATAGGGACAGAAACTTAAGCCGAATAAACTTATTCGTCTTTTTTTGTCTTTTTTCGTCTTTTTTCGTCTTTTTTGCCTGTATTCGTCGCGAAATTATTTTTTCGTCTAATTTGGATTTTATTCGTCTTTTTTCGTCTAATTGGTAAATTTTTTGGATTTTCTTAGATTTCAAGCGCTTGCAGCGTTTTTTTTCAATTTTCCAAGCAAATAAAAACTTCAAAGAAAGTTCAACCCCACCAATCATAGGCCAATGTAATAATTTGATTGTCAGTTGCGGTTTTGCAGAAACAAAATACAATCCACACTTAAAAATTAACTTGTACTCGAACAGTTGCTCGAGAAAGAAAAGATTACTATTGGGTTGAAAAGGCCATCAGAACAATTATTGGATTTGTAAATCTGATTTTAAGTATAGCTGTACTAAAAACGTTCCTTTTAAAAGGCATTTTTAACTCTTGGTTTTTATTTGACATATGTACTACTGGCTAATTCTTACTCGTTAGGTACTTCTTTTTTTAATTTTCTAGATTTCGCCGTTTTTGACAGTCAGACCAGTTCAAACAGATTGGTCCTTATCAATAGGGACATACATAACGTCTATTTTATGGGAGCAGCTTTAAACGTCTTTTTTCGTCTGGACGGGCATTTAATTTTTCTTCTTTTTTATAAGATAGGTTCATTCGCCTTTTTTGGGAAATTAATTCGATTTTTTTTCCATTTTGCAAGTATTTTTTTTTTCTTTTTTTCCGTCTGTTGGGAACTTTTATTCGTCTTTTTTCGTTGAATCGGTCAATTTTATTCGTCTTTTTTCGTCTAATCAGGCAATTCTATTCGTCTTTTTTCGTTTAATTTGACAATTTTATTCGTCTTAACTTCCTGTCCCTAAATATTAAACTAAGGTGTTCATATAAATAATAGTTCGAATGTTGACGGTTGAAAAACCTTCCTTTTGTTAAAAAGTTTCATCTGGGAAAATATCGTTCTCCATTTCCTATCACAAATCTCCATTACTTTTGTAATTTTGAATTTTTTTTGAAATTGAGGACGAGTCTTCATATGCACTCTCAGTTTTTGATGGGTTCCAAATCCAATAAAGTTTGAAAAAATATTATTTGAAACAAAGACATCAATTCAACTCATACTTTGTTTAACAGATGCTTCTGTGAAAAGGAATCCAAAAATCCATGAACTTTGACAAGAATTCGGAACAATCAAAACCCACGTGGAGAAAAGACAAATCATCTTTGGAATAAATTATTTTCTATCGGATCTACCGGCACATGTAATAAATTACAATCCTAATGCAGTACTCACAAGGACTTCTATGAAACTTGGAAAAGATAACAAATTTGAAACCAACGTTGGGGGAAATGGTCTTTGCGTTGGGGTAGTCAGGAACCGTATCTTCCCAAGTCATCATCAAAAAGGATGATGGTTTTCGTTATCTCACCTCTTGAATCCTTTACAGACGACTTAAGAACAAATCTCAATGCCCCGCTTGGACCACGTGAAACACCGTGGGACTAGAGGGCTACTTGGGACAAGATGCAGTGAACTGTTCGTTGTTAATGATAAGCGGGATGGGCTTGATTTTACTTCTTGAATGGAGATTGATTGCATCTAAAATATCATAATTTTCAGTATTTGCAGAAGTTCTCAATGGGAGTGATTACCGTATCATTTTACGGACCTGCTGCCGTCTCTTACTGCCGTGTTAGCAGTGTAGGCTTGCCAAAAAATCTCAGTTTTCAAGGGTCAGATTTTTGAAAAATGTTGCATTTATAGGCAATGGCATAGTTAATGTATGTTGAGAAGTATTGCAAAGTAATTTGAAAACAAATGGAGAAATTGGAAGCCTTCAATTAAAAAAAATATTTGCTTTTAGGTTTTTTAGTTGCCCCAGGAACCGATCTCCTCTGGCCATCTTGTTATTCAAAGTCGGGCATTCCTAATTTCAAAATTCGGAAGAACCCTCTCAACTTATGTAGCGAAATTTTAGATAAAAGCAACAAAACATACTTTTTTGCTAAAACAATGTCAAGAATTGCTATTTCAACTTCAATTTGTACAGATAAGAAAGGCATTGTTGCAATCACCAGGCCTAAACCTTCGTTTTAGTTACCTTGCATGCTCATCAGAAACACAGGTCTTCCGAACTTTCTTCCCGCCAAAAATGATGACGTCACTAGTAATTGCTGTAAATTGAACAGTTGTACTCCCAAAAGCCAGAGTTGGAACTGTTACTTTTTAAGTTTTATACTTAGTATTCAATTACAATCACTTTATCTAAAGATGTTTTTGATTGGAATTGCAACTACTTGGGTCAAAACTGTTATTAATTGAAATTACATTTTTTCAGAAGTGCTTGAAATCTGCCATAGGAGGCTTAAAATCCCTAGACGCGCAATATTTCCTAAATCTTGAACCGCTTCAACATAAATTCACATGAAATCACCCAACCTCGAAGTCCAGAATTTTCGTTCACCTTCTAGACCAAAGTGGAAAGCGATCGAAGGGCGTTTCGCTTTTCTCCTCACCGTTGAGATAAAGCTCGAGCCTCCTAGAACGTTCGCCTCCACTATATAATCATCGCTTCCTCAATCGTTCGGAATCAAAAACGAACGGAAGCGCAAACAGTGAAAATCGAATAAGTCTCAAAAACTAAAGTCCTATCATGGAGCTTCTCTTTCCCATGCTCTTCGACGACGATCTGTCCTTTAACCCTTGGGGACATCCAACTCAATCTCGCGTTCTTCATCCGCATTTGAGGTATCTCTACCAGCCTCATCCACACTCTGGCAATCAACTCCAGAAGCGTGAACCTTCGGAATGGAAGGAAGAAGGCAACCATTTTGTCCTTGAGGTCAAGGCCAACGGATTCCAGAAGGACCACTTCAAACTGGGCTTGGATTCGGAGCGAGGCTATCTCAGAGTCATGGCCAACACTCACGACAAAGCCGAAGATGGCGTGGTCACCACCAAACAGTTCACTAAAGCGTACGCTCTTCCTGAGCGATGTAAATTGTCGGAGCTGAAATCAGAGTATGAGAATGGTGTTCTCAAAGTTACGGTGCCCAAAGTTGAGCCTCCTAAGAAGGAAGTACACCCATTGGAATCCACTTTCGAGATCCTACCCAAACTTTTTGGTGGGGAGTTTTTCAAAGGACAGGAGATCCACGACACGGAGGGCAGTTTCGAGGTCAGAATGTCCTTGAGCGGATTCAAGCCTGAGAACTTGCACGTGGAGGTGAGTCCCGAGGGCGTGCTCTCCATTGCTGGCAAAGTAGAGGAGAAGAATGAGGATGGTCCCACGCGGACTCGTGAGATTCACAAATCCTTTGCCTTGCCCGAGAACTGCAAAGTGGATGAAGTGGCCTCCAAGTTGTCCAAGGAGGGACAATTGACGGTGACTGCTCCCAAAGATCCGGTTAAGACCGTGAAAGGCAACCGTAAACTTCAAATCCAAAGCGAATAACATGTCTTCTGCTTCAATAACCCTTGTTCTGTGAATTGTCAAATAAAAACCTAAGATGGAATTATGACCTGACAAACTGAATCGTTAATTTGAATAGGGAAGTTTAGGTGCGGGGAGTGTCTACACATTGTATACGCTATCCGATGGGTAAGAATAACACCAAATTCGGTGAGTACGTCACATAATGCTATGAACTCTGGCCATCGTCTGAATTGCTAACAGCGCATTTTCAATGACGAGAGATGGGCAAAACGTGCTTGAAGAGGTATTTCACGTGCTCGAAATTATGCTTGAAACTGCACACTTCACTGACGTTCGAAAACGGTAGGAGAGCAAATAAATTGACATCCCATAGCAGGGACCGTGGGAAACACCAGGAACCCCAATCTCAATTATTGAACTGTTCAAGCCATAATTAGTCTTTGCCTGCAAGCTTGCATGTAAATTTCCACCGTGCTCGTTTGAATTGTTGAAACACTCAATGTTTTCGGCGTTTTATCTCTTAAATGCTCTTTTGAAACTGATTATGAGCCATGTCTACACACACCTCTTCTCCATGAAACCATACGTAAGCACAGCTCAATTGCCATACACCAGTGTTCAGCTACCGGTAGCCTGTAGCATAGATATAGGCGCGAAGCGCCTAGATTCCCAACCTTGAAGGTCCATCTATTGACGGATATTTGAAATTCGGTACCGAGATTGACTTAGTCGTTTTTTCCAAACTCAGTGAATCAGAACTCTAGCACAGACATACACAGATATGACAAACTGAGCTAAATGGGTGCTTTGTTTTGAAGGAAAAGTCACAGTTTGTTGTTGTACTGCATTCAGTTAGTGCTGAAAAACAAGTATGTCCAAACTAAATACTCATAGCCATCTGCTTTTACAGCCACCAAACTTATTTCCACCTTCAAAATGATATGATAAGATATTTCAAGACAATATCTTATTTCCAAAAGAGGGGTTTGGCAGAAGGACTGTTATCATTTACATGTCAAATAATTGCATGCTAAGAGCAATTGTGTTTATTGCATAAATAAGCAATTAAAACCCCAAAGAAATATCAGAACTCAAATTTGGAATTTGTTTATATGTCTGCAACATGTAATTTATCCCAATACAAACAAAGATTTTCATGTGTGGAGCAAGTAAATTTGGACATACTAAGCTGAAAACTGGAAAAGTGGAAATTCAACAACTTTCCCCACATTCTGTGTCTTCAGCAAAAAGTAGTCTTTTAAGACCTGGTAGTATGTCGCATCTGGGGATATCTATGAACTTTAGATGTTGTGATCTTGCATGCATTCTGACTGAAGTGTAAAGTAAAAAAAAGCGTTTTGAAAAAATACACATATCATATCATCATATTGAACTAGCTGTATCTTTTCAAAAGCAAAAGAACATTGTCCTGTGTGTTTTAAAGCAATATATCATTTGAAGTCTTTAGTTAATGGCTGGGCTTTTTGTTTCCATCCACGATGTTCAATTCCGGAAATTTTTTCAATATTCCTATCAAGTGGCCACACTGAAGGCCATCCCTTTATTCCTCGTAGTGATGGGAGGCAAACAAGAGCTTGGGCAAGCGGTCCGGTACAGTACCTTGGACTTGCCGAAACTTGGGTCTACTTGGGTGCCTGTACAAGTATTTTTCCCACCTTACAGGTTTGCCAAATTTGCTAGGAATGAAGACTAAACCTTCGGCATCAGAATTTCAACTAACCAGAAAGTTTCAGCGAAATAGGGCCCATGCCCTTGTTAGGATGGATTTTTAGATGAAAATACACAATTCAAAGCTTTTGTATCGAGAAATGCAAAAGCTTTTGAGAATATTTCAAAAAAAAAAAGAGTTGGCATCTTATATTTTTTCCTAGCAACTCTGAGTGACCGAGCTTGTTCCCAAGTGTGACTGTTAAATCTCATTCTTGATTGGCCCGAAAAGTGTATTCATGTGTGGCTTAGAACGGAAACTAAAGAAAAAACATGGTTTTGCAAATGCTATCCAAATCAAAATATTTTTTGTTTCACTTCCACTATTTATTGCTAAATTATTAAGGTCAAAAGATCATTGAAAATGCAACTTGACATTCTTTTCTTCCAAGTCACACTGCAAGCATCTGAAATCTTCTAAGAGCAACTGCCGGCAACTGCATCTTCCAATGTTCCTTGAGCTTGGGAAGTGTATTGGTGTATTGCCCAAGTAATGCTTGTCAACAACTTGTGCTTGGGGTGTCTGTGATGACTCATTACTTGCCCAAGTCACATCACTAATTCCTCGGTTGCTCCGTGGACAGGGTTGCCGTTTAAAAAACAGTTTAGCAACTTGGACAAATTAACCACCCAAAAAATTGTGATGTTGACGCACCATTTATAAATTCAATGCCAAGTGAAGTTCTCCGATATCTAAGATTCTATTTGAAAATGCAACTTTGAACCTGTCTCTCATGGCACCAATACGGCAACTTCAATGATTCCTTAGGAAACTCCGATTCTCATGTTAGTTGACATTTATCCCGGTAGAGAAGCAAATTCCAACCAGAAGCGTCTTTGATGGTCAACACCGCCATCTATTGATGATTGCTTTCAAATTTGAAACCGAGATGGACTTAGTCGATTTGAGCCCAGTGGGCTTGGTCAAGAACTTCTTTAAGCATGGACAGCCACCCTGACGCTAGAACGACAGTTGATTTACCGCAAAAGGGCAACGTTGTTGAATTCACTTTTCAAAAGAGAAGTGGCGCGTGTGCCAAAGTCCTCGTGGATTGTGAGGATACATCTGGGAAAAGTGGGTAATGGGAGTGCGGGCGATCAATTGGATCAATTGACATCATGGTGAACACGTGTTCTGCCCCCGGGTGTAGGTCTGGATACAAGCCAAAGAAGGGTGAAAAGAAGAAACCCTGCGATCCCCCTGACCCACAACATGGCCCAACTATTTCAATGCATAAGATCCCAAAAGATCCTGGATTGTTTGCCAAGTGGGTGAAAGCCATCCCGCGAGCCAATTAGAATCCATAAAAAAATGTCCACCTGTGCTCCCTACATTTCAATGATCATGATTTTATAACCGAGTCCACAGATACCAACCCTACGCGACGACGAAGACGAAGGCGAAAGAAAACAAAAATCGAGAACCACCTTGAAGCGACAATGACCGCAGTCTCTGGCGGGAAAGAACTCCAGAATCAACCGATACTACCACTTGAAACGTATGACAACGACCACAACACCAACAATGACCAGAAAAAAAGCGGTGAAGATTTCCAAGAGATTGCCATGCCAGAACCCGAGCAGACTTTATTCGTCATGGAGGAAGAAGAAGAAGAAGAAGAAGTAGACAACGAAGATTGTTTCAAGGTGAAAAAACGAAGACTCAAAGCAGATGCTGTCCCGAGTCAGTGGCCTGGCTATAATGTGCCTAAATATATGTCGTCCAAAGCACCTCTCAAGAGAGATCAAAGCCATGCCACAGCTCAAGCCCGATTCAAGGCTCAGCAAGATAGAGCAGAAAACGAATATTGCCTTTTCCTTGAGAGAGAAAAGGTGCATTCCCTTGATGATATTCTTAACAAGGTAGACTTGACGACCCTCCCAGAAGGCGTATCTATCATTCGCAAGACACATTGCATTATCTTCATGTACATTGAAGAATTGGGATCAGGTCAAATCAATGTCTTGTTTCATTTGACTATTTACCAAGACCTAACTTTCTCAATGGAGATTCACAATACAACGTGCCCCAATTCTGCTGTTGCCAGTATCACCAGAGAGGAACGAATTCAAAATCATTGGGAAATACCGAACATTTTGGCCATGCTGAAGAGTTTGGGTGAAAACTTCTTTGAGGATGGGAGCACCCTAAACCGAGTGATTACCGACTTCCAAAATAAAGTGGCCAAACTCACAATTCAAGACAATGAAACCGAGAAGAAAATTGGGTTTCTTCTTGAACAGTTGTCCCTTGCTACGCAATCCAAACATTCACGAAAATATTCGCCAGGTAAGCTACACATGTTCCGGATGAAACAAAACTAATCGAAATACCCAAACACATCTTGGTATTTTTCGGACCCACAATCCAATGGGGAAAAACTTTACAATATAGTATTGTATAAGTTTAGGTCCAGGGGAAAAGTTACATAAAAACCGAATGAAATTATAATTGGAAAACCATTTGATGCATATTTAGAGACCATTTAGTTACCTGTTACATTAAACTAACAATTATGTCACACAAGATTTTGAATTATTTTTTAAGCACGGTTTTCATGAAATTATAGCAAGTCTGGTATATCTAGCCTTTGAACCAAACTAGAAAACACATTTTTTCTTACAAATCACAGACAGCGATTTTGGCTTTTGTTTGCTTTGGTTTCACGTCCGCCATACTAGTACACTCGTTCGGATGCCCTCTCTGTATGAGAGGCATCCGTCCTACGTTGGACGGATCATAGATTCGCCACATGCTATTATTTTCTTTTAACAACACTTATCTTGCATTTTGTGGAGTCTCAATGTAGATTCACATTCTAAACCAAATTATTATTTTTCAGACCTTCTAGCTTGTGGGTCAATGTGGAAGGCTACTTCGCCCGCGCTTTACAAGCAAATATTGAGAGAGGGCTTTCTCTCATTGCCTACCATGTCATGGTTGAAAAAACTCACGGAATCAATGCCAATGTCGTTTGGGTTGACCGATGGGATCAAAAGTTACTTGAAAATGAGGATCAAAGACATGCCTTGCAGAGAAAGGAAGGTTCTTCTTGCATTTGACGAGATTTACGTCAATCAACAAGTTGAGTTTTGTGGTGGACGTTTTTTTGGCCTGCAAACTGAGAACCGTGCTGATAAAGACCCAACCAAAAATCCTTGCAAAACTGTCCTTTGCTTCCACATTTCCTCACTCTTCAATCCATATGAAGACATTGTAGCCCAATACCCAGTGATGAACTTAGACTCAAGTATCCTTAAGGAGTGCTATAATTCTGTGATGGATGCTCTCCATGAAGTTGGATTTGAGGTCGTTCTTCTCTCATGTGACAATGCTACACCTAATCGGAAATTCTTGACGGAATTGTGTGAAGGAGACCTCAGGGAAAGCATCCCACATCCCCACCACCAAGGGAAAAGATTGTTCTTGCTCTTTGACCCCGTTCATGGGTTTAAAAACATGTTCAATAACTTCGAGTCCCGTGACCGCTTTGTCTGTCCAGATTTTGACGATCATTCCAAGGTGATTTTTCCGACATTCAAGCATGTGAGAGAGCTCTTTGAGATGGAACTTGGAAAGCCTGTGAAGATGGCCTACAAACTGAAGAAGAAGGCGATGTGTCCAAAAGCCATCGAGAAAACGAATGTGATGTTAGCACAGAGTATCTTTGATGATTCAACAATCAGTGCCATGGAGTTTTACGTGCAGAACTTGGACAAGCCTTGGCATGACACTCTGAGTTTTCTGAAGATTGTGAACCGGTGGTGGAAGATTGTAAACACCAAAAATCCTTTCCTTCATGTCAAAACCAAGGACAAAACCAGGGCACCAATTCGATCAATTCAAGATGAAAATTTTCAATTCCTCTCCAAATTCCACGATTGGTTGGTTCTTTGGGACCAAAAGATTGAAGGCCAAGGAAAACAACGACCCGGATTTACTCCTCCAACCATGACTGCCATGATCTGCTCAACCAAGACCCTTCAAGAATTTACCAAAGATCTACTGTCATGCGAGGGAGTAGAGTTCGTGTTGTTGGGCAAATGCCAATCGGACAAGCTCGAGGCAAGATTTGGGTGGTTTAGGCAGCTTTCCGGAGCCAACTACTTTATCTCGTGCAGGCAATTGCTTGAATCGGATAAGCTGATCAAGGTTAAGTCACTTGTGAAATATTCAAACATGAACTTGAGAGACATCAAGAAAATATTTGAGTCAATCTCCACAAGTGAAAAGGATGTCATCAAAGCCAAAGCTCTAGAACTCGCCTCCACTATCCATTTTGACGCATCCAATCACCTTCAAAGTCTTGAGGATAACAATATCTTATTCTATGTAGCTGGATACCTGGCTAGATCCATGTCAAAACGAATCACTTGCAACTCCTGTTCACAACTGATCTCACAAGGGAAGGAAACCCTTGTTCCTGCATTTGATGACGAACGCAGCGAGTCTGGAAAAAGTGAGCAGGAAAGGTTTTTGTTACAAGTCAATCGCGGTGGTCTGTCTCGCCCTACAGATTTGTTGTTTGTGTGTTGTGTGCATGCTTATGGCATGTACAATGAGATCATGGTCAATGAAGAGGCCAAGAAAGTGATTCTTAGTGCCAAATACCCAAGAGAGGTTTTCGCAGAGGCCTTTACCAGCATGGCATCTGCTTGCCCTGAAACGGCTTCAATAATTGATGTTTCTTGTGATCAAGGTCACAGGTATGACCAACACAGTTACGAAATTGTGAAACGAATGTTTAATTTCTTTGGGAAAAACTTTGCTAACGATATGAACTCACAAATTGACGCTTTCTTTTATCAGCAGCTGAAAATTCAGCTGATACACTGTTTACAAATGGATTTGTTATTGTGTGTTCTCGGCTCGGTTGAGTCTGGCGGGTACTACGAGTTTCTAGGTTGTGAACTCTGTGTTTCCCTCAAAATGGACACGAATCCGTCGGAAGAACAGAGCAGACTTACAAAGAAAGTGAAAAAAACAAATGGGACCTATTGCTGCGTCGTCGGATGCCACAAAAACCAAAGGATTGATGGAAAAATGGGGATTAAGTTTCATTCGTTCCCAGCAAATATTGACCGAAAGCGTGCATGGCTCTCCGCAATAAAGCGTGAAAACATTGATGGGACATTGTGGTCGCCAAGTAAATGTATGATCTTGAGGTCATTGGCACGTGCGATAAACGAATAATATATCGTGTATTTATTTTCAACATTACAGCATCTCGAATTTGCTCTTCTCATTTTTTTGGTGGTGTCAAGTCTGACCATTCGGATAGCCCAAGTTATGTTCCGTCCATTTTTCCAACCCGTCATGTCAAAGCCAAAACGTCTGGTGATTTAACCAGATTTGAAAGAATGAAATCTAGAGATAAAGCTCGTGAGGAAGAGATGAAGCGAATCGAAATGGAAAAGTTAGAGGAGACTGAGTCATGTGAGACAGACGAATTTGCTGATGAGGATGATCAGTATTGCGACTTTTGGATGCGGGATTTGCAGAGGGAAGTTGGGACACAAACCTTTGACAAACTAGAAGAGGCAAAACCCTTTATTTGGGAATGTCTTGAAGACATTGATCGACGAACTGCAAGGACTTCTTCACATTCTACTATGGTGTCGATTCCAGCGACTGCAAACAAGGTAGTGGAAACCGAACCGATCATTACGAAGTCAAAGGGCGTGGTAACTGAACTTCCAACTTTGCGTGAATGTTTGCCGGGTCCCTTGCCGATTTTGTCTTTCGCAAACAAACAGTTCGAGTCATTCACGGGCGTCAGAAAGACCGTCTTCCAATTCCTGCTTTACAAGTTAGGAGGAGATCTAACCGACTCTCGTATTCTTTCACGTGATCTAAAACTGGCGATGTTTTTAGTGAAATTGAAATTGAACTGCTCATATATTGCCCTTGGAGGAATGTTTAATGTGACCAACCATTACGCCAGTTCAACGTTTGGGCAGGTTCTTAATCGAATGTTTGTTTTGTGTCAAGAATTCATCATTTGGTATGACAGAGCAACAATTCAGGCACGAATGCCGACATCATTCCAAGCGTTATATCCTGGAACTCGGGTTATCATTGATGCGTCGGAAATTGAGTGCTCTCGTTTAAAATCGAACAAGAAGCGAGTCCAAACCTTTTCCCATTACAAGGGACGTTTTACAGTCAAGTTTCTGATTGGATGTGCCCCCTCTGGTGAAATTATGTTTATTTCAAAGGGGTTTGGTGGCCGAACAACCGATACAGAAATCACAATCAAGAGTGGATTTCTCAATTACATTGAAGAAGGTGATCTTATCATGGCCGATAAAGGATTTCCTCATATTGAGACCAGAATAGCTGAAAATGGAGGTACTTTGGTAATGCCCCCTTTCAAACGAGGTGGGCGACAGTTTACCACGGAAGAAAATGAAGATGGATACAAAATTGCAAGCGTTCGTGTCCACGTTGAAAGAGCCATCCAAAGAATGAAGCGCTTCCACATTCTCGATTTTGTCAATGACAATTTACTTAAGGACGTTGACAAACTTTTGGCAATTATTTCTGGAATATGTAATTTGTTACCCGATCTGATCAATGAAGATAAAAACCAAGAATAACACCTTCACCAAATGGAACCATTTGCCCAAATGTTTACTATCAAAACCTTGGGGATATAATTTGAAAAGGTAACATTGTTTTCATAGCAAAAAGACGCTTTCACTTGTTCGCAATGCTTAATTTGGAGAGCACATAGCTGGTAATAGTTGCGTGAAGAAAATATTCTCCAATTTAAGGATCACATTCTAGAGAAACTCATCATCCCTTTGAACAGATAACAATTTCCAGTCAGCACTTGAGTAGATGAAGAAGTCACATTTTTTTATATTACTGACAAACATTTGTGTTTGAATTTGAAAGTAATACATGTGCGTCTTGGACAGGTTACCGTCCTTAACATATTTTACTGACAACAGTTGGTCCTTACAAGAGATCGGGCATTTAATTTCCAACAATCGTGTTTCACCACTTCCAAAGATAATCCCATCTGGTGATGCACATAACCAAGGGTATTTTGGATGAACCATCAGTCCGACTTGTTCAACTTTGTCCCCAGTTATTTCTTCATATTTTGATCTAGCTGCAGATTCATTTTCTCGCCCATATCTGAAGTTGGTATTGTCGGCCAATGATTGGAAGAAATATTTCAATAAAGTTTCTGGTTTTCTTGCACCCGTCAATTGTTTGGCTTAGGATGACGAGATGCGAAATTTTCGTTCCTGATACCACGCCTTTTTGCTGGTTTGCCCAATTGTCTTCAAACAAATATCGATGATCCGGTCGTGGTTACAATTAGAGGGCTAAAATGGACATTTAGCCCGCTAGTTACAATTAACCTGGTTATTGTAAAATTCAAGATGAATGGGATCCAAAACACCGAGATCTCTTTCCGAAAGTGCCGATATTTCCAACGGATTCTCGAATAGGAAGACCACCCTTCCATCCAGTTCCATCACTTCATCTAAAGAATCGTTCCGTTTTGGTTCAATTGTCAGACTTTTGTACATGGAAGTGTAAGTTAAGTCGAACGCTTCTAACTCCATTGCCAGAGTCCGGAACTTATCAACGCAGTTTTCGCCTTGAACATTGATACGGGATTCAGAAGGGTTGGAAGAGCCCAGGAGCTGTTCGATCGTTTCGCCTTTTGGATATTTTTCTTGGAGAAGTTTCGAGGGAATGTGCCATTTTTGCGTTTGATCGGTTTGACTCTCTCGGATCGCTCTTGGTTTACCCACATATACACAGCGGCTCCATGTTTGCACAGTGCAATGCACCCAGCTTGACATGAGCATCTTGAACTGACCACCCTCCGAGTGGTCTCATCCAACTCAAACTCGATGTGATAAGGGGACTCTGTGATTCCAGTTGTGTGAAAGCACTTAGCAGTGATTGTCACATCCCCATTCTCACGAACTTCGCTAACGTTGAATACGTTGCCAATTATATCTTGACCGTTCTTAATCATGTACTTTCTGAAGCTTAAGCCAAAGATCGTTCCAAATCCCGCACCAACAAGAGTGATTCGAGGTCCATGGCGATCCATTTCGTCACTATGGAATCGAAGAACGGTGCAAAATCGGAATTTATCGTCACGTTCTGCAAAAGTGAATTCGAACAGGCCGAGCTCGGAACACACACTCAAACCTTTGTTTACAAATAAGAAACAGGTGAATTTTTCAACTGATGTTGGATGCATCTGTGAATAAATGACACAAAAAATAATTCAAGGTTGCGTTAACAAAAAACAAAGTTCCGTTTTGAGTTGAGGTGGGCATTGCTACAAAGTAATCATTTCTTCTCATTAAAGGTGAAGAAACCAACTTTCCCTCGAATGTAATGTCACCTATGATTCTACAGGGCATACCACTTAAATTCATTCATTCAATCAATGGCATTGTCACATAACTACAATCCCAAATGCCTTACGTTGGCAAACAAAAGTTTGATTTCATCATGGCCACCTATGGTCTTCACCACAGCCTTCAATCTACCAACTGCAGCCTCGCAACTCAATCAGTTTGATGAGCCTCTTCGGAATTGACGAGAAGGAAATTTTCATCCAATTGAGGCCTGGAGATGAATTAGGACATTAATCCTTGTCCCAGAAATGAGGAAAGACATCTTGACAATAATTTTGAGCAAGTTGTGCGGTATGTCAAGCAGCCTCATCTTACTGGGAGAGCAGGGAAGTTCAAAGGCCAATTTTGCACATTTAAAATTTTTTTTTGTTTAGTTTTGTTTGGTTCTAGAATCGTGATCCCAAAGCCGTGGAGAAAGGAGGCCTTGAAACGTCTTCACTTGTCCCATCATGGAGTCGAGAGGACAAGAAGTTAAGAGTTGAGAAGAGCCCGCCAAACAATATATTGGCCAGGAATGGGATCCGATAATTTCAACACCGTTCAACCTTGTGAAAAATGTCAATATTTCCAACCCAGCCAACAAAAAGAACCGCTTCGCCTCGAGTTTTTGAATGTGTTTCCTCGGATTTACTTGAATTTCGAGGGCGGTCATTCTTAACTGCCAACCAAGTGATCGAGATTATGAGGAAGTATTTTGTGTTGTGTGGTGTCCCGGTGTCCATTCGAACAAATGGAGGGCCTCAGTTAAGGCTAAGATTTTCTCGCTAGAGGGGGAGCGATATGGAACCCTTCTACGCCGTACTACCCGCAGTCCAACGGACATGTGGAAGCGACTGTAAAATTTATGAAGAAACTGGTGGCGAAAACCGAAATAATGGAGTCGGATGAGTTTTTGCAGGGTTTACTTGAGTTCCGAAACACTCCAAGGAGTAATGGTCGCTCTTCTGCCCAAATCGTCTTCGGACATGCTGTGAGGTCGCAGGTCCTCGCTCAGTGCCGAACATTTGCTAGAGAATGGCGAGTGCAGGATGACGAATGTGATTGGAAAGCCCCAGAGCAGATGATAACCATGAAAGAAGCATATGACAAGAGATCACGTCCATTGAAACCCTTATTCATCGAACAAAGCGTTTGCCTTCAAAGTCACTTGTCCAAAAGATGGGATCGAGTGGGAACAATAGTTGGCATAGGCAAACATCGTGATTATCACATATTCTGGTCGAGTATGTTGGCTCAACCAACGTTTCCTTTGTCTAATTCCGCCCAACTTTGAAAGTACTGTACACTGGAAGAAGAGGAGATTCAAACTGAAACAGCCGTAGCAGAGAAGGAAGAACCCAAGCTCCGAAGAAGTTCAAGAGTTAAAAAGAAATATAAGAAATTATTTCCATGATTAACATGTCAATCTTGAGGGGGATGGTATGATAGTTTTACGTACGAACTTTTATCTCATGACCTTGAACTGATTGGGGAGTTGCTGCTGAGCTGAGAGAGAACAAAGACGCATGAAAGCTCGATCCGGGTTTGATAAATTACCGTGGCCAGGAACCAACAGAACACTGATATGATTATGTTTTGACACTTTGCTGATACCGCCAAAAGGACGCCGGTCGCTTAGCCACTCTATATTTTTGTCGGAAAACGTCCATTCTTCTCGTCATTAAATTGAATCAAAGATATCCCCATTGGTCCTAACTCGTCGTGACTGAGCACGATGATCGTTCATTTGGGGCCTCTTAGTTGTATATCCAGGCCTGTTGTCTGTCTTTCTCGTTCTTTTGCGACGGTCCTTGGTTGATCTTTTCTTCGTTGTGGTTTTCCCTTCTCCGCAATGGACACTTGAAAACGGCTCAACTTGAGCTTTAAATTGCTCTATGAATGAAGTCTTGGCGCTGTCTATGCCTGATGAAAGATGTTTTTATGCTCTCTTTGACATTTTTCCCTTGAAATATGTCATCAACTACGGTACTTGAACACCTGCCTTGGCCAATGAATCTTTCCCTGTCTGTAGAACCTGTTGGGCTGGAAAGCAGAAGAGTCATTCAAAAGTGTTACGAGATAATCTCAACATCCAAGATGTTCATTCACAGAAAGAGAAATGTACAGAACGGTCGAGGCCTTGGCTCCATTCTCGTAACACTTTTGAATAACCTTTTCATGGAGTAATAGTGAGTTCATTCCCTATTGACTCATTAGAGTGATTACATTACATTTGATACATCGTTGACGTCAGTCAAATACATTACAAAGGGCTCTTGTTTTTGTATTTAACCCTTTTTATGTTAAAAATAAGATCGAACGTAAAGTAGTCAAAAAGTCAAAGTTTTGATAGCCAACCGAGAAAAAATATCTTACGACGGTTTAATGCCATTCTGACATGTTTGGCGTCCTTTGTAGTAATGGTTGGTTCAGTTAAAATGAGTAAACTCTCTATGCAAGACGATTCAGCGAGATCACAACACAATTTGCCCGAGTTACTGGGCAAATTGTAAATTGTCACTGGGATTGACCCAAAATACTAAATTTAAGTACAAATTCAAATGGTTTACGTTTGTGTGGCATCAATATTTTCTTGAAACCTCGTCAAAAAGTAGTTCATGAAAACTGTCAATTCATGAGCGTTGTCTGTATTCGATGGTCAGAAACCTGACGGAGGCAGGATTAATCAGGTTTGGGATAAGAAAAATGCCTCCTCCGTAACTGAACGGTATTTTCCCTCTTGGGATTGACAAAATGCCCGACGTG
>CM021312.1:3715836-3755901 GCA_010645155.1 Tigriopus japonicus | reverse complement strand
AACTTCACTCGGCACTTACAAGTATTCCCCTTTCAAAATTCAAACCGTAACTAACCAAACAAATGGTTTTTATGTTTTATAAGAGCGGCCGATTATTTTTAAGCAAACTTAGCTGAATATTACTCCATCCATTAATCAGAGAATAAACGCAGCATTTTCCGGTTGTAGAATATTTTGATGAAAAGTCGCAGAGCGCATTTTGACGAATACCAACGCTTAAAGGAAAAAGTAGTTTATCTTCAGCAGGATTCAGCGACAGTTCTGTAGTCAAAGTTCAAAACTTTTGATTTTGTCTAGTTCGCCGTACAAAAGTTGGTAGATATTAGAGTCCACAAATAAACGATGACAGAGATTGGACCCACGAGAACAATACTACGGTTGGCTCTTAGATTTTCCTTATTGCTCCTAGGTTCATTAGAAATCCTTCCTGGACTCATCTGAGGGCCGCGGCCCACTGATTGCCAGCCCATGCTCTTGAGAAGTAGACTTTTGAACGACCGATGTCTTAACAATGGAGTTCCAGATTTCCATTTTAATCAAGTTTGCCGAATTTGACCAAAAAAAAAGAAAAATGTGGGCGCAAAAAGTCAATGAAGTTAAGATTTGAAGAAATGTGCGTCTTGGGTTGACAATGTTGAGCATGTAAAGGACCTTGTTGCGTCCAAAAGGCTAGTGACCATTTTGACGATTCCATCAGGGAGTGAGTGCCCTTTCCTGTGTTATAGTTCAAAGGATCCTGAAGCCTTGTTCGTGCCTCATAAGATCGTTGGAAGAAGGGTGCCGCTTTTTCACGCTTAAAAAAAATTGAATACTGAAGATGAAGTGTTGTTAACCGAAATTTCAATGAATACTTGCTTGGGTTCTGGCCAAACCTTCAAACCAAACTTGTGAAAAGAATCATGTTTGGTGGACATTGGTAAGGCTCTTCATAAGATAGTTTCAAACTTTAAGTAATTCCGATTTGATTCTACCTAATACCATTCACCTGTTTATTTGCTTTGCCGTTTGATCCCTTTTTAAAACATCTCATTTTTCTTTTGTTACGTTTGGCCATCGAGGAAAAGCTTGAATTTGACAATCCGACCATCACATTATCTCAAGAAACCAAGAAATCCCAGTAACTTAACTGATCACAAGCCGGATAAATTGTCGGTCTGGTCAGACATCACCTAATTGAAAGATGCTAATGAATAAAATCCACAAATCTCTTGGCTGGGAATGTCGTAAAATATGTCAGATAAGTGTCAGTGTCCTAAAAGTAGCCTCAGGCAGCCGAAACCACGGTTCTACGGACAAATACTACTGTATCAAAAATACCATTGAAGCAAGTTTTGCCTCTTACTGAAGCACATTTGTTTGACCTCTGAATGAGGGAGCACTGGGAATTGGATTGAACTTTTTACACTTTGGGAACTAGTTAGAGGAATCTTTAAGAAACGATCAAATCATGGACTTTCAAACTGTAAACTGAAATGATATGTATGTACATTGCCTAGAAGATGAATTATTGAGGATAAAAAAAAATGACATCAACAATTCTTTTGAACAATGTCCGAATATACTTTGAATAAGTCGATAAATGTCTGCAACTGTGGTCAAAAATTGTCAAATTGTGAAGAGTTTGTTTCTTTTCGCATACTCATGTCCAGATTTAATGGTTCTTCATGCTCAGTCAATACTTATTTTCAAACGTCTCAAACCAATAGTGTCCATTGTTTGGGAGTCCAGATTTTAAGGGAAGCTTAACACTCGCTAAACCTAAAGAAGCTCATGGAAAAGAAGCGTCGTCACAATAAAGTTTGGCCTTTTCGAAACTTCAAATATTTGCCGTTGTTGTCGCCACCATCTATCACGAAGTTCAAGTTAAAACAAAGGTCGAATTTCCAATCAATTTACACAGATCATGCCAGTAAAGACAGATCCGGTCATTGGATCACAAAACAAGATGAATTCAAGCCCTTCCATGGATATTTTTCGGTCAAAAGCTCCTTTTTGCTGTATTTTTCTCTCTTGCACTTCCTGGTTTGTTTGTCTTTTTTAAAGCTTCATGATAAAGCCACTGTTGCTAGTGTTCCGACAACGCTTCTTTCACATGAGCTTCTGTAGCCAAACCCGACTTGAGTGACATTTCCAACGGGCCTAATGAACAAGCCATAAGGAAAAAGAGTTTTTAAGTTGGCCTATGCTAAATCAAGGTCGAAATCTTTTAATTCCATCGACCTGATTGCTTCATTTTTATTTCAGTACATTTAGTTCGAGTTTCCTGATTACAAAAGCCGACCAAAACTTGAAGACTCTCACAACGGGCGGCACAAAAGAAGTTTAAAGCCCAATGGTCAAAATGCCTCCTTCAGACCCTCTCAATTCCCTGAACTAGGCAGAAAGCCCTCTTAAGAAAATCATGAACGTTTTCGTTTTAAATTTTGTTGGTCTCTCCAAGTAGTTTTGCAGATATGTTTTTCATATGTTCCTCATCCTTCTGATACGTCGAGGGGTTTCATTTTCCTCTAAATCAAACCAGACGCCCTTTGGTACTCAAAGAGGCTATACAATAGACACTAACTCTATTTTAATTAAAGTGCTCCCATAATCTTAAAAAAAGAAAACACGCACTACTTAAAAGAGAGAGTTCCAAACTGTTTAGTCTTTGATAAGGTTCCACGAGAGATAAATCGGTACATCAGAAAACTCAATACAGGAAAACTGGATGCAACGGATGCACAGCGGTAAAATGGATACAACGGAAAATTGAGTACATGCAAGAATATGGCGACCAAGATCGAGTCGATTTAGAACACAGAAAAAGGGCAAAATGGGGCTTTTCTGTTTTTTGTGTTGTAGATTTACTCGGTTTTGGTCGGCCGTGAGCAGTCCAGCAAATTCTAGATGCCCTTGATGTAGTACACGGAGAGCTGGGTATGTGGATAATTGTCCACGATGGACAACTGGGTTCAACGGAAAATTGTATACAATGAGAACTGAGAAAAGTGTTAAAGTGGCCTCGGCAAAAAACTTGGTGTGTCAAAAACCAAACGTTGTGGTGGAAAAAACATATTTATTTGTTTACCTTCCTTTGTGTACAATAACTACCTCATTCCTAAATCAAGAGCTATTGACATTTTACAGGACGTCAGGCAGGTTCTCAATGTACAGTTCTTTTAGCCAAAAAAACCCTCATATTACAATCTTTTAATTCTCATTTCTAGCATTGTTTTTTACAACTTTAAAAGTGCTATTAAAACCATTCTTCTCAGTTGCGACGTTCTCAGTTTTCCGCAGTTTCCAGATATCCTGTGTTGAGTTATCTGTATTCAACATTTCCACGCTTATCTCAACTTTTTATTTCTGACCTTTAAGCATCGCAATAAATCAACATGTCCTAGAAGACATTTCAATTCAGAATCATGCCATCGACAGTATTCCCAACAATGCATTCAAATGTAGGTAGTAAGTCCAACTTTGCCCTTGATTATTGAATTGTTTTATGCATTATCTGGTGCGCATTGCTCATGTCATCCCTGAGATGGAACGAACGCTCTCGCACAACTTGGCGAAGATAATGAAGGTAATGAGCTTGAGCATGGGTTTTAACTCGATTCCATCCATTCACGGCTGATTCGCCACATCTGCAATGATTAGGTCGTCTCAATTTGAGTCTGACTACGATTCTATTCGGAATGACCCTCTCCATCCGTCAAGATAGCCCACTGGTCCAAGGCAATGTATTCCGTGTGATGGATCATTTAGAGAGCAATATTTCATGCGGTCAAGCTCTCAAATCGAAGTGTTGCCGCAACTAGACCAACTCCTGTTCTGATGTCATGCACACAATTCCGGACTCTAATCATCTCGAGTAGATCACAGGTCACACGAAATGCCTCACTCATCATCGTCATCACCTCCATCTTGGTTGGACAGGAAGCGAAAAACGCCGAGATCGTCCGAGATCATCCTCACTTGGCTGTTGAGGCCCCCGAACCCAAGTCAAAATAAAAACCCGTACCAATAAAGGTGTGAGAATAATTGAGATGCTCCCATCCACCCGTGTCTATCTACGTATGTCTTCCGACAATGGAGATCCCTCTGTGTAGCCCATAGAATACGTGAATCAAAGAACTGTGTTGTACAGATACGTAGATTTGGAGTCAGTTGTTCGTTTCTCCTTTGGATGGATGGATTGAGCGTTTTGTCGTTGTGGCTACTCAAATCTAAATTCCAGTCACTCACGTACTGTATGTAGCATGTAATACGTCGAGGTCAGGTTCACAAAAACAGAAACCAGAGCATAAGAGAACAACCGCACCACAAGCCACAACATCGGAGAGAAGCGGAAGACATCGACGAATACGAATACCAAGCAAGAAACACTTGAGGCTGATGAAGTGCTTGCTTGCTTGGTTGGTTGGTTAATTTTGTTCGGTGACGTCTATTCGTCGTGCGGTATTATGGGTGGCACATCAAGACGATTAAGATGGTGGATGACTGAACCATGGCTCATCAAGGGATCCTCATTAACCTCAATACCCGGTGACAAAAGTCATAAAACTAGATTTGAATCTCTCGTCATGCATGGGATTTAAATGAGCCATGTTCTGAGCTTGCTTGCTCAAAGAAACCCTTGTTTTTTCATCAGTAGCAGATCAATAACCCATGGTACAATAGAAACTCAACAAAAACACTTTTTTGTCTCGCCAAAGAATGGTAAACATTTTTGCAAATAATGGCACGAGCACATAAAAATGGGCGGTTATGTGTTCATTATTTTGGCGTAAGAGGATTGACACTTGACCTGACCTTGGTTCTGAAAAAAGGTCTGGTTCAAAGTGAGGCTAAGAGTCATGAACCATGTTCATTTTGGAATGGATAATGTCATATCTGACCACCGGTTAACATCAGAATGCAGCCATAAATTGCCGCTCTTCGAACCTACAACGCATGTTCCGAAAATTGGCCCATAAATTGAACCCCCGGTTATGTTGAAAAAAAAAAAATGATTGGATTTTAGCCTGGATTGGAGATATTAAACATTGTTACTCAGGAAATCCCGAGAATTTTGTTTGTCCACCTGACATTTTTGTTTCGTTCCTGTCACCAAGATTTATGATCTGTTCAACTTTGACCGATAGAATTGACACTTTATGGTGGCTCTAAAGCCAAGAAAACTCAATATGAACAATGCAACGTGTGCAAAGGTAAACAGTCTTTCACGATCCAGTGAATAAGAATTCGAACTGGCTTACCCATTAGCCACTTGCATTGTTAGTTTGTTTTTATCTCTCTCAAAAACATCACGAGTCTAATGAACATCCATCAGAGGTTCAAGAACCCAAAATGCACTTTTACCAGCTCTCCCACAGTCCAATAAGTTCAATGACTTCCAGAAGTAGGTTTGCCGACAGTCAATCTATTGTCATGGTCATTTCCATTTTCCTCAGTGTGAACATGGGAGAATGTCACCTTAGATACTTTGCCAAGTTTCAACGGGGTTATAACTCACAATACGTTCTACGCGAATGCAGGAGTGAGGCGTCCGTTCAAGATTGCCAATGCTACGTATCTTTATTGACGATTCTCAGGTCAAATGGGACTTTTCACCTTTCAATGAAGACGCCCTCCTGTCCTCTTTCTCGGTCTTCCGCCTGAAATATGAACTCGATTTGATCTCCATGTCCGTAGTATGGGAGACCATCTTCCCATTCAACTCGTACCTACTTGCCTATCTAATTCCTTCCTGCTCAACATTTTCAGTCCGAAGGCGGATTCTTTTTTTGCTCTGTTCTTATCCTCTTTCTCTCACGCACATGGACTCTTTTTCCCCAAATGAAATGCTTCCTGGGCATCTCCGACGAGCATCATGCATACCATCTGTCCAATCTGACACTATTCTTGATATCATTCTAGTCATAGAAGAATGACTAAGGTGCTTCTCGTCAAGTACATACTAGTAGATGGAGAAGAGAGACATACCGTTCTTGTGCTTAAACCCTGCTTGTTTCAAGAATGCTGGCTTTGAGACACGCCAATACATCGTTACGAAGACAAGAGACGCAATGGGAAGGGGTAAAAGAGACAGAAAAGAGGACATTTACGGCCTCATTGAGCTTTGAAGTTTGACCTTTTCACCTCTCACGAGGTAATTACAATTACTCCAGGAAGACGACCTCAACAAGGACTTTGGGGAACCTGCAAACCTAACAAAGAACAACCAACCACAACCCAAAACTATTGTACTACCATGGCTAGCCAATCAATCAATCACTAGTACTAATATATGCATACTTTCGAAAATCAAACAATATCCTGTGAGGACAATGGTGCGCTTTGGTCGAAAGCTTCATTACCTTTGTTGTGTTTCTTATGGAACTCGAAAATGCTTTAACTGATTTCATTGATTTTTTGCATACACAAATTCTACCAAACTAAAAATAATGAAGTAAGCCAAGGAAAAAAAATCGGAAGGAGGACTCACTCAGGCGAGATTTCCATACATTTGGTCTGCTTCGATAAAAAGGCGTCAACAATTATGCGTCAATAATTTCAATAATTAATTCGTAGATTGAATAGTTTCGAACAAACACTCTTTATAAAATGCTGAGAGCCTCAGTGATAAATTTTGAGACAATCAATTTGAGGTTACCATCCATCAGTTTCAAAATTATGTTTGGTTGCCTTTTCCATGACAATTGTGTTCTTTATCCCTGTCTTGATTTTGTTTTATGCAGGAAGATGGGAATTCCGAATTTGCTTTCAAATCTTGCTCTTCCGGAGTTAGATGATGCCATTTTAGTGTGGAGATCCCTGACAAGTTGTCAAATCGAGTCACGAACCGACAAATTCAATGAAGAACTGATCCCTTCTCAGCTCATCTCAATTCTCAGTTCACGCACCATGACACTTCACTTGATTTTACATTGTTCTCAAAAAAGACCAATAAAACGGGCGAAACGGAAATGAATTCGTCATTTCACCGTGCCTGGCATGTGTGGGATCCGTAATTTTAGTCAGCCAAGAGCCTCAGGTATCATTAGTAGGGCTGCACATTTCATGAAAATGCATTTTATTTCGCTTTTTTGTATTTTTTCATTATTATGCTTGATCTGCATTTTCTGCATTTTCGGGCATTGTTATCGAAATTTGTTGCATTTTTCTGGCATTTTTTCTCTTTTATTTGCATTTTTGGCCTTATCGAAATTTGGTGTTTTCCCCAAATCCTTATAGAACATCAGCATTTTTCACCAAATTTAACAACTTTCCTTTCTTTTTACCTTTGGGATGCTTGACTGAAATTGATTTTCAGTTTTCATAATCAATCACATCTATTCACTCCTCACGTTCCTTGATTGGTTGAAAGAAATATTGCAAGTAAGAAAGAGAAGGATTTTTTTAGAGCCATGTTGCTTTAAAGGCTTAAGATTTTACTTTGACATTTGCATTTTAAGTATTGCTAATAGTTTTTTAGTTTTAGCATGAAAGTGTGGTAACAAATTTGTTCCAAGTGCAAATCTTTCAGATCCAAAACGCCAAGTTTTACTGCACTAACAACAATTTGATTTAAAAGCATTTTTTACTTTGAATTTTTTTAAATGGAAAACCAAGAGCCATGAGCGCTTTTAGTGGTCTTTTTGGTCTTTTTGGCCCTTATTTTCTATTTATTCAACATATGATATTTTAAGGCAGGATTGGACAAATTTTTAAAAACTATTCCTGACCAACCCACTATACAAGGGTTGTATAGATCTGCCAACAGTAACTCATTGGTAGATCAAATTTCATATAAACATTAATTATTGAAACTTTATTAATAATTAACTCTCTTTACAGGGAATCCCATTCCTTGTAGCGGTATTGAAAAATCCGCCTCCCCCCCTCCAAAAAACAAAAAAAATATGTGCTGTTTTTGCATTTTCTTGTGCATTTTGTGGCACATTTATTTGCATTATTTGTGCAGCCCTAATCATGAGACAAACCTGAAGGATACTAAGAGTGCTGTTTCAAGGTGCCACTGTATTGATGAGCATAGGTTTGTGTGGTTTTGAGAGGGGCAACCGGTGCGTATAGTACTAGGGACAATACAGAGCTGTGCTGCGTGCATGATCTGTCAAATGGCGACTGATTTTGCTCAAAAGAGACAAAGCTCAACGGCCAGAGATCACGATATTATACAACGCCATTGAAAGTAGCCATTGTTTGTGGAAGAAGAGCACGGAAAATAGAAAGTGTATTGCCATAATAGAGCACGTCTGGCTTTGGAACACGTGTCAAAGAGTTAAACATATCAAATATCTACAGGTGTGTTCTTTTCAATGGAATGTGAAAATGGGTCGGATGTTTCCAAAGTATAGCCAATAAAGACATAGTCGTACGTAGTTCAAAAGCTGCAACTTTTGTAATGCCACTTTACTTGAACATGTCTATTTTGACCGTACTTGGGAATTTTCGAACAATCTGAATTAGTTGTTGCATTTAGAATCAACCTAATGATAAATTATGCGACGCCAATCTTTCACTTTTCTGATTTTAAAAGCAAATCCAATGCATTATTTTCATTGACAAAAGTTAAGGAGACGAATCGAATGAGAGGGTTCTATAGTTGGTTTTAAAGGTTTAGTGAATAAGTCAAAAAGTATCTCCCAAATCTATGAAGCAATCTTTAAAAGTAGCTACCCATGAATCCACACCTAGCTTCTCTCTCTCTAAGTGCGCAAGTTTTTTTTCTCGGTAAATATTCCCGATTGGATTGTTGTGGGTTATTCTGTGCGTTTAATAGATTTTGACCGTTTTTCTAGTTTAGGAGTCGTTTAATTACACGTTGTCAAGAAGATGGGGGAAACACCATTTTAAGCCTTCTCCTAAAATTGCTTCATGGAATAGGAGCCAACTCCAAAATTGCACGGGTGGCGTATTCCAAACAAAAATTGCACGAACGTACCATAATTTGTTTCGATTTAGAGCAAATGCGAGCCAATTACGCCAAAGAAAGAGGGAAGACAATACAGAAATGCACTTTGGCTTTCCTTTTACCAAACAAAACAGACAAGGGAAATGGTCTTGGCATTTCACAAATATGTCCCAAACAAAGCAGCTTTTTTTTGAAGCTTGAAACCCCTCCTCGCACTGTTCAGAAGATATATATTTTCAGAAAAGTAACAAGGGTCTCGGTTGAAAGCTCGTCAAACCTTCAAATCTGATTCGTATGACAAAATGCCTTGTCTCATCCCTGTCATTTGCTTCTCTAGTCAGTTTATTTGACCGCTCTTCTGAAACGATTTTGCCGCCTTGAAATGAACCAAGAAGCACGGAAATCATGGAGTGGGAGGCTAGAAATGAGAAATGTGATTTCCAGTAGAAACAAACCATTTGCGTTCTTCTGCAAATGAGACCTGGCTGGCATTGAGAAGAACACCTTTTTCAAATTTCAGCCCAATCGAATGCCGGAGTGAAAAGTTATGCCTTCTCAAACTTATGTACTGAAGAGAGCATAGAATGAATGAACTCGCCCTTTTGTGGTAAAACGATTACCACAAAAGGGCTAGTTCATTCATTCTCGGTAGGATTTGCACTAAACTTTGAGTGAGCATAACTTTCGACTCCGACGTTCTAATGAACTGAAAACTGAAGTACGTAGTGTACTCGACAAAAGAAAGGTCTCATTTGCAAAAAGAGCGTTATTGGCTCGTTTCTACTGGAAATCATAATTCTTATTGCTAGCCTCCCACGCCATGATTCCAGTGCTTCTTGAATGAACCCAAGAAGACTCGTCCATCAAATTCAAACGAACGCTCATGTCCAATTGGTTGGTTGGTTGTTTGCATGACTGACTGACTAGTGGAACATACGCACCATACACTCTTTACCCAAAGGCGGAATTCTTTGAGCGTGTTGTGAATATTAATTCAACGGCGCTTTTGTGAAGGTTGAGTTTGTGTGTCCACTTGTTTACGGGTTGGTTCCTTGGTTGGCTTATGTCACGAGTTCTATTCGAGATGTTTCGTACAAATGTTCAAGGAATCTTTTTTGACACGGCATGACCCTGTTGTTGCTCATGTCATGGGGCCAGTCATTATGAAGATGATGATCCGTATGATGGCTGGCATCAATTGTTCTCCTCCTTCTCGTTCATGTTCTCTTCGAAAAATCCCACTTGTTTAACTCATAATTAGCCTCAGAACAACCACCTAGACACAAAGAGAGCAATCCGAATATGGGCGTCAATTGCACCAACGATAACAGCAACAACTAATACAACCGCAACGACCACGACACCTATTTATTCCCCATTGTATTAGACAAAACGTCAATAAACCAAGAGGGGGAACAATTTAGTAGAATGTGTTTTGTACCGGTGATGTGATCCAGAAAGGTCGTATTGTCAGGTAAAACACTCGTGATTTAACCCCAATATTTTGTTATGTTATATTCTACCAAGTTGATCGGAAAGTATGCCTTAGCGAACACAGCAATTATTTCAGACGGATGACGACTCTACATTTAATACCGCTATGACCCAAAGTAATGCCCCAATTGCGGATATGGCGGAACGAATAAAATCAGGTTGAACACAATAGAACAACGTGTTCCAAATCGGTACATTGTCGTAACCAATATGATAATAGGTATTCCCTTTAGACAGACCAGCCTTCAAACACTTATTTTTTTGATGCACAATGGAAGATTTATCTCAAGTAAGAGAAGGAAACCCCCATATGATTTGAGCCATTGCATCGACAAAAGTAACTATCCCTCCCTCACTCATGAAAAGTCCAGCCAGAAATCATTGTGAGTAGATGACTATTATTTCTACCATTAGGAGAATCATTAATTGATAATCAATCGAAATGAAGCCAAAACAAACATCTCCACTGGACGGTTTTTGTCTATTAACCGTCTCCTCTGGGGCTTAATGTCGTTTTCACGATTCGGGATCGGTTTTCTTCATCCCCGGAAAATTAGAGCCTTGATGAAACCAACGGTTTTGGGCGGTGCGTGTGTTGCGGTCGGAGTGGAGATGAACCAATTTCGAGCTTGAATATCGATGAGACGTCGCATCTCCATCCCTTTCCACCTCCTGTAGCTTCTTCTCCTCCCCTTCATAATAATAATCATCATCATCTTCGTCCTCATCTCGGTCATGATGTTTTTAATTGCGCCATGTTCATGCCGCTGATCATCGATGATCTCCAATCATTGATCCGCTCTCGAGACAACCAACGGGACAAGTACTTACCGCAGTGCATCGGTACACCCTTACTCACACCGTCGGGAGCCAAGATGGGATCGTCGTCTTTTGGCTCGGAAAGTGCACCTCTTCTCCCATGATTGAGCACCTTTCAAGGTGACGGTAGCCACGACGATGTATTATCATTTACTAATGGTATCGGGTGTCTAAATACCGTACATACCACGAACGAGCAATGGGAGCAAGCTGACTGGCAATGAGATGCGATTCACCATCATGGACGTTAATGAGTCGCTAAACAATGTTAGGCCCTCTCCGTTCAAACTGATTTGGGCAGGGAGCCATGAAACAACACAAATAATGATATTTGGAGGTGATTGAGTGCGCTCAATGAATCGTTTCCTTGGGCAGCTTCCCTCAAAATGGCTTGAGATGAGACAGGAGCTATGTTATAGGTAACTGCACATTCGATTTTTGCCTGAATAATACTTTGGAATGTTTTGTCACGTGATTTGGTTTGTTCGAATCTCGTTTACAAATGGAAAGGGGCCCTCCTAAGCAATAAAGCCTTTAATTTCTCAAAATGAGTAAACGAAATCAAATCAAGAAACAGTTTGATCAGACAGTCGTCCGCCCCCCACCCCCTTTCAGTCCTAATAAGCTTCACTGAGGATTAGAAAAAAATATGAACAATGGTAGGAAATGGGTGTTCGGCCTGATGAGAATCCGCCTTTACCCAGACACTTGGACGGCTACAATTATTTCCGATTTTTAGGCTCTTCTTCGGCCCCCAATCACCCCCACCCTGATTGGATCGAAGCAAGTCGAATATATGTACGCACATAAAGCACTCTCAAAGTCTGTTTGCCGGAGGCATGACGTGACATCCTCTTTAACAACGATAATTATCCCAACAAACCGCTGAACCAAAGAACCGAGTACGTAGAAGTCTAAAAAGAAGAAGATCATGATTCATGATGCATGAACAGTCGAATAGGTGAATCCATACGCAGATTGAGCATTCTCGAACTACATATAGGTATACTACATGCTGTACGTACATGCATGCATTCGTATGTACGAACAAGTTTCCAACAGGCCCAAATATGTCATATCCTTTCAAGCGAAGCTCAGCAAGGCTTCTTCACTCGAAACCTAACTGTTCTCGTTACCTTTTTTTGAGGATCCTTATCAATATTTTGTTGTTGCCATTGCAGGGGTTAGGGCTAGTGTACTACTAGGCATACTGTGGAAGAAGAGGTTGTCATGTCACCAAATTCCGCACCTAATCTCAATCTTTGTGGGTAATGCTGTCAAGTACGCACCGCAAATAAAGACCAAGAAAGGAAACAATGGGATGCTCCAGGCAGGCAGGCCTGTTTATTACGTGTTAAATATGCAAGTCGTAAGAAACAAAAGGTTCAACCATGATTCGCTCTACGCGACCTCCATGACAAAAAGTTGAGCTGTTCCTCTTGAAACAGTGGTGTTGCCGTATCAGAATAACCAATCTCATTGTTAAGATTAATTGCTTTTAAGTAGGATGATTGGAGGAATTTAACGGTCACTTGAAAACTTGCAACTCACAACAAAACTCTAATGGAGATGACCCGTACAGAATGCAAGTGAGGCCGGTATTAATCAAAGCGGGTCTGTGATCTGATAATGCATGCCACCCCAGTTTCAAAGGACGCCATCAAAATTGACGGGGTTATACGAATTCGTGAGCCAGACTATGCAAATGTTTTGACTTGGGGCATAGGTGACAAATGGGCTTGAAGGTATTAGTATTCAAAGCAGGTCAACAATTCTCTAGGCTCAATAAGTGAACCGCTCGTTTCAACCGGGTCGGCGAAAAAGTTGCAACAAAACAAAAAAAAAATGTTTTAATAAAATTTTGAATAGGAAAACGGAAGTAAATAGAGCTTATTTGCGAAAAATCTTTGTTATTGTCCTTGGGAACAGATAGGACCGTGGAGTCAGAGTGTTGATTGGGACAGTTGGCTCAATAACGCAATCTTGTCCGTTTTCGTGAGGAGGTTCTTATCTAGGGCTGTTATGGAGTTTTGAGTTTCGCTTTGAACGGTTGACCAAATCAAGAGATGTCTTTGAGCCTCAATTGGACTTGAACCGGGATCGCTTTGTTATCTAAAAAGAAAATTTAAAGTCCACTTTAGTCCCGCCGACCGTGTATTCAGACACCATAGCTCCTTTTACCTTGGCAATGCGAATGTCATATTTCATTTACTTCAGGGAGTGTTTTCTCAAAGCTCACTAGAAACTTATGCTTGCTACCAACGGAGTTCAACTGAAGCGGCATTGAACCGTTTTGTTTCATCAATCTTGGTAACATATCATAAGATATTATGGCCGCTCTTTTATAATTTATGCACGACCATTGCAAACTCGGATGTTACGTCAGAATTGATTCGAAGACGTTGCCTCACGGACATCATAGAGCTAACCGGGTCCACACACAGCTCAACCTGACGCATTTCCGGCGTCCGTTGGACGCGGTTTGGCTGTTGTTGGTGCCTTACCGAGGTCCCTTCCCTTCCCTTCCTTCGTTCGTTCGTTCGGAAGATGCACTTTTTTGAGCGTGATGGGCGTTTGGGAGAGCGTTCTCCGGCCAATTAAGGTGTATCGTGCGTCAACGGTGGCCTCCTGGAGGGCAAAGAAGAATCCCAAGTTCAAACTTGGAATGCCCAAAAATGCCCTTTTTCTAGAGGCAAACGAAACACACCACGAGTGTTTATTGCCCTCGTGAATCGAGACGAGAAGAAGAATCCTTTCCATATTTCCAAGATCAGTTGGCCGGCAAGTCTTGATCTGGTTGTGGGTGTCGTTGTTCAAATAGATTGAACAATTAGCCATTTCAGAAGAGGACCTTGCTCTCAGGTTGTTCCACATTTCTGGCAGTGAAAATAATTTTCTGGGTCTCTGTGAACAATTCTTCTTTGCTTGAAAAGATAAAGGGATCCCGTCCTCAAGAGTTGGAAACCCAGTGTAAGAGTGCGCCAAGGAGATTTCCAAAAAATTGCACTCAATCAAACGAGATGACGGTAAGAACTCATTTGTTTCTGTGAGGGTAGCTAATTATTATTTCAAATACTTTTTATTAGTACGTGGCTCCTATCTATGAATACAGGGATTAGTTTGAATTTTGTCATATAAAAATACGCTTGTACCGGTAGATAACTGATTAGAAAAAAGTACCTGATACTTTAAAGAGACCCTTTTTCGTTGCGGGCGGCAGGAAATTCAGAAATTACAATTTAAGGGGTCAACCGACCAAATCTCTCCATTAAAAATATGACCAAAGCTAATCCGAGACCACTGATCCAGACCCAAAACACTCCCTTGACGTGCTCAAAGGTCAATGGTTGAACGAGATCTTCGTTTCCCAGTGTTTCTTTCGTTTTCGATTGAACGGCAAACTCTTGGACAAATTTCGAAAGCAATCCTGAGGACTTGATTACTTCCAAAATGGGATCGAAATCCGACTTCCAAGCGTGCTGGGGAAAGATCATAAATCCTGTTCGAGCCATGTAAACAATCTCCCGGCCAAAGACGTAATTGGTCAAGTCCGCTTGGCGAAAGGTCACAAAAGCCCCCGATTTGACTTGGATGTCGTCTTGAACCCATAAAGGAAGTTGTCCGTTTTCAAGCGTGTACAGATGGTTGTTCTCTTTGGTTTTGGCAATGACACGCACATGATCGGGGTTGGGAGAATTTTCGAACAAGGAAACCAACTGAGATCCATTCGGGATATACATGGGCTTATCATTGTTCAGGAGATCCTATATGGCGATAAATTAGATGGCTTGATTAGAACTCACTCGACTCCATGTCCTTCCTCACTTTACGTACCTTGGTGTCTTGAATTGGGTTGTTAAATTCCACAGACACAAGATGAGCCAAGAGGATACTTCTGTAGAAATTCGAGATGAGAGTGGCCATCAGCAGCCAATTCATAAAGGTCAAGTTGGATGAGGTGACACGAGGAAACGGAATCCTGGCCACTTGACACGTGATGATGGCTAAAGGAACCATGAAGAGGTCGCTAAGTCCTCGTCTTTGCTTCGAATATGTCAAAGTCATCCTTGATGATGCATCTGATGTTTCCCGATATTTGAGCAAATTGCCACATGCAGTTGTGTAATGGATCCCAATGAATGTCAGGCTAACAGCCAAGAACGCAAAGATCACCCAAAGCCAAACGCCGTTCTCAAAAACACTCACCACCCTATACAAAGGATCTTTAGGTTTGGGTATGGGACTGGCATAGCCATACTCCAAAGGGTAGATCATGGAAGTGAAATGAACAACTCGAGCGCGGTCCATCGATATTGTGGGAAACCCAATTCCCACGTCCGAACGACCACTTCGAACCTTGTTTATGAACAGAAAATCAAAGTAATAAAAAATATTTCCTCTTAACTGGAGCCTTTTTTAATGTGCTGTCCTTACATTTTCCACCATTCCTGTCCAACGACCATTACTATCTCTCCGTCCATGTGAAACTTCCGCGTGTAGCGTATAGTTAAATTTGAATTTTCCCGCCAAAATCTCGAGGATTCTCAAATCCACACCAGAAACCGGTTCAGAGTAAACAATAAAAGGAGAAGCCCCAATGAAAGAAACTTTTAGGGTCTTTTGCTCGAGAGGATGGCAACATGAGGATGAGAGGGTGTTATAGACTTGCTCAAATTCAGGTGAGTTTAAATTGATATCAAAAGTGTGAATCCGTCTGTCTCGGCAATGTGGACAGATTGATCTGAGGGTGACTTTGGCATCTGCTGGAACACAAAGAGAACTTGTTGCTCATGGTGTCTTCGAACTAGAGTCTTCCATTATGTCTTTTTATCAAGCTGCTATTCAATTGAGGAAAGGTGGATGTCGATGAAGAAAGAGACTCGGTTTTCAACTGTACGGCGATGCTCAACTTCACTGAGCACTGGCGGCAACAAAAATCATCCTCATCATCTTAATAGTAATAGAAATAATGATGACCATGAGGGTATTTCGGGAGGATTGCCAGCTTGCATCCAGGATGCATTGGGATGGCCTCCGACCACCCTCCTCCAATCTGTCGAGAAGGTGCTTTTGGTGTTGGTCGTCAAAAGTGCAATGCCGTAATGATAAGTGTGACTGATCTCAATTGAACAGTGAACAGAAGTGGAAGGAGAAGGGGGAGAAGGAAGTTCTTTTGACTTACTGCGCTCAACACGATGACGATCAGTGTGTCGAATTTGAATAGCAATGGCCGCTTTGGGTTCAGTCATTTCTCCCCGGAGGTGAGCGTCATCGTTGTCGTCGTCTGACCCAGGAAGAATTGGTAGTAATTGCTCATCCTTAATGGTGCTGTTTGTGTCTTGAAAAAAGATGAGCCGATGATTCGAAATAGACTTGGCGGACTGGAGGAACTTCCAAGCCATCGGCGAATGCCGCCAATGCGTGATGAGGATAATGCATTGCGGAAAAGACGACCTCAGAGTCTCCAGAGTGACTTTCATTCGCCACAATTGGTTCGCTGTTTGAAATCGCCAATTGGCGTGCTGATTACCTACTGGGACATTGGCAAAGTCCCATTTGTACCAAACGATATCGCACACAAGCCAAGGATGTCGTGCGGACTCGTTGGGCATCCCAAGTCTTCTTCCTCTCTTCTGGTCTCTTTGTTGTACACACATCGTTGACAAAGACGAATCTGAGCAAGATGGCGAAGACGAGGATTCCAGATCAATGATCTTTTGGAGCATTAGCTCGAGCTTTGATTGAATGGATTGCGGCACGAATGTGGAATTTGTCAGGACAACTTGCGGCTCCATCCACATGATCACAAAACTCCAAATAGCCCAGTTCATGGCTCAACGTTTTTCATCGACGGCATACGTAGGTTGGTGTCTACAATGAGAGTGCCAAGTGAGCTTATGGACTATGTTTTGTATTTATCTAGTAATCCAGCAGAAGTGCCATTGTTAATGAGGACCTCTTGAGAAGGTTATGATAGGTCGTTTCCCGGACTATTGGTTCTAGCTGTCACTCAAAACGAAGTACACCATTGTAGTGGGTAATTGGAGGTATTTACCAACATCAAGCAAGCACACGAAGAGATTGGACCATTCAATCAATGGACGGCCAAGAGAAGACTTGAAGTTTCATCTTCAAAACAAGGCGATTCATTACTTTACACATTCATTACAAATGAAAGGCTTGAAAACGAACGTCGTCCAGTAACAAGATCACGTCCCAGAGTTTCGTTTGATTAATGGTTTGACAAGTTCGAAGACCACATTTTGATGTCCAACATGGTCTCTAGATGTGTTCAATGACAACGATTTTTGCCCCAAGGACTATCAAAAAATAAGGACAATACTTTTGATAAGGGTTGTATCTAGTGATGGACCGAAAGCGCTTTCGGTTTCGGTTATGCCTACCGAAACCGAAAGCAGACAAGCACTATATAAAATGGAGTTTGACAACAAAATCGAAAAAAAAATTGGTCCAAAAACCTGTGACATTTAAGTTTAAAGATTTTTCAAAATTTGCGACTACCCAACATCGAACACATTCTAATTTTTAAGGCGGATTTTGCATTTGAACAATTTTGTAAATAGTGAACACTGCTTTCGGTTTCGGTTAAGCCCTCTTTCGGCCGAAACTTTCGGTTTCGGTTATGAGCCCTTTCGGTCCATCACTAGACTTGTATCTACCGATGTTTAAGGTGGTGTAAACATTCGAGGCAAAATAGTTCTAATTATACTCATATTACTAGGTATCAAAGTTGTCTTGCTTTCTAGACTGAATTGTACAAATCAATAAACGTAATGAGCACAGTCCCATAAATAGAATATATTTCCCAAGCATCGATAATAATGAATGACAACCGCGACAAATGTGTCGAGGAATAAAGATAAGTCAATGTAAAAAAAGGATAATGACTGAATTGGTGGTTCTTTTGTCCCGCAAACAGAAATGAGGGGGCGGTTTCAGATCCTCATGAAGCGTTTCAAAATCCTCGCTCGTTTCTCTTCAAAAGACTCCGGTGCCACTTTTGGAACAGGTGATGGTTTGTTGGAATTGACAGGCGTGGCTGGCACGTCAATATTGGTCTTCTTAGCATTGACTTCTTCTTCAATTGCCTTGGCAGACTTGATGGTCAAGGTCGCCATTGGCGGAATGTATGATCCAGACCTTCGAGAATTATAAGAGTAGTCGAAGATGAGCAGATTGTCACTTTGAGCCATAAATTGTCCTTTCAAAGTGAACCCTTGAGAGGAACTGGACAGTAGCAGTACCATCCCTGTTGATGCCATCGCAATCTGAGATGAATAGCAATGATTGTGAATAACAATGGGCAAATCACTAATGACATCTAACCGAACTTACCCAAGCTTGCAGAGTTACCATCATATCATTCAGTGGCAGAGAGATGATGATTCTTTTGTTTGGACTGACAATACCTTTAAGACGCGAGTAAACACACTGTTATTCCGTTATCGTTCGGATGCGTTTCTTATAAGATACTGATTGAATTGAAAAAACGAAGTGGCATTGGAGCAAACATGCTTTCCTGCGGAACCCCCCCTGGTCAGACACGAAACGGACCAGAACAGTAGTGTTTAGCGTACAGTACGTGCTAAAGACGAGAGGAGTGATGGGGGGGACACAGGCGAGTGTACTCAAAATAGATATGTGGATCGTATGGTGTTAGGATACATGCTTCAAAAGCACTCATTTTAACAAAGCAAAGCCTTTCAATCAATTCTCATTTATTTCAAAGAAGAGATGTTGTTCTATGATGTCAATGTGTCAAAATGGTGTAATTTGATTTGGCTTGACCGTCAGAAAAACAAAGAGTTTAACATAAACTGTAGAGTGATGGAAACGTGATTATGTGTCTGATTATTTGCCATGGTAATTTTGTTGGCAAATGATTTCGCTTAATTCAGTTTACTTGATTCATCTATGAAGTGCTTTAAATATCGATAACAATGATGTCACCGTGGAGTCGTCAAAGAGTCTGGAGAAAACGCGTTTTACATTGCCTCAGCCGTCGTCATTTCTTTCGTGGCCATGTTTCGAAGACGATTCTGCTCATCCCATGAGATATTAAGCTCTAGTATTTCGATACAGGGAGGTGAACAGTAACTCAGACATGTTCTTTGTTCTAGAAAAAAGTCAACATTGATATTAAACTTTTGCATGATTTTCTCACATACAATTTTTAGCACTTAGTGCAAAAGCCAGGTTACACTTTTAAACATTGGACATCAATAGTAGTCCAAAGGGCCCGACGACTTTGGTGGCAAAAGGTCCTTCAACCAAAAATCATTCTACATTGCTCATGAAGTCTTCGTTGGAGCTACGGTACATTTTGGCAAAAGTGATCATGTACAATGAATAATACAAGTACCAAAAGTTTAAAATCATGGTTTCGGTTTCCAAGACCAAGGACTCTCGCGGTGGAGGGTCCTTGGTCTCAGAAATCGAAAACGTATTTCACCAAACTTCCTCTACTATCCTCAATTTAAGGCTTGGAGTGAACTAGGCTTCAGCCTTGATATATAAAGGTGTGGTTATGATAATATGTTTGGTGATGTGGCAATAGAACAAAAAGAATCGTGTGTATTACTTTAAAAGTGGGGAAGGCATTTCAAACGTGGGGCTGGATCTATCGCACTTTCAAGTCCAGAGATAGTATTACGATGCTAACTCTCTACAGGTCGATTGTTCAACCGCATCTTGAATATGCCTCACCCATTTGGGCTCCAATGAGTTCAGCAGGTTTGCAAAAGGTCGAGCAGGTCCAAAGATGTTGCACTAGAAACATCACAGAAATGGAAGAGCTCTCATATTGGGAGAGACTCCAAAAGTTAGGGTTGAACAGTTCTCAGAAAAGGTATGAAAGGTATCTGATACTGTATGTCTTCAAAAGCATTCATGAGCCCTGTCCTAACCCAGGATTTGAGGTCAGCTGTAGCGATCGTAGAGGTTTTAGCTGTGCTGTGAGAGCACCTCCAAATCCCAAGGAATCCAGGCTAGTTCGATCAATGAAGTCCTCCTCTCTTCTTTATCGTGCTCCTTCCTTCATTGTTCAATCTTTTGCCCATTAGTCTTCGTCGGGAATACCTATGTAGGAATTGATCCTCTAACTGCTTTTAAAAGCAGCATGGGAAAATTTTTTATATACAATTCCTGATCAACCCACTATTCAAGGGTTGTCCAGATCAGCCAACAGTAAGTCGTTGGTAAATTAACTTTCGTAGAGATGTCAAGTGTGAACGCTTGACAGTTTGCGATATTTTCACGGAATGCCTAAATCGTGATCAAGAGAACGATTCAAAGCTTAGATGATCATGCCACAAAATTAGCACCTCCTAGTAAGTCCGAGTCCGATTTTGGTCAGGCTCGTGAAAAACCAAGGCTGTCTAAGTACATTGCCCCCAAAAAGTTGACTTGCATGTTGTCCTTACCGAAATTTCTTGAAATTTTCCCCTACATTCTGCTGAAAGGGGTGCATTTTGAAAGAATGAGGAAATTTAGTTGATCTAAATGTTGTTCTAGCATTGGCATTGCCAGATCTTGAAGAGCCGGAGGCACTGCTTATTATAACAATGAGTGGTTCCTTTCAGTTAATGCCGTTTGAAACGAATTACAGTGAACTGCTCCAATCCGGTCAACCTTCTTATTGTATTGTAGAAGAGCGCAACTCGTGTCATTTCTGATTCTTCGAAAGATTGCAAAAGGAGTATTGTCGTTTCCTTGGAAACGCCACGTTCGTCTCGTCTATCCAGGGTAAAGAAGCTGCGTTCAAAAGTACAAAACAAGGCATTCTATTTCTGATTTGGCCTAGAGATGGATGAGATTGCTCATCATATCTTACTCATAAATGGGCCAAGGTGAAATGGATTCTTCTTCTTCTTGCCCATCTGACCAAGGCTGCACACAATTTGGAAGCATGATGTTCAATATCAAGGCGAAATGCCCAATGAAACGAGCAATGAATGAATGAATAATCCCGTGGCGGAGAACGTGCTCTAGAGGTTTCTGATTGCGCTGAGCAACGTTTGGAGTTGTTGGCCTTTAAATTATTGAGCAAAAACCGCAAATTTTCCAACGTTCAACCTTGCAGATCGAAACGAGTTCCCTCAAAAAACGTTCAATTAAAATCATCCGTCTTTGCATAGTTGCATCGTTTTTCATCTTTGCAACCTTGTTCATCTCTCCGTTCAAGGAGTGCCTAATATTCAGTCTGAAGTGACAGGTCTTTTCAATTCAAGTATTTTGTTGTGAAGTAAAGTCTAATCTACATGATAGACTTTTAATTTGCTTAAAAAGCCAATGAACAGCAATTTGCTTCCTTTTATTTTGATATAGGATTACAAAGCTTATCAATTTCATTTTGGGAATTCTGTAATGGGAAAGAAAATTCGTCATCCCAAACTTGTCTCTTTGACTTTTGCCATTGCGAAGCTGAAGTTATGCGAAAAGCAAGAATAGAAATATGTAACATCTTACATAACTTGAATCAAGTTTGTTGGACAAGTGTTAAAAGACTTGAATGTCTTGCCATGGGGTCAAAAAGTTGTTGTCCTCCAGGGTGAGAATCATGAGAAAGAGGAGAAAAAGGCCAAAAGCAGAGGACATGTGCCAAAGATCGTGGTTGTCAAAAACCATCAAAGTGCAAGGCCGATTCAAATCACGGGATTGGGATGGGCTCAACTCGGAATTCAGGGTTCCAAGTTGAAAAAATATTCCAGCTAGAACCAGGAAAAATATGCCACAGCCGGCGTATATCAACGATAAAGTACTCATTTGTTCATTGCGACGTTGCTTGAAGCGAAGAAGATACAACTTCATTCCCAAATAGTACAGAATGTAGATGATCATATTCCCAAAAAGGACAACGAGAATGTTCCACGAAACTGTAGGGGCTGGATTACTGACCAAATGGACGGCAAAAGCCAGATTGAAAACGAGTATGATCAAGGCCGAGGCCAACACGCCAAATCTGGATGGTTTCCAAGTTCGTGGATCTCTTCCCATCTTCCGAAGAGTTTGGAGCAGGAGATCGGATCTGCCGTAGAAATATACATTCAGTGTAAAAATGAACACCAGTGCCAAGTATACCAGGTCAAACACGGCCCAAAAGATCACATTCGTAGTGTAGAAGCCGACCATTTCAACCGCCAATGCCAAGCCAATGCCAGAAAACACAATATGTGCATTGGCTGAGATATCTGGGTGCCGGAATTGGTGGACCTTCAAGAAGATGAGAACCGATATCACGTACATGAAGGTGGTGTCAAAATGCAAACTGAGTTGACTGGGACAGATGTGATAAATTGAGCTTAAAACCCCTTCCATGACCAGGGCGCCTCCTAATGCGTAGAAAATCCCGAAATGTTCCGGAACACCTGTGTTTGGAGGCTTACTTGGATGCTCCAGAAGGACGCGATACCGAATTTTCCTTAACTTTGTGAGGGTCATAAAGAGAAAGCCAAACACCACATACGACACGTTGCTTAAAACGTGATTGAAGTCTTGGATCCCCAAAAAAGCAAACTTGCATTGGAAGTTGAAGAAGCACGAGTCTAGATTTCCCACCTTGAGAACGTTCTTCTCATTGGCCAAAACAAGTTGAATCACGGGTAGGCTGTAGAAAAGTCCCATGAGAAAGACAAGCCAACAATACAAGGTGGACCGGATATACGCCTGAGCAGGACTATTTGCCTCAGCCAGTTGAGGACCCAAATCCTGCAGAGTCATCGGCCTTTTATCAGCCGATGTTAGTGGGGTGTCTTCGGAGGGTTCTCCAATTTGCAAGGCTTCATTTAAGGATGCGAGAGTAACATAGTCACCGGTTTCTGGGCTCAATTCTTGGAGAATTTGCATCAAACGTCCTTCGAGGGGTAGACGAAACACGGCTGCCAAAACCAGTGTGGCCACAAAGAATCCGGTGAATGTCATCAGGGTGACGTAAAGAGCTAAACCCATGTCCTGATTGCTCTCGTAGACTTGGATTTCAATTTCTTTCACGGCATTTGGGGATTGAGTGGACCACCACGCTTCTTGAGATTCGCAAAAGGAGTTTGACTTCAGAACCAAAGCCACAATGTAGAATCCGTTTTCAAACTCTCTTTCCAAAGGAACATCAATGCTGGCAAAAGTTCGCATGGTTTGCCACCGATTTTGAAAGCGAATATTGTACTCTTCATCATGGTATCTTCGATCCAAGGCTTGAACCGATATCAGGGCACAAATGTCTCGCTGAGAAGAAAGGGTTTCCACCGTCACGCTGGTTTGTGAGGCATTTCGCCTATGAAATTCCCAGACAAACGGCGATCCTCTAGAAATTGTTTGGAAATCGGGAACCGATGTTTCGAGCATTATATCCACCAAACGAAGTCTTAACTTCAGTTCTGCTGATTTATTGCCATAGTTTTTTATTACTAGGCCAACGGTTGATGCATTTCCCGTGAATGAAGGTTCAGATCTAGAATTGAGTTTTGAACACATGAGTTCAATGGCTGATCGACAGGACGATCCATTTACCTTGGACCAATGAACATGGTGCGTTCTTGGGTCTCCAAGCCTGTTCCATCTTCATGGGGCTTCAAATTCCAAAAGAGGCTCCCTTGGGCATTGTTCACAATGACAGAAACTTCGGAAAGTGATCGCGTTCGGATCCTCAAAGAGTTCTTAATCAGAGCCGATGGAGCGATGAAAACCTCGATGGCTTGATCTTTTTCTCCCGGAATGTGAAGTGTCAAGTCTACTTGAGTTTGATTTTGGTCCAAATGGATAATATCTTTAGGTATTGTCCCATTATTAGCAGATACTACTGGAAACAAAGCTGCGATAATTGTCAGAAACACCACGTACAAATGAGGGACACTGGAATCTCTTGTCATTTTGCCCACCAAAATGAGACAAGAAAGGTGCAAAGAAGAGGAAAGAGCTGACCTTTGACTGAAAACACCTGTGGTAGCACAAGTGTTGTTCTTTCTGGAGGACAAATGACTTTCTAATTTGCCCTCAATTTGAAACGAGCAAATTGGCATTGAAGATTTGTCACAATCCTTGAGAATTACACAATTTTCAAACAATAGAGAGACGTTATCTTGGAAGCGTTTTGAAGAAATGTGAAACACACAAGACAGAGTTAGCATTTATGAAATGTATTTTTTAAACTGTTAATTACCTTTCCTTTGAGACGAGATAAAATGCTTGATATTAAACCCTTTCTAATTCGTTTTTTATGGCATTTCATCGGTTTCTCTTAAGGTTTTATTTTATCTGTTGGAGCTAATGCCTCCCGGAAATCTGAACCAAAGGCAGGATAGCACTTACGTTCGCCATTGATGTTATGATTATGATTAGTGCGATGTTTTTTTTGTCCAGCCATTGAAAGCGTGGAGGGGAGGAGTTCACTTTTAGTCATCATCTTTGGCATAATCTCTAATATGTTTGCGAGATTTGATGGGCACTCACTTAATGGAGTGGAGCTCATCTTCCATTCTTTGTCCGCTTTGGCGAGTGAGAAGAGAAGAGGATTCAAGGCACTCCCTTCTTCTCTATTGTTGGTCATTCACCACCGACATCCCATCATCAGAACAACACCAAGGACAACTCTCATTTTGGACGACCAATGCCATGCCACAATTTCAACTCCACAATGTACTTTGCCAAAATACACTTCTTTTCTTTTGGCCACTTTTACAATATCGATCAGTTCTATTTTTAACGTAAAGTTCACTGAAGAGCTTCTTGAACAGTCTTTGACATCTGGTAGGTGGTTGATGACGCCTTTGTTGGTCTATTTTGTTCCTTTTAACATGACCCTTGCTTGTGTTATCATAAAACACTTTATTGCATCAGTGTTCCTTTCAATAGCAACATTTCTGTCTTTTTACCAATGAAACTAAAACTGATAAAGCCTCTCAATGAATGAATTTTCATTTTGCCTCACAACAAACTGAGTGTTATTGCGAAATCGATAAGAGGTGAAAGAATTCCATGATGGGTGGATTTGACGACATTGGCCGAAAAAAACAAAGAACAAATCATATTTCAAGTTTGTCCTGAGAAAGTCGCCTCTAGTGTTCCAAATGACCACACTTTGATTTTTCCTGCCATTGATATTGATAGCAATCCCAAGATGTTACTCCCACTCGCCGGATACGGAAATCTTTGACGGTATGGCTAAATTTCTTTGAAATTGATCCACCCACAAGTTTCGAATGGTTCGGTATTTTGAGGGTACCTGTTCAATGCAAAAGTTGATTACTGGGTGATTCATAAACGGAACAACAAACCATGCCCATAACTCGGAAATTGTTGATCTCACAATAAATGTATTAAGCTTGAAAAGATGCGGCAGATAAAAATTCTTAAGATACCTATGGTTTTGTTCCCTTTGTGTCGCTTAATTCTATATTCTTAGCTATATTTCGGAAAGGAGAAAAAAGTTACGAACGCTCTGGTTTCAAAAATGACCCTTCACACGAAAAATCGTCGTCGCTTAAATATTGAGCTATTGGGAAATTACTTTTTCTAATTCTTCAAGCCAAGTATTAGCAAATCATATTCAATGAAGGCAAGATTCATACATGCTTTCAACCATGATTTTTGGACGATAGAGTTACGTGTTCCGTTGAAACACCCGGTAAAGCGTGAGTTGCGAAATCTATCTCGTAGGATGTCATTAATTATTGATGGGACAAACCTCTTTAGAGACCGTGAATATGGAAACAAAACGGATTCTCTGTAAATTGTAAATCCATATTTGTAGGCGAGAAGGGCCTTTTCCAACCAAAATTGAAAATGGAAATACATTGAGAATAAAATAGGGATACGCTGCTACTTAGATATTTTCAACCCTAATTGTCTCTTTTTATTTATTCCCTCGTCGTTTCTTTCAAGAGCATTGATATAATACTAATCATGAGGGCTGCACAACTAATAAAAATAGAAATTGACAAAAAATACATCAAAAAATGCAACAAAAAAGCCAGAAAATGCAAAAAAGAGCGCAGAGTTGCGGAACATTAGGGCTATATTAAATGTCATTTGTTGAATAAATCAAAATAAAGGGCCATAAGCACCATAAAAAACATCCATAGCTCTTGTTTTCTTTCATTGAATATTTATCACGTTAACAATGTTTGTTGTAAATGAGTGATGGACCGAAAGGGCTCATAACCGAAACCGAAAGTTTCGGCCGAAAGAGGGCTTAACCGAAACCGAAAGCAGTGTTCACTGTTTACAAATTTGTTCAAATGCAAAATCCGCCTTAAAAATTAGAATGTGTTCGATGTTGGGTAGTTGCAAATTTTGAAAAATCTTAAAACTTAAATTTCAGAGGTTTTTGGACCAATTTTTTTTTCGATTTTGTTGTCAAACTCCATTTCATAAAGTGCTTGTCTGCTTTGAAAAAACCGAAATTTCGGCCGAAAGCGCCTTCGGTCCATCACTATTGTAAATCAAATTGTTCTTCGTGTACTAAAACTTTGTTTTATGGGTTTTGAAAGATGGTTTTCAGATTTGTTTTCACGCTCAATCTGTAACTGAAAAACGATATGCAATACTTGAAATACAAATATCGAAGAGAAATCTGAAACCTTTAAAATAAGCAATTTTCCAACAGGGCGCTCAAAAATCCTTCTCTTCCTTAATTGTATGATACATTTCATACAATCAAGGAATTGCACCATGGAAGTGAACAGATGTGATTTATCATGAAAACCTCAACTGAAAAACAATGTCATTCATGCCTTCCAAAGGGAAAAAGAAAGGAAAATTATTAGAATTGCTGAAAAATGTCAAAGGCAAGAAAACATCAGTTTCTTTAAGACTTGGGAAAAACACCAAATTTCGACAACAAGGCCAAAAATGCAAATAAAAGAGAATAAATGCCTTAAATTGCACCAAATTTCGTAAAAACCGCCAAAAATGCAAAGAAATGCAAATCAACCAAAATAATGAAAAAATGCAAACAAATCGGAAAGAGTGAAAAAATGCATTTTCATGAAATGTGCAGCCGTGGTAATCATTGACCCTTGATATTTTGGTTTTACATTAGCATTCAAGCATCTTACGACTTCTTGGATCTGTATATGTGTTTACCACCATTTATTATTATTTTTTATATCTATTTATTATATATTATTTCAACATATTATACGAGTAGGTGTCAAAGAGTGGCATTAAACAATAAGCAAGTAACAAAATGACCTTGACCTAACACGCGTAGATCAGTTTTTCATAAATCCGTAGGCGTGGAGGTTTCTCAGTCTATCATTGTTATGTTTCAACCCTTATGTTGCTCATTTTGGATTTTTCCTTTGATTCATAGTGCATATAACCCCATTTTCTCTTTTGATTGTGTCTTCCAGATGTCCATTTCCTCTTTGTGGTCCCACACCCGATGGAAGTTGGTCCTCGGACTTCTCTCGTTGGTTTGTCTCTCAGGTAAGCGTGAATTATGAATCATCCGATGATCTTTAAGCTTAAAGTCAGTCATGTTAAATGGCTTCAAACGGTCCAGGTGCAGGTTAGGAGCTTTGAGCTGAATAAAGTGTGAAAAAAAAGACACAAGTTCATGTCAGGACTTGACGTGCCCAGTTTATTTTGTTAGCTGTCCGTGTTTCTGCTCAAGAACAAGGGGCCATTAAATCAGTATGCGCTCGTGTCTTGTTCGTGAGAGACGGATGAATATCTGTGATTGGCAATCCAATGCTAAAATTGAGCTTTAAAGGCAAAGGAGGCGCCGCTTTGTTCTTCATCATCATCTTTTTTTCTTCAAAACCGTCTTATCAAGGTGGGAAGAAACGCCCAGAGACACAGACGGGTTCTAATTAAATTCCAACGAGATGGGATGCATTTCATTTCCTTATGAGAACAATATATCATCTTCAAAGGATTTGAGGGAAGGGTGAGGGGGCACCCAATGTTCTGGTATTTGTTGACACCATAACCACCCTCATAAACTGTACCGGGTGGTGCAAAAAATATGGAATAAACGCAAAAGTAGATGAACTCACAAAAATGTACCAAGATAGCAGCACTTAGGCACCTTGTATTTTATTATTCACTCTGATTCCCCTTGGCTTAGATCAAAGCCAAAATTTAGGCAGACGCAAAAAAGTCAGCCAGGCCCAATTTCTCTTTGAAAAGTAACCCTTCAAAAGAAAAATATGCGTCTTTCAAAATAATTTTCATCATTTTCTTTTCTGTCAATTGCATATTTGCAATTTGCGAATCATGCACAATTAAGCTAAGGTTCACATACATAACGTATAACGTTTACATAACGTATTAATCGAGAGTTATGAATGATATTGTTATGAGTACCGTTTCTTGTGGACCACCCGATAGTTTCTCTGAACTGGCAAGCAAAAACCACCACCCCTGTTAACTGTGTTTTTCATGTTTTCAAGGGTCCGTTTGTGCAAAAAAGTTGTGAGTTATTTTGTCTCTGGCACTTGAAAAAAGGAATTCATGACTTTTGAAGCAAACATTTGGCCCGTAAAATGCACCTGAGAGTTTCCTTTAAAAAATTGAGCTGCATCGTTTTGTCTCATAAAGGTGTTCCCCATACACTTACGTTTATTTATTGGTTAGGTTTTCGTATTTATACTATTATAAAGGTTATCCCTGGTTTTCCGTGGGTCCGGATATGAGACCAGAATGGAACAGATACAAGAAGCACCAAACTTGGCCCCAACTATGGTTTGTTTAACCACTAATTCAGGCATAAAAGAGGGACAGAGATTGAGGAAACTCGTTTGCAACAGACGCACAAACGCTCGACAATGGCATTTTTCACTATTTATGGATATGCACTGAGCAACGGAATTCTGCATCTCCAAACTGAAGCTACACAAAGGATGGGCATGGGTGCCTCTAAGGTACAAATCGTTTCGAAACTCAATGTTAGGGGGGACATGATCATTAGGGCCCGGAAAAGTATTTACAATACAAAAATGACAAAATATCCTACATAGGTATATTTTCTTCAAAAGCTCTAAATATTTGATAAAAAATCCGGATATATGAGAAATGTTTTTTGACAACGCCATTATTTGATATTTTTGTCTGTGTGCACCGATTTTCATTTTTTTTGGTGAATTCGACGCATTTGGCCGTGTTTGGAGGCATACTTAACATGTAATTGATTTAAAAATACAATTTCCAATTTGCTTCAATAGATGGTGCAGTTTTTCCCGTGTATGACAGTAGTTTTGGTCGTAAATGTCTAATCTCAGCACATATGTCAACTTGAAGAGATTTTTGTATTTTGGGTTCATTTTGGTTCAGCTCGATTAAGCATTGGTCATTCATTTATTTTCCTCAATTTTGCCTGAAATATTTTTTCTGACCCACATATTCGAGAAAATTTTTATTTTTTCCTTAAAATAGCCAATATATGTAAAAGATCGGGGAAAACATATACATAGATATTTTATAATTGTTTCTAAAATGTTTTATATAAAAAATATATATCCGGGCCCTAATGATCATTGAACAATGACTTAATTCGTGTAGCAATAAGCCTCGCTCATTGATTCGGGCGTGTTATCAAACCATCTCATAAATTTAAAAACTATTATCAGAGCTCAAAAAAGATAAAATTGAAACGCAATGGAGTTGACATCATGAGCTCAGGATTTGTTCAAATTTGAAGGCCCCAACTCCGAAAATGGGGAATGTCAGGCTCAAAGGCGAGTTGTACATTTTCGTGACCACACCAAAAAGTCAAAAGTTCGAGAAGTGACATTAGCGCTGCCAACGAACGGGATTTTGGCGTTTGTTTGCCCAAGGGTTTGTCAGATTACACACGCTTCAATCAATTCTAAATTCATCCATTTCCAAAGAAGTCGATTCAAGACAAAACCGTTCGTTCTTCGTTTTCTTAGTAGACGTACTACGTTCGTATATATTATGAACATACAGCACAGTACTTTTTGATTGACAAACACAATGCTGAACTTTTGGTGCGGTTCTCGAAATAAAAGGAAGTGAGAAAGAACAAACCGCATTCCGTCTCTTCATCTACCCATAACCAGAAATCAACTTGACACAATGCATCAAGCCAAAATTAGGTGCCAATTCCAAGAAAACATATCAAACTACCTGTTCATCTTCACTTCAACGGAGTAAATGCAGTCAAGTCGGTTGCATGCATTTATTATTTTTTATGAGTGACAAACCAGCTGGGAATTTATAGGTGTCATATATCAAGCATTTTTTTTAATGGAAAGGACGAACATTCTTCTCTTCGTGATACTTGGAAGTGTTTTTATGGCTCTATTTCGCACTCCAGCCGCGTTTTATGTTTGTCGAATAATACAGATTGCGCAGAGGTCAAAGTTGTCCGTAAAACATTTGAGGCAACTTTCAAGAGCATGAACTAATAGTAAGATTTCAACTTCAGTTTGTAGCTCATTTTTAGAGAAAATTTACAGTTTCATTAAAAATACTAACATGCTTACTAAAGGTAGGAAGGATGGCCAGCAAAATGCCATATTTAGGGTTTATATCCGTTTTGCAAAAAGGCCGAATTGCCAATAATATTCTAAAAATGTAAACAAAGAATTTGGTTCACTAATTATTGGACTGATTTTGTGCAGAAGCCATAAAACGCTCTTAGAGCCTTTAAAAATCAGAAGGTGTCAAATGTGGCAATTCGGGCAAAAATCCTGTGCATTTTTGACAGAATGGAAATGAAATAAGAATTATAAAACAGCTAAATGTTATTCTTTGCGTTTTGAATTTTATTTTAATCTTTGGTTTGAATTTTTCAATCTTATTATTATTTTTTTGGCAAATCCTGGTCTCTATAAAAAGAGGAGAAGGAATTTGTTGAAAAAGGCAGACGGTCAATTAACAAGAGCAGAAGTTTATGTACTATTGGACACAAGGAACATACTATAAAATATAGGTTTGATACGATTGAGGAGTGAAGAATTGCAACTCGATGTTGTCATGCTGGATTTTCACGCTCTGGGCAATTGTTGTGATACCTTATTGCATGATGGACGGCATAAAAACCGTCAGCAGTCTTTGTTGCGTTTTTTCATTGTTTCTTAGTCCGCTGAGTGGCTTTTCATAGAAAATGAGATGAAAATGCATTCATTCACTCATGTCCGGCCAGTTTCAATTCCATTTCCGAGTCTGTTGTCGTGAACCAGTTTCAATTTGGCTTTGAGTTATTTTTTTCAAACTTTTTTATTGGTTATTGGTCAATCGAAATTCATGTATATAAAAGACCTTAGCTTTGGCTTGAGGCCACATTCCTCCATCCATTGAGAACTCATCATGTCTCTCCTCATCCAAACCTTGTGCACCGCCCTATTCTTCTCCTTGTCGTCATCTGCCATGGCAATGGGCGGACCCATGGCCATGATGAAAATGATGAAAAAGCCCATGGAGTTCTACAGGGCCTCTGGACCCGATGACAATTGTGGAACTGTCCCAGCGGATGTCAAGATCGGCAACGTCAAAGCTATGGCCTGTGAGGGTGTAAGTACTATTCAATATCTAGGGCTCGCAGAGACCTGGGATCGAACCTATGAACCCGAGCATAGCTTGGTCGCGCATTAATCAACTGCGCTACACCATCTCCCCTTACAAGATTGTGTTCGTAGTGAAGCCAGAGGTGACAGAAAAGACAAATTTCAGATGAAAAACTTTTGCCTCAGATTGAGAGCCGCATTTTGCCAAATGAGACATTTTTATGTCAAAAAGTAACATTTTTTTTAGCAAGAAAGTAGCAACCGTTTTGCAACTTTTGTCAATTTTGAGTGCAACTTTTGCCTAAAAATATTGCAACTTTAGGCCAAAAATAGCAACTTTATCCGTAACCTTTCAATATGTGACCTAGAGCCACTATATGAAAAGAGTACACGCATGAGATTGAGATCCAAAAATGCCAAAAGTTTTTTTGAAAACTTACAACAAGCATTTACATGAGTCTCAGAAACGCACAAGATTTGCAAAAAGGCGTGAAGTCTACGAAAATGTGTCGTCAATAAAGTCTTGAGCTTTAATGATGTTCTTCCCTTTTTTTCTTCATTCATATGGAGGCACGTAGTCCTAAGTAGGACCAGTCAATCTCATGCTCACACTCTTCTAATAACATTGGCTCTAGTGTGGCTCGTTCAAATAGTTATGCATTTCAACTTGCTCTGTCCTATTTAAGAGCTCTGTCCAAGATGAACTTTGCGTTTGCATCAAACCGAAAATGACGCCGGAAGCCATGAGTGCCATGGCCAAAATGATGCCGGAGATGAGTCAAAGTGTGAATCCAGACACGGGTTTCGCTCTCAAGTGCGGTCATTGTCGTGATCCCTGTAGCCTCATGTTTGTGCCGGCTAAAGATGGTCCCATGGGAGGGCATAACCAAGAAGATATGCAGATGGAAATGATGGCCAAAGTCCCGATGATGTTGCAAAAGTTTGCCACTCTTATGGACGAAGGCAAACTCCAAGAGGTCAATCCTTTCAAGATGGTGCTCGAGGCCATGGAAATGAAGATGGATGAGTGAAAACGAAACGTATTCATTTTGAATTGGTTATGACAACATTTGGTTATGGATTGATTAAGTCAATAGAGTAAAGAATCTGCATTTTTCTGATGGATCTCGATTGCATTCTTTTGGGGGTTCAACTTGACATTGAAAAAGGTTTGACCGAAGTTGCAGCGCGGAAAAAAATATAAAATGGACCAAAACAAATAAGAGAAGAAAACAGGGGATAACTATTTGAAAATTTAGTCAGTTTAAAGATTTGTCAGGTTGCCAACGCAACATTACTCTTTCCAGCGGAAATTTTTTAGTAATAACATGCAAAATCAAAATAGAAAATAGGAGATCCCAAGTAAATTTGGGCAAGATTGCTCAGACTAGAAAAAGACAAAAACTCAAAAAGTGGTGTATGCTTTTCTGCAACGATTTTCAATACTGTTTCTAATTTTTTTTCGGCACATAATTTACGTGCTCTATTCTCCAGTTTGTTTAGTTCAAAGAAAATCAGCTCTCGAGCGCGTCATTTTTTCAATCTTTGGAAGTGTCAAAACTAAAAAAAACATATTCATGAAAGAAATTTCCAAAAATGCAACCAAGGCGCCCTGTTTGGCTAGGTTCAGTTGCTCTTCGTTCGGCCTTATTTTGCAACGTAATGTCAAATGATTTTCCTTTTACCCTTTCACGTCATATTTTCAAATCAAAATCATTTGGATAAATTTGTAGACTTGACACAAAGGGTCATCTTCTCTGAAAAATGTTCTTTGACTAGTTTATCTTTGGCAAAATTCCTGTTTTCTATTGATTTGCCAATTCCCGTCTTTAAGATTGAACTTCAGTTTTTTTTCTAAACCAGTGTTTCGGTATAGCGATTTCCATTTAACCCACTAACACATGTCCAATTTCCTTCAGCCACAAGCTAGTTTAGGTTTGAAATTTCTTGGCATTTTTTAAGGACACTCAAATCCATAGACCTCAACCTCTCAAGCGGTGATTGATCATTGAGCTTTATTGACCAATTTCCGGAAATAACCATCACCCGGATCTTGGTTCAATTAGCCATCCTATCAAGTCCGTCTGCAATAACGACCGACAGCCCCAACAACAAAATTCCCCCATCACTCTGAATCAATCGCAGAGTATTCTTCCCGCCGTCTTCGTTGGCTTATAGAGGACTGTATTTAGTGGTCTATGGTTGGCTCCTCTGCCTTTTCTATTGTGGTCGATGGATTCACTTTCAGTAATAGCATAGATAAATAAAATAGAGATATCTCAATTTTGACGTCGACAAAACCGCCCTCTATGAGGGATTACCTAACAACATTGGTAAAAATGATTGTTTCATAAGGAACGTCATAGAGTGCGCCACCGTGTTTGTAACGCAAATATCCTTTTTGAAGTTCGATTCTCAGAGTCAATTCAGAAAATACAGCCTACGTCATCTAGAGGTCACGGATCTCCGCACTGTCACGGCGGTCTGCCTGCTTAGCTAGAATTGAGAAGTCTGGGGGTAGTTTGTGGTAATAGGCAGGCATCCCACAACATCGAACTAGGTAAAGTACTACTACGTCCATTTGAGAGCTACTGAGCAAAACTAGTGACCCTAAAAACCGACCCAACGATCAAGTTCATCAAAAGCCTCTTCCATCTTGGACCAAATTCTTTCAAGTGGAAAAACAAACGGAAAATTGATCGGATTAGCCGAGATTGTTGACTTGATGGGTCTTCTTGTCCAAGAGCGATTTTGTTTGTTGTTGCTCTTCTTGAAGACTTATCAAATAGACCCGAAAGATTGGTTGGACAAGCTCAAGGGGGGATTAGGAAGAGACGATGATTATGCATCCATTTGGTCTTGCAATCTCTTACTAGAAGGTGGATTTGGATCAAGCAAATCGATCTTGAGGTAGGACAACACCGAACATGTCGCTCGTAATAGTTGTTGAACGAGGAGGCCAACGATGACGAAGATGACGACAAGCGATGCAATCGGGCTCGTCAATTGCTCGTGATTGATTCCAGATGATCTCGATCCCGACCATTTTGATCCTCTCATCTTGGAAGTGATCTTGACAGTTGCTTGCTCAACGATCGATCGCGCCATGTAGCAATCGATGGATGGATCGATAGATCGGTGCTTTAAGACCATCATTATTCCCCGGGTGGTTGTTGTTGATTTCGAAAAGTGTTTCGCCGATGGATTCCGGCGACGAATGTTTGATTTATCCCCGGGGGAACCACTCATAAAACCATCAACATGGCTTGAGGTGAAAATTGACAACCAAATCTGGCAAGCAAGCAGGCGGCTACATGAGATTAATGACTTCTCTCCCATTCTTCCCATCACCCAAAATCTTTGAATGCAAATTTTCATCATACTGAGAAATAATGAAGTTATCAAGGATTTGAACCATGAAAAAAGTCGCCAGCAGCGACTACAAATTTCCCCATCGTCTCTCAATGCACAAATTAAACCCCCTACGCACGCACACGATGCACTTTTTAACGGGGCTGCTCAATTTTTCCGAAATCTTTGAACTCTAGCAAGAACTACTAAACTATGGACGAATAGCCAAAAGGAAAACAAAAGACTATTCTTATCTCGATTTCTTCTCACGCAACAAAAAAAAATCATTAACCGTAAAGCCCCAATATTGAAGATCTGAAATGAGGTTTTGAATTCAAAACACCTAGAACAAGTATTGAATGGAAGTTCGTGGGGGTATTTCCAGGACCGCACAATATACAGAGTGGAGCAACAAAAATATCCGGTCACGTACTTTCAGAAAGAAAAGGTTTATAACTTTGGAAATGCTTACCTAAGCCTCACGAAATTTACAATATTTTTGAATCACAGCATCATCTTAAAGGTAATTTGATTGACTGGCTCATCTTCGCTGGAAATTTGCAATACGTGACCGGACATTTTTGCTGCTTCACTCTGTACGTAGAGAGTCGGAGGGCCAAGTGTATGTAGACTTGACCGTTTTGATCCAAAAAGCAGTCTCAGGTCTAATTGAGGCTTAAAACTTCTTTTTTGTCCAATCCTTAAAGAAAGAGATACACTGAGATATCATATAGTTCATTCTAACCCAAGATTTTGCCCTCTCTTTTTCTTGATGGTCCAATTTCAAGGCCCTGTGCCCAATGTCCTAACTATCTCATTGCTATTATGATCCATGCCCCAGGGCTCTAACAGGAAGTGTCAAAAAAAATCTTTTCTATATATGCTCCATGATTCTGAAAATGCAAATTTGAAAAAAAAAAAAACATAATTGCAAATTGCAACATTTATGATAGTATTTAAAGTCCACACTTGGTCCACTGACCCTGTACTGACATACTTGCCTGTTGTTCCATTTTCAAAGACGTTCTTGTCTCATGTTACCGTTTGACGAACACGTCTGTCATCAATTGAGATTGGAAACATCCTTAATCCGTGATGTTTGGTGTTCTTTTGTAAAAACCTATTGAATCACGACTCTCTTGTCCATTTATGTATGTATAATGACCAGGAAGCAGGAGACTATGGTTTTAATTGCTCATGTTCAAATCCAGCAATAACTCGTGATTACTCTTTTAAATGCTCATCTTCAACTCATACAACAATAAGGGTTCTAGGTAGGGGGTCGTCGTTTGTAATAGCTTGAAAACAAGCAGAAAAAAATGCACCATGAACCATCATCATCCACTTGATGACTATCCTTGACACGAGAACTCACGAGTTAAATAAATGGTCAGCTTCGCCAGCGTCTCAGGAATTTCTTGGTAAAGTAAAGAAAAGTAAACAGCCTAAAACCTACTGTAGGATATAATTGTAGGTTAAATTAGTTAGGTAATGAAGAAAATGTTTACTTTTATTTTATATTATTTTGTTCAGTTTTCACTAATTAGATTAGTTTTTATGCTGCTTTTGCGAGGGAAATTAAAGTTGATGTTTCCTTAATTCTCCAAAAAATATTTTTAAAACTAATTCTCTGCCTTCGATTTACGAAGTTATAAATAGTTCCAATTGAAACCCATTTTTCCTACAATTAGCATCAAATAGAACTGAACTGACACAAATCTGCTTGATGTCACGTTTTACACGTTATCTTGTTTTTTATGTGTGTGAGAAGCGGGAATTTTGAGCTAAATCGGAAATATCTTTTGACTCGATTGAGTTGCCGCCAACAAAAAAAAACTTATCTTTTTGCGCGTCTGCTTTATTCTGAATCACAAACGGACTTGTTAGAATGGAATGTCGGGTTTCGTTCAACCAATCTGGAACCGGAAACAGAAGTACGGAGAATCGAAATTCCTGGTCTCTACTCAAGCAAGTTGAGACGAGAAATTGGATCCGTCGTGATCTTTTTTTTCCCGTTGTTTTTTGATCGACAAAACCTGCGTATACACACTGTACGTACATTCTCATAACTCAGAACTCATGTAGATTCATTCGGGGTTCGGAGGTTGATTGCCGACTCTTGTTATTTTTTCTCATCCCCGTTAACGAGATCATGTGGAAGAGGTCCTTCGTCCAGCATTGGTTGAACGAGTGGCATTGAACACCCATTTGTCCTTTGAATTGGCTGGCCAATCTCGAAGTTGCATTTTCTTAGGTGGGAGACAGGCCTGACAATTGAAACTGTGGTTGTGTAGTCAGGGTCTTGCCAATTTCAAGCGGAGAAATAAACAAAGTTTGAATGAAAATACCGCAGATTCTTCAAATACCTGTTGTTACTTCAACTTTGTTTTCGAGAATTGTGCCAAGACAAAGATTGTTAGCATATGAAGGATGGATGTAGAAGAACAGAGTTCTAAATTCGAGCAAGCTAAATGAAGGAGACAGGTTTCACACCTGTTGAATGGGGGTTTAATTTGTAAAGACTTTATGAACATGTTCAGTATTGACATGATTGCCTGTTTGGTCCCCAACAAATTTGGTTAGTATTTTTTAATTGTACCGTGGAGGCCCATTCGGAATCGAACTCAGGTGTGGTCGTAAAAACTGGGTGCGTAAGAAGTTCTGAAATCCACATTTTAGGACAAATAACTCTGTCCTGTGATTGATTCAATATAGGTGAAAGTTGTCTGAGACACCTCTGTGTCCCTATAAACGAATTTAAGTACTATATTTTTTGATTGAGAAAGATTTTCAATCTACTAAACAACACTCAAAATGACCGTTTGGTGTTCATTGCCATGCACGTAGCATGGGGATTTCGAAATCACTCAATAAATCTTTGAGTAAGATCTGGAAAGTAGTGAAATAACAAAAAGAAGTAGGAAATGATTCTGACCGTCTCAGGAGGCCGCATGTTAACGCAGCTAATTCAAAAAACGAGAGTACACAAATTCAAGTCAGATTGACGTGCCTAGAGTACATGTACTCTCGACAGCTGTTGTGTTTGAAACACAGGAGATGGGGTGAGTATATGCTCAACAAACGTTAATCTGACTTGATTTTGGTGCACTCTCGCTTTTTGAATTAGCTGCGTTAACATGCGTCCTAGTATGTGCAATAGGAGGGGCAGACCATAAAAAAACGAATTAATTTGTGAATTTGTTTCGAATATGATTAGTCCATTGATTCGGGGTAGCTTTAAATTGGCGACAAGCATTTTTAATAAGTATTTTTGTCTTCGAATTACTTGGCATGTCCTTTGGGTTACCGGTGATATCTGAATCAAGTGTTGAAATGAAACGTGGAGCAGAAATCAAGGCAATGATGATCATGATATCGTCATCATCCATGGTTCAAGTAGTAAGCAAGCATGACTCGACTGGATTTTCGATCGTTATTATATTTCTTCTCATTGATCATTCATGACAGTGCAGATCTTTAGCCAAGACACCTCCCAAATTTCACGCCAATGAATGACCTTGTCTTGATTACATCCACTTAACTACTACTTGATTTGAGTGCGAAATTAAGGGCGCAAAAACGAACGAGCTAAAGAAAGACACAATGCCCTCGTTCTTCTCTTGATGTTGTAGTACCAAAGTAGCCATCATCGGTTTGTTGCTTGATCATTCGCCATTTTCTTTCATGAACATTGCCCTTAATTTCTGCGAATTTCTTGTGACACTTAGGGGTTATTTTGGGCATAGATTTCCTTACTATCAGAGGTTGGAAGACTGACCATGCATGCCGAGGGTAAAACTACATTGTTCGATCTCCAAGGAAAAATCAGAAGCCGGTTCATTGAACACGCATAGAGTTAAAAAGAGGTAAGATTCCAGAGCAGACCGGTCGTGAAATTTCAGAGTAGGCAGCAAGGACGATTCAGCGTCAGGAACCTATGGAAATCTGTCCAAATAAGTCGTTTGGTGGCTTTTTGACGTACTTTTTTTCACTTGCTAGCTTCTAAGCTTTGTCCGATTTTCTTCGGAAAGACCTTTTGCTTTTAATAGGTCAGTTTCAGCAACAAACAGGACAAGCAATAGGGCAATTGAAGTGTGCCTATTTTGTGCCTTTTTCATGGAGAGAGAGTGTGGACTAGAGCACTATTCACGACCAACTCATGCTGTGCATGCACTTGCAAGGAGACAAAATTTGGCATTATTCAAACAATTGGTAAAAATATGTTGCATTGACTAGTTGTAGCAATGCATTATGGTTAAGCAACACTAAATGGGACATTCTGTTACAAATTTGGCACATTTGCTTAAGTTATTCTGCGTTTTGTCTTTCTCCAAGTGCATGCACGGTGCGAGCTAGTCGTGAGGCTTGTCGACGCTCTCGCTCCATGAAAAGGCACAGCAACGCCATACTTCAATTTCCCTGTACGAAGACAATGCCATCTCTACTCTCTTCTAGTTCTGCCCCTTTTGTGCAACTGTGGTTGGTTGTCCGACGTCCAGTATGTTTGAAATCCATGTTTTAGCCACCAAAACCAAAACAGAGTCAGTCAAAGGTTATAGAGATCACAAAATGAACGGGTATTTGCAAGTCCGTGAACGGTATCTCGATCTGAAAAAGGTCCACAAGCCTCTAAAGTCTAGACCATGCGCAATAACTGGATTGGAGAGCTGAAAAACTGCAAAACACATGTATTATCCGATATCTAGAAACAGAAATAGAAAAAGAAATTTCTATTTCGAGTTGAACAGATATTGGCTTTGGTTAAATCCTAACCACGGTGGTTAAAGTTTCTGTTTATGGGTTTGCTCACATGGGTAATGGTAATTTTTGAGGTCTCGGTATTGCAATGAAGATATGTTGTGAAGGTGTGCATTTTAAAGTAGCTCAAATAACGATTTTAAATCACTTAAACCCATCAAAACCAACTCATTTTTCAAAACTTTGTTGAAGGATTCTCAGTTACGAATTGCAGAGCAATTTCATTTAAATGTACTAAGCAGATACTTAACTACC
>CM021312.1:3655961-3715505 GCA_010645155.1 Tigriopus japonicus | reverse complement strand
AAGAAATAATGACGGCTTTGCAACGCTCAAAATACCACTCATACATTTTGGCACTTGTTCTAACTTAAGACCGGAATATTCCATGGTTTGTTTGATGTAATTTGAAAGTTTATCCATAGATAAATAAAATAGAGATATCTCAATTTTGACGTCGACAAAACCGCCCTCTATGAGGGATTACCTAACAACATTGGTAAAAATGATTGTTTCACAAGGAACGTCATAGAGTGCGCCACCGTATTTGTAACGCAAATATCCTTTTTGAAGTTCGATTCTCAGAGTCAATTCAGAAAATACAGCCTACGTCATCTAGAGGTCACGGATCTCCGCACTGTCACGGCGGTCTGCCTGCTTAGCTAGAATTGAGAAGTCTGGGGGTAGTTTGTGGTTTATCTGCCTACCTTAGTACTGTACAACCTTAGTACTGCCTACCTTAAGCTGGTATGTTTAGCGTGCACCATGGTGTGCTAGTAGCATTGACTTCAAGTCAACTTCAAATCAACCTTCTCACTATTTGACCTTAACATAAGGTTTGATCAACGAGAAGCATGACTGGAAGCATGCAAAGAGGGAAGTTCTCCGGCGTCGTTGAAGCATTCCCATTCGAACACTTCAACGCCGATCGAACCAACTCCAAGCCAACTTCCTTTCAGTGTTTCTTCGAATTCGCTGTCAAAAATTGCCCACCCCCTGACCTGTTGTTAAGCGCAGAGTTGAAAAGGGTGCGAGGAAGAGACAAAAGGAGAAATGTGGGGTAGCTGAAATGAGTAGGTGACGGCTTTGAAAGCGGGCGAGTGAACGATCATCGATGTTCGGGAATTTCAAGATCGAAACGGACCGTCACATTCGAGAAAAGCCAAATCGATGGAGAAAACCAGGCAAGCACACTCTGAAGTAAACTTGCAAGACAACTATCGACCTTTGCCATCATAGCATACGAGCTTTAGTACTGTACAACCCTAACTCCAGAAGTTAGGGTTGTACAGTACTCAGAGAAGGTATGAAAGGTATCTGATACTGTATGTTTTCAAGAGCATTCATGGGCTCTGTCCTAACCCCGGATTTGAGATTAGTTGTAGCGATCGTAGAGGTTTTACGTGCGTTCTGAGAGCACCTCCAAATCCAAGGGAATCTAGGCTAGTTCGAACAATGAAGTGCTCCTCTCTTCTTTATCGGGCTCCTTCATTGTTCAATTTATTGCCTATTTTTAAGTTTTTAAGTCTCATCTAGACGACTTGTTATCCACTAACTGTGACCTGCCCTACGGGCAGGGCATGGGGCATGCCCTTTATGGGGCAGCTAATTCCAACTCCCTCACAGACCGATGCTTTTATCAGACATGACTTTTCCCCACACGGGTTTTCTCTTTTTTTTACTTTTACATGGAATGCATTCTGTGTACCAGTTAAAATCGGTAAAAAAAAGCATACAAGAATTTTTAACAAGCGAGTTTGGGAAAAAGAGACTTTATGAAGTCAAAAGCTTTGGCAAATGCGTGTGTAACTGATTTTAAAAAGTTCCCAATTTGATTTTCCCTATTATCTTGCGATTGCGCCCGTTTGGTTTTGGTTACGCCCTCTTTATGGTTTACTACTCAATATATTATCATATGGTCAAATTACAGGGCATGAACAATGTCATTGATATAAAAATGTGTTTTTTACTATTTGAGTGATCACGTCACATTTTGGGATTTTTAATGGCAATTGGTCAGATTTCGTTAACGTAATGATAATACCATTAACATTGCTTTTAAAGAGTTATAAATTTCATAGCATTTCAGAAAAGAGTCCGAAAGTTTTTGTTATTTGGCGTCAATAAAATTTCAATTTTGTTCACAAATTACAAACTAAAACGCGTTATAAGTGCTACAAGTGAAATGATATGGTGGCATTCCGTTTTTCTTCGAGAACTTTTGTCATGAAATGTGTATCAAAAGACAAAAGTTGAAATAAAAGTTGAAAAACAAAACTGAAGAATTGACCATTTGAGGTATTCCTTGATGATTACTTCAGCATGATTGACTATTTATGTACATAAGGTTGTTAGTAAAAAGAAATTTGGCGAAAATTTGGCGATTTTTCAAATGAGGTGGCAAAATCTGGCGATAAGAGCCGTCGAAGACCTGGCAACCCTGCCGCCAATAAATCAGTTGTTCTTTCATCTTACACTCGTTCGGATGTCCTCTCCGTATGAGAGGCATTCGTCTTACGTTGGTCGGACATAGATCCGCCACAGTATCTTTATTAAATCTAGTCTAATTAGAGAAGCTCAAATTTCGCCATGATACTATCCATTTTGTCAAACTCCTAATTACAAAAAGGCACGAAGGAGAACATATTTCCGGGTCAATCAATCCAAGTTTATACCTGCGTATAGTACCGCAAAATCAGATGTACCGAGATCATAATTTCAAAATGTATTGCTCTCTGTGTTACTTAATATTGATGTTGAATCCATCAGAGTCTCGAGTCTGCTCAGTTCAACATTGGGAAGCATGAGACAATCCTTCAAAGTGTTTTCTCTTCTCCTCCTCTCGTGGTGATTGGATTTCTAGAAGGAATTTAGTCCCAATCCTCGAGCGTGATGTTCAATATGGTCACGTAGGAAGGTACTAATGAAGTAATACGAGTGATCGTAGTCCTTTTGCATGCGAATCTCCAACGGATACTGGATCTTGGCGGCGGCCGCGGCCAATTTCTCCGGCTTGAGCTGATCTTTGAGGAAGCTGTCGGCCGTGCCTTGATCAATCAAAATGGGGATTTTGGGACCGGTGAATGAGCTCATCAACACAGTTGCATCATAGGCTGAGCCCGCCTCAACGGAACCCAAATAGCCCTGAAGAAGAAAGAAACAAAAGATTGTGTGGCATCATCCACTTATTCAAAGAGGAGGTAGGAGGGTCACGGCCAGCACGAAAGCTGCGATCTCGGATTGATTTAGCAGATTGGCTAGTCACTAAATGCGAGTTCTGGTTTCAGCCTAATCATTGGCCCGATTTTTAATCGAATAACCTTGAAGAAAACAATCTCCAAACCAAATCAACTGCGTCTAATGAGGGAATTGCCCTCGGCGCTTTCACTTTCAATTAAACTCATTTTTTCAAGTCTTTCGGGAATGAACAAGAGCCAAAGAAAGGTCATGGATATTACAAGAAAAACCTTGATCAAATAGGACGGATCATATCAAAACTGAGTTCAGGTCTCAATGGCCAGTAAGTAACTCACCTTGAAAGCTTTGTGTCCCCAAGGGCAATCGGTGGGATGGCAAATGGGAGCAAAGGCCGACACACTCTGATACTTTCCGGGGTTCTTGAGATGGGCCACTAAAGCCCCGTGTCCTCCCATGGAATGGCCCATAATCCCCGATCGGTTGGGATCCACTCGGAAAAGCTTGTTGACCAGATCGGGCAACTCCTTGGTGATGTAATCGTACATCTTGTAGTGTTTGCTCCATGGATCGGCCGTGGCGTTCAAGTAAAATCCGGCACCCGATCCGAAATCATAGCTATCATCTTGACCGGCCAATTGAACCCCACGTGGACTCGTATCAGGGAAAACCACGGCCAGTCCGTATTTAGCGGCCATTTGAGCGAAATGAGACTTGCTTCGGGCATTTTCGTCGGTGCACGTCAAGCCGGACAAGTAATAAAGCACCGGAGGCGGAGCCGTGAAGCGTGTTTTGGGATGCGGCACGAATATGGAAAAGGTCATGTCGCAGTTGTTGGACTCACTCCAATGGATCAATTGCTTTAAGTAACCCCCTTCGAGCTTGATATTGCCCTTAAGTGTAGGCAGAGGCGCTAGAGGCACTTCACTCTTGGCAATCTTGACCACGGCTCTCAAGCACGTGCCCGAATGCAAGGCCTCGATGGCCTCGTTGACGCCGGCCAAGCCCTCGAATTGATGGGTCACATACGGGTCCAGGGTCATTTCGCCTCTCATGACACTCTGGACGAGTTGGGGCACCTCGGTTCGACTCTTCCATCCACCAAAGGCGGTGCCCTTCCATTGGCGACCAGTTACCAATTGGAAGGGGCGGGTCGAGATCTCTTTGCCGGCGGCGGCCACGCCAATAATGCACGATTCGCCCCAACCTCGATGGGCCACTTCTAGGGCATTCCGCATCACGGCCACGTTGCCCGTACAATCGAAGGTGTAGTCGTAGCCCCATTTCTCGGCCTTCAAGAGCTCAGCTTTGATGTCGCCATTGTCACAGGTTTGAGCATTGACACACGCATGGGCGCCCATCTCCTTGGCCGACTCGAATTTGTTCTCAGTCACGTCCACGCCCACAATATAACGGGCACCTACCACCTTGGAAGCCTGGATGACCGAGAGGCCCAAAGCGCCGAGGCCAAAAACGGCCACGGATTTTCCGGGTTCCATCTTCATGGTGTTGAGGACCGCCCCCCATCCCGTGGACACGCCACAACCCAGCAGACACATCTTGTTGAGATCCGCCCCGGGATGGATCTTGGCGGCCGAAATCTCGGCAATCACGGCATATTCGGCGAACGTGGAGCAGCCCATAAAGTGGAAGATGGGTTTGCCGTCCTTGGACAATCGGGAGGTGCCATCGGGCATCAGACCTTGTCCCTAGTAAAACCAAAGAATACAATTCGGGTTCCAGATAAGGGGTACTAGTCATTGTTTTTGCCCTACTTGCGTGCCTCGAATGGTTGGACAAAGGTTGGTTTTGGGGCTTTGACAAAAGATGCAGTCGTGGGATCGACACTCGGGTGTGTAGCAGGGAATCACCACATCGCCCACTTCCACCGAGGTCACGCCTTCGCCCACGGATTCCACAATGGCCGCGGCCTCGTGGCCCAAAACGCTCGGAAACAGTCCCTCGGGATCATGGCCTTCCAAGGTGTAAATATCGGTGTGACACAGGGCATTGGCGATGACCTTGACCCGCACCTCACCCGATTTGGGTGGGGCTACCTATCAATAGAAGGAGGTGATCATTTGCTAACGTGAAACTGAGAAAAGGTCCAACAAGGCTGCCTTCTCCATTACTTGAATGTCGGTGATGTCCAAAGGTTTATTGGCTTCCCAGGCCACGGCCGCTTGACAAGTGATGGTCTTGCCTTGGGTGGCCTTGAAAGCCTCCAAGACATGTTGCGGGATTTCACAGGCAGGCATGGCGTCCTCGTCAGATCAATCGCCTTGAAACAAATTGAATGGAGACACGGGCAAATCCGGAGTCGTCGCAGCAAGCAATCAACCGGTCAATGGATGGATGGATGGATGGATGGATGGATGGATGGATGGATGGATGGATGTGTGAGATGCCTATGATTGGTAAGAGAAGCAGCTGCAACGAGAAAGAAACGTCCAACCGGGAACCTGGCCGTGGAGGTTCGTTATCGTTGGGGTTGCCGTCAGGAAAGTGAACTGGCCAAACGGGTTTCGGGCGTGAATCTGTGAGATGACTGTTTCGTTACGATCTTCTGGATTCGAGTCCTGATGATGGTATCGGTAGTGGAGTAGTACGTGGTGTAAAGAAGATCCGGAGTTCGCTCTGAACGTCGTGTGTTGCTGACGAGTTGCTGGATGGACTGGCTTGCTCTCTGGCTAATCCAAGCCTGCCTAGTACATTCACACGTAGAAGATACACACCAGTGATACACACACCCAATGGAATCTCAAAGAGAGGGAAAGAGAAAGACAAGAACGGAGAAAACGAGAGCCCAATGAGTGAGTGACTCTGGGCCAGTGAGCTTCATTCCTTCACTCTTTGGGAATACACATTCTGGGTGGACTCAGTCACATGTTCATATCAATCGCATGCCCTAGCTTTGCTGTTTTCTGTTTGATTACTTCGATCACTGACATGTAGCCCCACAGGTTTCACCAAATAGCCCAATGGGATCCTAAATCCACTTTTCAAGAAATTGCGTCAAACAACTTTAGAACATTGTTATTTTTCGCCCAAGCAACATTTCAAAGTCTGGCAAATTCTTCTCGTCACATAGAATTTTTTTAGACAAGCTTTTTTGAATAATTTCAACAAAGTTCCCTGAATTTGAGAGAATGGAACAAATGTGAAAGTCTGATAATAAACGAAAATCGTGCCAATTTTAATTTGCCTTTACTTACTTTTGCGAGAATTTTTTCAAGTGTGGATTTCAAGATTTCGTCCTCTCAAGGACCGTCCAATAATACACTCTATGTAGAAATATTCTCTGAATCTGAGAGCATTGGACCTCTTTAGGGTGTATTTAATCGATCAGTCAGTCATTTGCAATTATTCTCTGGACCAACACACGTTAAAAGTATGGAGGTGGACATAGATTGTTGGCCTTGAAAAATGACCGACCTTTGGTTTTGCCATTTTTAGTTCCGTAAAATCAGTGTGATGAACTAATGCTTCATGGAGCCAGTTGCCTTTTATAAAGCATCTAAGGACTCCAATGATTTTCGTATAAGACCCAATTCAATTTTTAAATGTAATCACTTTTGGGCATTAGCTGACATGATATATCGGTTTTAGGTCATTAGGATAAACTGTCTCTTGAGATCTTTTTTCAGGCTTTGAAAACCAATCGTTCAAAAACTGCTTGAAATCTATCTTATGCATGGCAATTGAATGTTTTGATATATGGTAGTGATGTGACTTGGGCGCTTGGGCAAGCTTTCTTTCGTGACATCGTACACTGGGGTCACCAATTTACCTTCAGTGGAATGGTATTCCCTTCTGCCTACCTATCTTCATAAACCGGTTTTTCATTAAGAAGCCCTGAAACGCGCCCCTGACTTTTGTAACTTTGGATCAGGGTTGCAAATGAACCTCAAATTTGTTTTTACTTGAGTTAGGTAGCAAAGCACAAAATCTCCATTAGGTGACCCTACCTTGCAACCTCCCGTGAAAAAGCTTGCCCAAGCCCAGATTTCACATCACTAATAGAAGGGAGGTAGTTCTTGCGGGTTATTTTTTTGATCCGGACGCTCTTTGGTGCCACATTAGAGGCTCCATGTTATTCACGGAGCGAAGTCGTTTTTGATATCAATCACGTTTTCATGGAATTTTGAGGGAAAAGACATTTGCAACCAATAATTTATTGTTTTAATCATTGCTCATACACGTTCTATTTCGTGTTGGTAAGTTACCAAAAAATGTGGCCCCAAGTACAAGAAAAAAAGCACGGATGTTTTAGAACAATAAATAGAACGGGGGTTCTTAAACTGGGGGACCTGGTCCCCCATGGAGAACTCTGGGTTCATTCAGGGGGACCCTGAAGGATTTCTGGAAAATGGCGTAAAACGCCATTTTTACAATCAATATAGTTGCAAAGAGTTTTGTTCATCTGTTTCCGATAACTCCTTCCCGACGATCCTGACAGATTCTTCATTGATGTTTTTTGTAAGAACTTCTTGAACGTCGTCTTATGGAACACAATCCTGTAATCCAAAAATGTTCCAAACTTTGGAAAAAATGGAAGGACTGGTTGTTACATGCTTTGAGAAGCAAGACACTGATGGCACCGATAGTAAAAGGGGGCTTTGGCAATCAAAGGAGCCCCAAGGGGGCCCTGGGTCGAAAAAGTTTTGTTGCACCCTTTGTAGAATGAAGGTCTTTGTAGAAAAGGGGGGCTATTTAAATGTATCGTAAAATACTTCAAAAATGGGCTTTCGAATAAGCCTGGCTCAGTTTGTAAGTTCCATCATCCATAGACCAATACCAATTTTGCAAAATATTACTCTTGAAGCCAAAAGAGGACTCTGATGTTTATTGTATCAATTAAAACCTTAGATCTGACCTTCTTAACCCCTTCAGAAATGATACGGCACTACAATTTCGCTGAGATCACATATTCATGATTTTGTACCACAGCTTTGGAGAATTTGCTACAAATCTGAGGAGGAAACACGTTGACATCCCATATGTTGCTTGCCCTTTGTTCTGCAGGAAATACTTACCAAATAATAATCGTAAGACATAATCAAAAAAAAGGCAAGAGCCTTGGCACTTGTTATTCAGGCATTTGTATTGTCAGAGGCTTTGGAGACTTTAAAGATATGTTTATTTGCTGAAAGGATGGTGAACAATGATATTTATCTGGTAGACTTCTCAAAAAAAGTTCTTGGTTTGTTAAAACGCGCTTGAGACAACATGATCCTTTAGGGAACATTCCTTGAGATATTTGATGGGTTCTGAAGACACAATGCCTCCTTTTTGTCATTAGCTCTAATCCGGCCTTTGATTTGTCACAGAAACAAGTGCTGTTTTTCTGGATATTTCCATATACAGAAAGTTTCCACAGCATGAAGGCACATTCAAACTGTTTTCAAATGTGTGCCTGGCATTCTTCCCAAGGCTAGTTTTCTACGACAAGAAGCACGGGAATCATGGAGTGGGAGGCTAGCAATTAGATTTACGATTCCAATAGAAACCAATCAATTACGTTCTTCTGCAAACGAAACCTTGCTTGTGTTGGGGAGACGATGTGTTTTCATTTTCAGCTCAATCGAATGCCGGAGTGAAAAGTTATGCCCTCTCAAACTTATGTTCTGATGAGAGCATAGATGGAATGAATTCGCCCTTTTGTGGTAAAACAATTACCACAAAAGGGCTAGTTCATTCTTCCTCGGTAGGATTTGCACTGAACTTTGACAGAGCATAACTTTTGACTTCGACGGTCGATTGAGCTAAAAATTGAAATACGTATTTCTATCAACATAAGCAAGGTTTCATTTGCAGAAGAACGTAATTGAATTGTTCCTACTGGAAATCATGATTCCTCTCGTTAGCCTCTCAGTCCAGTGAAATTCAGTGGTTCTTGGCTAACTCATCATTCTCGATACGATTTGCACTGATCTTTGAGAGCACAACTTTTGACTTCGATATGCAATTGAGTTGAAAATTGAAGTACGTTGTCTACTCAACACAAGAAAGGCCTCATTTGTAGAAGAACGTAATTGATTTGTTTCTGTTGGAAATCATAATTCTCATTGCTGCCCTCCCACTCCATGATTCCAGTGCTTCTTGAATAGAGCTATGACAGGCTTGGTGTTAGGCTTGTTATAAAAACAATGATGAATGGGATCTTGTTGACAAGACTTCTGTTCTCACATGTTTTTCATAAGTCATATGAATGTCAAAGGAAAATGAGGGCCTTTTAAAATTAGTTCTTGGTTAAATGCTCAAATAAGCAAGTTTTACTAAAAGTCCAAATGTTTACAAGTTAAGCATGGATATCTACAATACGTTTATGGTTTAAGAAAGGTGAATAAGTCGGTTTTTTGGTCCAAAAACCTCTGAAAGTTAAGCGTTACGACTTTTTAAAATTTACAATTATTCAACATTGAACCCATGAGAAATTTGGATTTTGAAAGTGATTTTTTATATACATACATAGTTTTATAGTCAGCTGCTTTCGGTTTTGGTTCAGCACTCTTTCGGCCGAAAGTTTTGGTTTCGGTTAATCATCCGGTTAACCATCATTACCAGAGACCATAAGCTCACTTAAAACTCACATGCGATCAGATTTGCCTTACTCAAGTTTATTGGACGCAATATTGACCAATCAACAAAATTATTATCATTTGATGTAAGGCTTGTAAATGTTGGGTTGCTGTCACGAAGAAGAAAAGAAGAAACAAATCCCTGAACAGAACATTTGGAACTATCCGCCTCATAGTGAAACATCTGTTACTCCAATACAATTTGTTCTAGCGTTAGCTGAAATAAAGGCTCCTTAGTATCCTTAACGATATTGGACCCTCAAGATGGATTAATTAATTCAGTCACTCCCTAGTTTGTGCTCAACAATGTTGAAATATATTCCTGGCGTGACTCAAATTAATGCCTCCAAAATATTTCCCATTTTCGAAGTGAGGTCATAAAACACAAATAAGTCCACTAAACTGTTTTTTATGTGCCTTGAAAATTACCTCTGAACACTTTTCTCCGACACGATCTTTACACTAAACGGTGTCTCGAACGCCATAGTTTGTTGACAAATCACGTTTCATGCCAACATTTGGACCTCAGTGCTCTTTTTTCCCATGTCTTGATAGGGAGTCCGCCAGATTTAGTTGACAATGGCTGCTTCTGAACAAACTCCTCTCCAAAAGACGCCAAAAGAGCGGGAAAAATGGGGAAACCAGTGTGACTTCTTCCTCTCCTGTCTTGGATACGCCGTTGGTCTGGGCAATGTATGGCGGTTCCCTTATTTGTGCTATCAACATGTAAGTTTCCCAGGCAAGAGTTTACCAAAAGCCACTAAAAAAAAGCATGAACTAAAGATATTTCAGAATGTCAGAAACCCTCAAAAATTGCATCTTGACGAAAAAAAGACGACAAAACCATTAAATACGCTTAAAGGAGTCTATAAATGGGTGAAATTGATTTGGCGTTAGTTCCAAGGACATTTCAATGAAACACGCTTACTACAATCCTTGACCCGCTCAACAGCTCTACCTCTCGTTGCAGCTAAACCATTTTTTCATTCCCATTAACAAAGATCGGTTTAATTGCAGGGTGGAGGAAGTTTCTTGGTGGCCTATATTAGCATGCTGCTCCTTACTGGATTGCCCTTATTCACCCTGGAACTCAGTTTGGGTCAATATTCTAGCTTTGGTCCCAGTCAAATTTTCAAGAAGCTCTGTCCGGCCTCCAAAGGCGTGGGATGGGCAATGGTTTCCGTTTCCCTCTTAATTGCCTTGTATTATAACCAAATTATCGCATGGTCATTGTTCTACATGTATGAAGGTTTGGCTTGGGAATTGCCATGGAAATTTTGTGGGAATGAATTCAACTCCATCGGCTGTTTTACTGCCAGCCAAAATGAGGCATGTTTCAATGCTTCCCAAGGGAATGAGATATATTGGAACAACACCTGCTATATACAATCTGAAATATGCAAGAACTCTGGATTTGAAAGCTACAACCTTACACATTGTCAAGATAAGGAGAATGGACTCCTTGTGAAACTCACCAAAGTTATGCAACGAAAAACAGCCTCGGAGGACTATTTCAGCCGCAGAGTCTTGGGTCTTGAAGACGATTCCACGTGGGATAACATGGGGTCGGTCCAGATTCATGCGGTAGTGTCCTTGATTGGAGCTTGGGCTTTGGTGGCCGTATGTATGTTAAATGGAATCAAAACCTCGGGCAAGGTGGTCTACTTTACGGCCTTGTTTCCTTTTCTGGTACTAATCTTACTCTTTGTTCGTGGATTAACCCTGGACGGAGCATATGAGGGGATCCTTTTCTACGTGACCCCACGTTGGGACTCCATTTGGGCGCCACAAATGTGGGCTGATGCGGCCACACAAATATTTTACAGCTTAGGCACAACCATGGGTGGATTGGTCACCCTGGCCAGCTACAACCGGTTCAACAACAACTGTCTGCGAGATGCCCTGATCATTTCGTTCAGCAATTGCGCCACCTCCATCTTTGCTGGATTTGTCATATTCTGCATTGTGGGTTTCATGGCCAAAGAGCTGGATGTGCCCATTTCAGAGGTGATTCAGTCGGGTCCAGGACTGACCTTTGTGGCTTATCCAGATGCCGTAACGCGGTTGCCGGGATCGGCCATCTGGTCGTTCCTTTTCTTCACGATGATTCTCACACTGGGGTTGGACACTCAATTCGCCATGACTGAGACTGTTACGACCGCTATCATGGATCAATGGCCTCACACAAGACGGTGGGACCATCATTAATTCCACTACTATTGAAGTGGAGGGCCTCTCCCGGAACCTCCAGTTGATCACACTCTTATTTATAGGCACAAAACCTGGGTGGTTTTGGGGGCTTGCTCTTTGGGTCTGGCCTTTGGGATACTGATGTGCTTGAACGGCGGGATATATGTTTTCCAGTTATTCAATTGGTATTCAGCCTCATGGAACCTGATGCTCGTAGCTTTCCTGGAAATCGTAATTGTCATGCTTTGCCTTGGTTATCAAGGAGTAATGAGCAATTTAAACGAAATGGGGGTTCGAGTTCCCGTCATTCTCAGGTTTTATTATGGAATTACCTGGAGATTTCTCACTCCATTGTCGTTGGGCAAGTTGGCAATTTCTTCTTTCTGACTGACTTTCTTATTCATTTAGAATTTGATTTTCTTTTCCAGCTGCAATTTTTACCTTCACATTGGTAGAGTTTGTTCCATGCTACTATGACGACTATGTGTTCCCAAATTGGGTACAGAACATGGGTTATGGCATCTTTGCTCTGACTTTGTGCGTGGTTCCGTTACTTTTCCTCCATGAGGGATTCACAAATGGGTTTAATATGAAATTATTTCAAACCAGTGGTTGGACGCCTGAGCACGACGAAGAAATTTTGGGTAGTTCTGAAGGAACTGATTACAACCCCAGAGTGGAAAATGGCATTGCCAATTTGTCTTTTCGTTATGATGATGAAAGTTCCAAAGTTGCCAATAATAAATAGAATGCCAAACGTTAAAATTGACTTTTAGATTAGCGTCAAAGAGATGTCTAAAAAATTGGGTAATTTAACCAAGAATACTACCTCAAAGACAGAATCTTTCCTTAATTTCAGGTGTGCTTGGAACAGACAGCTTGTCCGGAAATTCTCTCTCCTTGGGTCAAGATGAAAACGAATTTATTTCCATGGCAAAGAAAGTTGGTCTCAGGTTTGTCGACGGCAAAGATAGAGAAGGCGCTGATGATCTGGGAAATGACGAAGACTTTCTTCTGGATCTCTTTGAATCCAAGAACTTGCACAAGATGGCACAGATCGTGGGACAAATGAACCACGTTTTCACAACTAGGCCAGAAAGTGACATTTTGGAGCCGACTGTGGATCAACCAGAGGCATCAACTCGGAGACTTCCAATGAAAAGTCATACGCACAAAGATGATTCGCCCACTGAACTAGTTTTGGTGAACGATGTGGCTGAGCCAATTTTTTGGGAAAACCCCGATTCCTTAGACTCCCTAAAAGAGGAAGCAACCACATTCATTCCCGAATACCTCACAGAAACCTTGTACTATTTTGAAAAAGACCAAAAGAATGCGTCCCGACCATTTTCTAGGACTCCCAGAACTCCTAAAAGCCTGGATTTCGAGACCAATTTGAGCCACAAATCTCGAAAAATTCTCCAAGTTTTTGAAGACGCTCAAGAGGAGCAGGATCACATGATGATGATGTTGCACAACGCCGTGGCCATGGTAGAAATGGAGGATGTGCTCCAAAACCTGCGTCCAATTCCATTTAATGAGGAAGGTAGTCGCCCTGTCTTGAGAACCCAAACCACTCGACCACCGGTTCAAACGCAATCACCCGATTTTGCTCCCAGGAAGACTGTGAAGAAACCCAGGAAGAAGCTGGAACGATTGCAAACCCAACCACGGCCGCAACAAAGAGCGAGATCTAGACCAACGCAAAGCTCAACGTTTGTCCCCCCTCCAACTAGTCCACAACCCTTGTCCACTGTGCCCCAACGATTCCAAAATGACCCACCTTCCCCTACCCGTTTTACGCCACGGCCAGCTCCAAGATTCAACACACAACAACCCAATACCTTTGTACAGCAAGAAGTGTCCCCCAAGATTTTACCAGTTCAAGAATTCTTTCCTAGCTCGGGTCAACAAGCACGAACTAATGAAGATTTCACGCCCCAAGTAGCCTCACCAACGCCCTCTTTCAGCCCGACACCGGCTACTCCAACCACTCCACGGTTCCAGCAAGAAACCAGCCTAGCGCTCACGCAACCAACGTCACCATCAAACGCCTTTTCTGCACGCAATCAGAATCAGTTACAGGAGCAAAGACAACGGCAACAACAAGAACAACGACGAAAACAAGAAGAGGAACTACGACGACGACAGCAACAGCAACAACAACAGGAACGAGATAGACAACAACAACACCAACAACAACAACAACAACCTGCATTTGCAAAAGCTCAAAGGCCACTTCAAGGAAAATCACGACCAATCACTAGACCGGCATCTGCTCCGGAACTTACGACAGAGGCCAGGTTTCAAGAGCCATCTTTTGAAACCAATCTCTTGTCTTTGAATATTGACCCATCTCCACCTTCACGACAAGGCAAACAAATTGCTAACGAAGTGCAAAGTTCCAGCTTAACGGAAATCCCGCAAACGAGCTTCTCTTGCCGAAATCAGGCCTTTCCTGGATTGTACGCAGATCCTGAAGCGGATTGTCAAGTAAGTTGCGATGAATTGACCAACTCAAATCAATCTCTTAAAGTCTAAAGGTCTAAAGGAAAGCTTTCAGTTTGGCTTAGATTACTTGAACTGGCGATTTGAGAGTACTGTATTCATTTCACCCACTTTCATTGCAAAGGATTTACCTCTTTGTGTGTTTCCGCACTCAGAGCAGTGGGCCTTAGTACGTAAGGACCATAGTGTTGCGTCTAGTTAGGGAGATGTTATTCAAACAATTTATGTATGTCTTTATTTTGAAAATTTAATTGCTGAAGTTTTTTGAAGTCTTGAGATGGCAAATTCTTCAGTCAGTACAAAAGATTTCGCTTCGATACTCGTATACGTAGTGTGTAAACCTCGGAACAAACGGACCCTTGCCTCTAGGGCACGTTTTATATTGATCCCAAATAGCGAAACCCTCAATCTTCATCCAAGGAATACATACTTTGAATCACGCAGATAATGACAGAAATTGGATATACTCGTAACTGACATCGGACAAAAATATTTGGTACCAAGGTGTCCGTTATATCAAAGGTCTACTGTATATCAAGAGATTCACTGGATATCAGTATTTCGTGTTTCTATCCGATCTTAGTGAACGCATTTCCATGAAAATATTATCTTACATGTAATTTTGACCTTCTTTCGATACTTTGTTACATGCATGAAAACTCTTAAGCAAATGTAAAACAGAATACAAGTTTTGGTGTACCAATAAAAGAGGCCTCTCCAAGGGAAACTGGCATTATTAACAATATGAGCTTTGATTCTAACTTTTTGAAATGGCTGCCAGACTATAGTCATTGAAGGGATAATTTGTAATTCAACTTTATCATTAGATAATGTCATCGCTGCTTTGTCTAAATCCATGCTAATTCCATTCTTTAATGATTATTTTCGTTCAAGGTGTTTTACATGTGCCACGGAAATGGTCGCCAAAATGGTTTCTTGTGTCCAGCGGGCACCCTGTTCGATCAACGATTCTTGGTTTGCAATTGGTGGCATAAAGTGGATTGTTCTCGAGCTCAATCGCTCTACAGCATCAATGAAGGCATTTATCAATAGGCACAACTAAGGACCAGAGAGTGAGTCTGGTTCACAAATGAGAATTGATTTATATATTTATGATACATATTTATTATGCTCCACTCAATGCAGTTCATTGCTATTTGCCATCCATCCCCTATTCCGGTCTGAAATATAAGTGATCAAAGCGATATTGATTGTCAAACTTTATTGCATCTTCCATTGCATCTACAGGCATCTACAGTGGGTCTTGATAATAATTGGACCAAAAACGCCAAAGATTATCTATCAGCATGGTTCTTTTGGAGCCACAACAATTACTTGTCATGCTAATTCATAAATTTGAAACGATATAGTGGGATGATTTTCATGCATCACCAAATACCCATCTAATCATGAACATCCATTTTTTGACTAGTCACGTGACGTGAATTTCTTGTGAAAAAAAATGATCCTATATTATGATGAGTTGAGTTGAGATGATCCAAGAAGCACTGATTATCTGGAGTGGGAGACTAACGGAAAGAATTATGATTTCCATGATGTTTAATTCAATTACGTTGTTCTGCAAACAAGACTTGCATTCAGTAGACGACGTACTTCAATTTTCAGCTGAATCGAAGGGTGGATTGAAAAGTTATGCCTGCTCAAACTTACATTGTGACACATAAATCTTTGCCTCCTCGGAAACAAGACAAAATCTTATATATCTTTGCTTTTACAAAATCAAAGAACAAAGACACAAAAATAACTTTTGTTGTAGATCTTTCAATCCGCTACTTTTAGCTTTACACTTTTCCAAACGAGTGGTCAAAAGTGCCAAAGGAACTTAATCCGTACACTTCGATTGTGGCAATATTTCGAATGTCCATGATTCCAGATTGTTTTCGAAAAAGTATTGTGCAAGAGCTGTCTTGATCTCTTATTTCAAAATGACGCCCAAATCAGTTGCTTTAGATATGGAGGGTGCCTGTGAATATGATTAAAGCTGGATTAATTGAATACAAGATATACTAGAGTCACATTAACTACCCTTGAAATGTGAGACATTTCGTTATGGCAAGGAGAAGAAAGGAAATGGTTCCAGAACAGATTGAACAGATTCACAAGCTGACAAGAAAAATGTCTCAAAATTTGATACAACCAAGGGATATTGACCTGAACCCTGATGATGACGACATAGTTTAGCAAAATTAGAAGGCGCACACGGTGTTCCGAATGGAGTTTTAGCTTTGAATCAAAATACCCAAAGACACCATGGCACTTTTTGGACCCACAATTCAATGGGGAACAACTTTACTTTTATTGTATTATACAAGATAAGGTCCAGGGAAAAAGTTATATACCTAAAAACCTATTAAATATAACATTTTTTAACAAACTATTTCATCCATATTTAGAGACCATTTAGTTACCTAATGAATTCAAATTGAATAAAATTTCATTCAGCAGTAACTGAGTTATTTGACTTTGAATGGTCCATTTTTGACTCCAAAAAGCCGAAAAACGCTACAGTTATATGAAAAAACAGATTCCCAAAGATTTCACATAGCTTTTCAATATTGCAAAAATAAATGATTTTTTTGACTTTTGGAACTTATGTCAAAATAGTTCAAAATAAGAAAAAATATCACTTTTGAATGCATGAGTTCGCCCTTTTGTGGCAAAGCAATTACTGAAAAAGGACTGGTTCATTTATTCTCGGTAGGATTTGCACTGAAGTCTGACAAAGCATAACTTTTGACTCCGACGTTCGATTGCGCTGAAAATTGAAATATGTACTGTTCAAGTCAACATAAAGAAAGTTTCATTTGCAGAAGGACGTAGTTGATTTGTTCCTTATGGAAATCATCATTCTTTTAGTTAGCCTCCCAGTCCAGTGAAATTCAGTGGGTCTTGGATGATCGGATAAAACAAATTTTTGGTCCAAAAATTGAGTTGTGCCCTCACTCAAGTTAATGTCTTGTTCTCTAGCAAGTACTTGATTGGCCATTTTTAAACCATTTTGGATACACCCCATCAGTCCAATTTGTTTTTATCTTAACGAATGGTGCTCAATGTCTAAAGAGGCAAAAAATGAAGTTCAACGGACCATTAGTTTGGAATTCCCTTTTTTTCGGAACACGATGATTCTTTGAAGCCCAAATTTCAGATTGAAAGCATTTTTTGGGCAATCTCAATTTACTCGCAAGGGAAATAATTCGTCTCTTTGTTGTCCTAACTTTATACGCGTAGAACGTGGAGCCACGGCGATTACGTAATCCTTGCATAATACTACATAGAAGTAAAACCAGGTCTTTTCACGAATCTCGTCCGTAGCATTGCTTCAACGATCTGATTTGGTCACTGGTATGAGCATGTGGATCATCAACATGTTTTGCGTCACACCATGACTTTTCGTTCTCTCACCAGCCTCTTTCTTGTTATGTTCGGCATGGTGTACTATGTTTCACCCAGGTTTCAACAAATGAATAGGATGGGATGGGGCTATCCACGGTCTTTGCTACGAGCTTAGATATCTCAGTCGGGCGGTAAGAATCTACGCATGCCGCTTGAAACCTAATGAATGCTCTTGGATTGTAGGACATACCGGATTGGGCCTGCCGTCCATAGACATCCTTGAGACAACTCCGCAACAAAAGAGGCAAGAAGTGGCTTTACGTATTTCCTAACAGTGAGAACCGGAACTTGGTGTGCTGTATTGGGATGTGACAGTGAATGTGTGAATACAAGTTGGCAGCAAAATATCAACATGGGCATCTCTCCCATTGATCAGCTTCTGAGGCACAACGTACCTCATATCTGGGTCAAAATCTTGGGTCATTTGGATGGTGACTCCTTTGAAGCCTTTCGCTCCACCTGTTTTGACTTCTATCAGATATCCGAATCGGCCCTCCAAGACAATAATCAAGGGTTAAAGACTCGACTTCACTTTGAAATGACTCAGTTCATTACCACACCAATGCATTTGCTTCCACAAATTCCCAACTCGTTGAGCCTTCGAACCAAGGTGACCACTTTTGCTCAAGATGATAATGATGTCTTTTTGGGTTTAATGACTGGAGATTCCAATGGAGGTTTTGTGTACCACCTGGATTTGACAAGCAACCAATGTCTATCATGTTCGCACCGTTTTCGGGGCCCAATCATCAGTATTCAATGCATGAGTGACAAAATCGTCATTGTGTATGAAGAGAAATTCAATCCCAACTATGGCTACACTGATCGCAAGTACGCCCTCTACCAACGGTATCCTGAACTAAAACCGATTCCAGTGAAGATGCCTTACTTGACTTGCACCTCAAGGTTGAGCGTGGTAGGAGATGTCTTCATGTTTTTCCAATCTCCCTCTGAAAATGGCGGAATATTAGCCAATCGTCTTGAAAACAACACATTCCAACCAGTTATGGAGTTCCCCGGGGATCAGGATCGTCTAACTCGATTAACTCAAACCAAGACCCATGTTCTCTTCAGTGCGTCCAGAACCTTATCCATGGTTCGATTTCATCGCTCTTCACATGAGCCTTTATGGACCACAACCTTGAGCTCGGGAAAGGCCAAAATTAACACGGTTATGTTGTCGGATGAGCTTGTGGTGGTAGAACGTGTGTATTTCTTAGGCAACTTTAAGAACCATCTCATTGTGAGCTTTCGAACGGGGGAAGTCATCCGCGAGTACAATCACGCGCAAATGGGCGATTGGGTTCACGCCAATAAGCGTATCCTTAAGGGAACATTTGAGTTGGTCACGTTCTCCAAGAACTCAAAACCAACTTTGGCCTTGTTTAATTGGGCCACTCAAGAGGTGATTCCAATGCCCACGACAAACATGTCAACTTGGGAAGTTCTTGAAAATGGTATTCGGATCAGTTTAAGTGACGGTCGGATTTTGTGGATTTGTCGGAGTCAAACAAATGTTCGTAGAGAGTTTCATTTGAGCCAACGACTTAAGCCCATCCATTTTGATACGCAAGTGCTGCAACTCGTAGATCAAGGCCATCTGGCCTTTGTTCCTTGCCTAGCCCAGAAAAGTGGAGTTACAATTGTCAAGAAGCTTACCAAAGCCTATCTTGAATAATTTGCCTGAGTCCTCGATTGAGGCCATCGATCTAACATCTTGACCAAGAAGTCCTTTAACGGCAGGTTAGAGTAAGATAGCAAAAGCCATAGAGCAAAGCATTATGAGGCCACATTGAGCTGACCAAACTTGATTTTTTTGCTATTTTTCCGTATGTTTTATAAACATTAAAGCTCAGTGGACCAGGACGTCGATATGTGTCAAGTTTTCACAAAACATGGGTTAGAGAATGGCCCATTCTGCGGGCCTTTGTTTGATGCTAGATTCCGATCTTGTCGAAGACCAAGAAGCACGGAAATCATAGAGTGGGAGGCTAGCAATGAGAATTATGATTTCCAGCAGAAACAAACCATTTGCGTTCTTCTGTAAATGAGACCTGGCTTGTATTAAGAAGAACAGGTTTTTCAAATTTCAGCCCAATCGAGTGTCAGAGTGAAAAGTTATGCCTTCTCAAACTTATGTACTGAAGAGAGCACAGAATGAATGAACTCGCCCTATTGTGGTAAAACGATTACCACAAAAGGGCTAGTTCATTCATTCTCGGTAGGATTTGCACTGAACTTTGACACGGCGTTTAATTGAGCTGGGTAAGTCATTTTTAAGTTCCAAAGACATTTGAGACCAGTTTTGGAGTGAGAAGACAATCTAGCAAAAAAATCGAGGTCGGTTAATTAGGTCACGGGCCAAAAATTGATATAATGTCAGTTAAAACTTACTTAAAAACAAATTTATAAATTTTTCTTAAGACCTATTCCTAAGATAGTCTCATTGTTGCCTGAACCCGAAAAATTGACTTAATTTATTGAGCCCTTCTTTGAATTTGGGTGAAGAAAAGTCCGATTGTGTCCTTGGAGAATGATGTTCGAAAATAGCCATTGAAAATTGAACGGCTAAATAGATTACACCAATATTTTGAATCAATACCGAACTAAGTGTGCCTAATAATCATCCAGAAGAAAATTTTCATTAATTTGTTTTTAAGCAAGGTTTAAGTGACATTATATCAATTTTTGGCCCGTGACCTAATTAACCGACCTCGATTTCATTTGCGGGATTGTCTTCTCACTCCAAAACTGGTCTCAAATGTCTTTGGAACTTAAAAATGACTTACCCAGCTCAATTAAACGCTGTGTTGAGTGAGCATAACTTTTGTCTCCGACGTTCGATTGAGCTGAAAATTGAAATACGTATTCTTGTCAACATATGCCAGGTCTCATTTGCAGAAGAACGTAATTGAATTGTTCTTACTGGAAACCATTATTCGCATTGCTAGCCTCCCACTCCATGATTCCAGTGCTTCTTGCGAAGACCTACTTCGATTTGCTTTGGGCTCGTTTTGCTCGAAACGAGCGATCAAAATTTGGAAGACACGGAGACAAGCATTGCAACAATAGAACACGCACCTTTATTTGAGTAAAATTTAGCGGACTTTAGATATATATATATCGTATACTGCGTATATAATGGTATATGATCACTTGCGATGAATGAATTGATAATGATTGTATGCAATAAAAGTAGGTGACACGATCTCATGTCATTCGCATCTTCCTTGGCTGGCCACAATACATACGAAGAAACATCATGATGAATCAATCAATCTACACGTATCGGTATCACATGGTAGATGTGTTGCAAGCACGAATGATGGAATGACTCTCCTCCAAATTAGAAAATTGTGGAGATCACCCCATATTGAGGCCCATTTACAGACAGACCGTGTCGGGTTGTTTGCCAGTTTTGGCCATGTCTTACTTGGCCTTCACGCGAGCAAACGAACAAGATCCAAAGATTGTCAAATAACTCGACTTACAGTACGTACTGTTACATCTCAAGGGACAGGCACATCACAATGTAGCGATGAATGTTGCTTCTAAATCAACTTCTTTTTTTGACACTTTCCTTGGGGTTTGACCGGGATTGGTTTGGCGTCAGTTCGACAATTTGGCCTTGGGTCAGAAATGGCCGGAACTTTTCCGGCTAAGTGCAATTTTCCGCTGGTAATCTGGCAAATCCGTCACCGAGGCAAACATGGGCAAGGATTGGTTCTCTTCTTCCAGGTAGAACTATAACGAGATTGAATGAATACGCAGGAGTAAGCAAAAGGGCACACTGGAAAACATGGTTCTTATTTCTCTCGGGTAGAGGGCGCCATTAGCTTTTCTGGTCATTCGTTCTCAGGGTGACTGTATTTCTTATTGAAGTAGGGCAGGGTTTTGGCCTTTCCATTTTTTGAAATTGTTTTTAAAGAAATTTGACACCAAATAAATCCCAAATTAATTACAACAAAACTAAACAATTCAAGTGCGAAACGTTCCAAGGTTGCATAAGTTAAGAAAATGACACGACCTTTTTTGACCAGGGAGGATAAAATAACCTTTTAAAATTGACATAATCCCTAGCCCAAATACACCAAGTACCATGAATTTAACGTCGATCCATTGAAAAAGCACTTACTTTGAGGAAGGGCTCGCTCAGGAGATCTTCAGCTGTACCACGATGTTTCGGGTCATGTTCGAAACACAAAGCCAAGAACTCCTTGCCTTCATTGGAGATTTTCAACGGGATCTGAGGACTCTCACCCATGCCCACTTTGAACATGATCTGGTAGTTGGACTCAAGTTCAAACCAAGGCCGTTTACCCGTGGCCATTTCGATGACAACACAACCCACGGACCAAATATCCGCAGCTCGACCGTAGCCTTCGTTCATGTTCTTTGTGAATACTTCGGGAGCCATATACGCTGAAAAAATCAAGGGAGATCAATCGTATTCATGCCTTTTTAACGACTCGTTTGCAACCAAAAACTTTTCTTTCATCTAGAGCTCTACGCTCATCTTTCTCGTCGGATCAAAGGTAAGTAATGGAAAAGAAGGCGAGTTTTGATCCTCAAAAGCTTTCGTTCCAAGCCCAAGGAATTAAAAATGTCTTCTAGAAGGAATATTCCATTACATGAAGGAACTAGAAGGGCAAAGCAGAGGGATAAATTTTGCTCTCTTGCAGGAAGGACATGTGGGCTTCCCCTAAAATAAATCACTAGACAGAATCCAGAGACTTTTCACTCATTTCTGCAATATTGAAAAAAAAAACTCTGAAAGAGTAACTTTGAAAGTATCGTCAATAGGACAATATTGCCTCTTGGCAGCCATATTATCTTGTGCAGTTTTTTGCTCTTTCAAAGACTTACCACCTTAATCAAAATGTGATTTTCGGTATCTGGCAGTTTTCTTCATACAATTAGTTGCCAATGGGGCAATGGAGGAAACGCCAGGTCAACTTCTGCGTTTGCGGGCTAAGAATCACCCTGACAGAGAAAGTACCTTGTCTGATAGAATCTGATAGTCCTACAAGTTATTCAAGTTTGCATTTCTTCAATCTTTGAGCAACATTTTTTGTTGCTTCATAGATTTGCTCAGCGAATCATGTCAAGACGTACCTTGGGTTCCAACGAAGCCTTGAAGCTCTCCAGGCATGGTGGTATGAGCCTTGATCTTGACGGCACAACCATAGTCACCCAATTTCAGAGTTCTCATCTCGTCAGCCAAGAATATATTGGCTCCTTTGATGTCGCGATGAACCACGCCGTGCATGTGAAGACAAGCCACTGCATCCAACAGTTGGCGGGTGTATTTACGAAGAAGTATCTCTTCCAGACCATCTTCCATGGTTGAAACGAGGTCTTCTAAAGTTCCTTCGGGACAATACTCCATGAAAATCAACATCTCCTCTCGATGAACCTGAAATTCAAAGAGCGTGATCAAAGGAGAAAAAAATACGCCCCGCAAAATTAAATCTGTCAGAATTATCCATTAGAGGTTGAGCGACGGCAATACAATAATTCCGGGTAGTACACGATATCTATCCTATTACCTCCACCCCATAATGGTTGATGAGATGTTTGTGGTGAATGCTTTCAAAGATCCTAAGCTCGTCAGCCACGTTCCGTAGAGTTTTGTGATCATTGGGTTGAAGAGGGATCTCCTTCATGGCCATAATATCACCGGTTTCATTATTAATGGCTGTGTAGACCTTGCCAAAGTGCCCTTGACCTAAGAAACATTAGAACATGACGAAGTTAGAAAAGCAGTGTTCATATGAAATGGCATTTCTTCATACCGATTTTATTGCCTCTTTGCCATGAGAAACTGACTGTTTTGGAACGGATATGAATACGGTCCTCTCGTCGAGCTTTGTCTAGAACCACACCAATAATGCCCGCATCTTTGCGCTTTGCATCACGAAACTTCTCAAGATTTAGCATGCTTTTCCGCACACGCTCTTGCCAAGGTAAATGAGCTGGAATACAATGCACATCTGAACAAATTAGGATATTCCATGAATGGTCATCATCCCTGTTACGTACTTGAACAACAACTCTAAACGGTGCACATGCAATTTTTCGCTAACTCGATGGAGAGACAGTGGAATGCCCACAGAGGTGAAGTCAAAACTAAAAACACTTTCTTAGTATCTTGACTTTGGGACATTTTTTATCTTTGTTAAGACAATTTATGGTTTTCGGATTTTTATTGTTATCTGTTTTTGCTGCAACACCCTTCTATGTTGGTTTGAAGGGATTTTGTTGCTTTTTTTTACTTCCGGGTAATATTTGGTTTTTTTTTTGTATTTTGTTAGCATTTTTATTGTTTTATCAGTAATTGCCAATTTGCTTTGTAGCTTGGTAATAAAAAAGGCAAATCATTCAGGTTCAGATTTTTGACACATGAATTTTCATTTCTTTTGCGTATGATCATTAGGGCTCCCTTTTCGTGGATGAAAAATGGGGACAAGTCTCTTATGCAACTGCCTCAGAAGTCTCCTTTTGATTAGACAAAATTCAGGGTTGCTTTGTACTTTAGTACTCGATTGCTCTTTAACTGTTTAAAAAAATCTATCTCCTTAAACTCGGCATTGTTGCAACGTTTATGTCACATCCGAATTTTTGTCTCTAAATAAATCCATAAACAACGCGAGATTATAAATGGTCTACTAAAAGCGGCTGTTGAAAAAGAACACGGTGCAAATCATCAAACCAATTTTCATTCAAATTGAGGACGCAAGTGTTGAAATAAATGTCATAATCAAAACTCCAGCACACTTTTACCCAAGAACTGGTGCGACCTCTTCAAATATTGAAAGGTTAGTGAGGCAAGGGCTTTTTTGAGTGCATAGTTCTGCTCATTTCAGTCTATCAAGTGCACATTTTGTCAACCCAATTGATCTTGGGGTGATTTAGTGAGGAAAGCAAGGAAATTTTGATTTGGCTAGATTTCCCCACAAACCAACATTTGAGAACGGCTCGGTGATACAAATGAACGAAAAATGAATGCAAAAAGGACAGTCAGATTAGATGTTTTAATAGTTGGATAGATCCGTAAACTCTCACCCGCGCTATGAATAAGACTCCACGAGCGAGCTAGAAGAACATACAAGAAACGGAGAGAAATAGGAACACAAACTCTTTTTCACTACACAACTACCATCTTGTGGTTAGTTAAGTCTATTTGGGGACTTCAAACGAAGAACAATTATCCTCCAACTCATCCTAGTTCTATCAAGAAAGGGGCCATTATTTCAGGCTTCATAGTCGAAATAGGCAGAAGTCAATGAAGGACCAACGGTAATCTACGAACTGTATCCTCTTTTCAAGAGAAGGATTCTAAATTAAATGAGAGTCGATGAGACGAGCAAGGATATTCAACACCTGTTTAATGAGTTTCCCTGTTCGCAGTGAGGAGGAAAATGGCGCAATAACGAAAATTGGATGGATGGATGAATCAACAAACGAGCTCGTGAGTGTTTTCTTTCAAAGAATGCACTTTCATGTTGCTCAAAATCGAACCATTGTGCGGCGTTTCAAAGGAAATGCGCTTGGTTTCCTTTCCGTTTCTCATCTTCTCCCAGGAACTCTACCTATTCGCTCACATGAATTGGTAAAGAAGATACGTTCGATATCGCTCAAATAAACAAACGTTCGTTTCTTTTCTGACAACGGGTCTTTCAACTTAAAGCTAGCGATTGATGATGTCTAAAAAGCGGTTTCTTAGTAGGATCTCGGCCTTGTAATTGAGTTTTTGAGGGATCCAAACTGTCTATGTAAGGTTCTAGATTATGAAATGCCATTGAATTACCATAAGGAGGAACTTTGACGGAAACTTCGGGTGTGTCGGGCTCGTCACTTCCAGGTCCATTTGATGATTTGGGCTTGCTCGTTTTCCGACTAAAAAGCAATGGAAACTCGTTGATTGGGTCTTCTTGAGAGATCTAAAAATAACGGGGATTTAATAACGCCTTCCAATGATAAATATATTGGATTGCGTTTCAATTTAAGCTAAGAAAAAGGTCAATGGTTTTAAGGCAGTGTTGTTGAAAGTAACAACTTTCAAATGCCAGCTTTGGAATTTTTCTCTTTTTGAACAAGTTCAAGGGCTGTCTTGAATTAGTTTCGCTCAAATTCATCCTTCGTGTAATGGTATAACTAAAATCTACATGTTTACATTTCAGAAAAAATGACAAAAATGAGACGATGCAACCGATTTCTGATCAAAATAGATCAACAATTGGAAATAACGTAAGAATCGTTCAGAAACTCGAATCGGCAGTCCCTTCACTGAATCGAAAAAAAAATCTGTTCCCCACGGAGCTAATACAAATTCTATCACGTAAAACTTGTTTTTCTATAGTGTGTATGATCTGTGCAATACACGACACGAATTCGTGACGAGCCCTGGTTCCTTTGGCAGCCATTTCAAGCACTACTTACGGAACGTATGGACTGAAAGGTGGAGGCATATGGAGCTTGTCCACATTGGGTGGGTGCACTTCGCTCACCGACCTCAATTGCCAAGGGTTCTTGAGTGTGCCCGTTCCGGGTGAGGCCGTCGAAGGCGGGTCCGAATGGCTCTCATCCCGAGATTTGTGCTCGCCCACAGCACTCAATCCCGTATGCAGCTTGCTCTCCGAAGCCACCCGATGCGGCGGGGTGGTTCGAACCGGCGACTGGATGCGAGTCCTACCAAGACAAAGTCCAGTCCAATTGAACCGACCACCATCTTTCTTTCAATAGGCATTGCTCTATGTACTTACCCCGAGCCTGGCCGGGAATTATTGGGCGATGATCGCACGCCAATCCTGTTGCCCGGATCAGTCAAAGGCGATGTGGGTCCGCCGCCATTGACCCCGCCCAAAGAAGCCGGTGAATTTCCCCCTGAGGGCGTGGTCGAGCTTACACTCACATCTCCGATGATGTGGTTGTAGCATTGCTCCACGAGGTTCCGGAACTCGGGGAACGATTTGTCGTCGAGTTGTTTGGTGTAATTGGGTGAGGAGGCCATTAGCAGGAAGTCGATCCCGTGGGTGGCCCATCGGGGTTTGATGCCACGCCCTCGCTCGCATCGGGTGAGCACGAAATTCATCCATTGGCGACTGAAGGAAATCACACCTTGAGCTAAAAGCGTCCGCGAGGATTGTCCCGTCACCAATCGATCCAACTCCTTGTGATACTAAATCAATGGAAAATCGTGTTGGATAAAATTAAGGGTTATATCGATGAAGTGAGCAGGACCATACTACCTCAAAGCCGAATTTGTAGCATTGGTGGAGGATCTCTCGGGTTCGACGCGATAAAGCCTCTTTGTCGGCGGGTTCCAATTCACCCATTCCGGTCACATCGCATTTCTCTTCGACCATCACCAATTCCTCGGAGATCTTTTCGCGGAGATTCAAAGCCTCTTGCTGCAAGACGACAACACCATCATCATCAGAATTGTTTAAAGCTCTATCTCTATCAATGATTGAAAACTCAAAACATACCTTCACTTGTTCCAAAGAGACGGCAATCCGATTAATGGTGGCACGTTGCTCGTGCTTCAAAGTGAGGCATTCTTTCATGACTTTGGTGAATTCCATGCGTCGTTTCGAAAGCAGAGCTGCGTTTGGAGCCACCAAAAGCACACCTTCAACCTAAAAAGGGCACCCACCATTTCCGATTATCATATCATGTTGTTCTTTTTCATATTTACATGGTCACTTTTATCCGACCCTCCGACCCTCAAATACAAGCATAAGAAAGTCAAGTTAGTCAAGTTACTCAACGTTCCGGGAAAACCTTTCTTTTGAGCCTGTTTTTCTTCATCTGACCTTTGTTTAGCGAGAGAGACAAACACACTAACTTTTTAAGTGCCTCTTTTTTCCTACAAGAACACAAAGGAGACCTGACAAGTCATATCTCTGTTGGCTCAAAACACCAACCTTTTAGGCATGGTTAGTTAGCATGGGAAATTCCCCTCTTTGAGCATCATTGTTTCGTCATGAAACCATCATTTGAAAGCCAGGTTAGAAGGAAATGGCGGAAAATTCACCTCACCTCAATTTGCGACAAGGTGATGGTGGTTTCGGCGGTGGGACGGATATCCAGGGTTTCTCCCGCCCAATCCAGGGGTTTATCCTCGTCATATTCATATTTGACCAAGACCAAATAACCCGTGTTCTCTTCCTGTTTGCCACCCACATGGACCCCGTGTGGACCGCCCCCGTGTAACGCCTCCGCTCCACAATGCATGGCGAGTAACTGATCGATGAAGTCATTCCGATCTTGAATCCGACCTAAAGATTGGCGTTAAGGAGCCCGTTTGAGATATATTCACTAGAAATATTGTCTATTCATAACGGTTTCGTACTTGCGATGAAGATGAGGTGTTTGGACGAGAGTGGCGCCACAATTCGCACGTGACCGGTCTCATAGAGCCGTTGAATGACCTCCGGAGCCGTGATATTCATGGCGTATTCCGCACTCACTTCAAAGTCCTTTCTCAAGGTCTTGGCAAAGGCCACACCTTTGATGGCACGTTCTCGGGCTTCGTGGAACACCGCTTGGAACCCACGACACGCTTCATAAATCTGGTGCCTGAAACAAGGAACAAATATATGAGTTATATTAAATATATGATCTATTTTCGTTTCCCGAGCTTCAGAAATAGAGGGCATTTTTTTTTTGGATTGTTGGTGCTAGGGTCGGAGGGTTGAGCCTCGCCCGGCCAGCGAAGCCAGCCATCACATCGTCCAAATTGTTCCGATAGGCAATCTCATGTCCGCTATCAGAATGGTTCTCCGTCTGTGGGTGTGAATTTAACGTCTAAAAGTTTCCTTGAGAAAGGTCGGGGAGGAGAATCGAACCTGGGACCTCTCTCACTATAGGAAACTGCGCTAACCACGACGCCACGTCTCCTCCTCAAACGTGGATCCATTTTGGATGGACTTACTTGGTGACGGTTTCGTCGTCCGAGCTTTCGCTGTCGGGATACACGAACATGCGTCTGACCACCTCGTCGATTTCGGTGTTGAGGAAATCTCCAATGGCTTTGAGCATGCCACAGGCCATTTGACAAAACGTGTTGCCCGAGAAGCTCTCTCCATCGGGAATGTGCGGACAAGTGGTCTTGATGAACTGCCATTCCTCCTCCAAGAGGCTTTTCTGGTAAGCTGAGATCATGAGCGAGGAATCCGATTGAATCATGGTCACAAAGGATTGCAGGTAGTTCAAATACACCTGGGAATGAGATAAGTTGTCATTTTAGTTTTGAAACGTTGAAAAATTCAGAGAGCGGTAACAAATTTACAACGGGAAATGACTTGAGGTTGCTTGGGTTGGTTTTTCAAATTATTCCGCTGTCAGTATGACCAGGGGATTAGCAGGACTAGGCTGTTTGGTAGAATATGACAAAACCAAGCATTTGCTGACATTCAAACCATGACATAGTTGGTTGGATGCATTTCAAAATTTGTCAAAATTACTCGTCAAATTCTACATTGAGTCAAAACCCTGGTAGCATTGGCGGAATGATTTCGAAGCCTAAATCAAGCAACCTCTAATCAATTACAAATTAAAACTTGCCTCGAGGGTGAGGGTGAGATTGTGGTCGAACTCTTCCATGTCCTGTTCAAATGCATCGAGGAACTCCTTGTCCACTTCAGGGTCATAAATGGCGGCTCGAACCCGAGAAATGTAGGTTTGTCGCTCAATCACCGCGATTCGAAGCACTTCTTTGCACTCGCGCATCAACTATATAATTAGAACAAAAACATACAAGGGGTTTAAACAACCATCCGAATAATATTCATGCACGGCAAGCCAAATTGTATGGCTTTCCATTGTTTATAAGAGAGTGAGAAACTCCGACTTGATTTTTTTCTCGGCTACTCTACATTCAAGTTCGCTCGTTGATGGGTTGGGTTTGCCATTGGACTCCGAAATTGATTACGTTGAGACCGACAATGTCGGCTGGCCTTTTCAGAAGATAACTTGTTATAGAAGCCCTCCATTTTACTCGGGTAACAACTCATTCCTTGAAGGGCTTGATCCTTCTTTGAAGAGGCTGACCGGAAAAAAAATCGAGTTGGACATTTGAGGTTTCCAACGTCAACAACCAATGGCGTTATTATGATTATCCAAGCTAATTCGACTCTTTTTTCTTTTGTCTAGGAACCCATTGAACCTTCCCATGATCCGTATGAATATTTCATTCTTGGTCATTACTAGATTGGTTAGACAGGCATGACCTCAACTTCAGGTCCCTTGGGACACTTTGATGGGGAAAATGGAAAACCTTGTCACGGTTTAGTCCACTCATAGATTTTGTAAGTGGATAAGGGTTTTGCTCTGGATTCGACCCAATGGCAGCAACAAATGAAATGGAGGATTGATCATTCTGTTGCCGAGGTAATGAAATTCAGGGCTTATCTGTCTCATCAAAAATAAAATCCACAAGGGACTTTTGCATAATTAATCCGAGCAATCCCAATTGATTTTCTTTCTTCGAGCTTATTTTGATACGGAAAAGACCTTCATTGACGAGTATTTTTCACTTCAAAAACGGGAAAAGACAAGTCTCTAGGGAGAGTTTACCCAAGCTATTCGAAAGTTTCTTTTCCCTTCAAGATCAACGGACAAAAATGTGGGTGCCCTCTTTACGTTATCACTAGGGACGGGCAGAAAGTGCAAATAATCTTACCCTTTTAGTTACCAAAAGTTGCAAAAAAATGTGCCCAAAAGTGCAAAACAAAGTGCAGAAAAATGTTGAAAGTGCAAATAAATGTCGAAAAAGAGCAAATAAATGTCGAAAAAAGAGCAAATAAATGTCAAAAAAGAGCAAATAAATGTCAAAAAGTGCAAATAAATGTCAAAAAAGAGCAAATACCTTGCATTTGGAATTAAAACATCATTCATGGAGTACCCACGGCTCCTAATTGAGCGGGAGAAGTCATTTACAAGTTCTAAAGACATTTGAGACTAGTTTGAGGTGAAGAGACAATGCTGCACAAGTAATAGAGTTCTATTAATTAGGTCACTAGCAAAAAGGATGTAAAGTCATGAAAAATACTCTAGTCAACAATCTTCTGATTTTTTCATTCCTAAGGTGGTCTCGTGGATGTATGTACCTCAAATATTGTCGAAATATATTTAGCAATTGTTTTATATGGCTTTACATCACTCCGTTTTCGTCCTTAAAGTTGTTCAAAAATAGACATTAAAAATTGAACAGAAAAATACCCATGTGTGCCTAACAATTGCATCAAAGAAAATAGTCATAAATGTGTTTTAAGCATGTTTTTAGTGACATAACTTCAATATTTGGCCCATGGCCTAATTACCAGAACTCAATTTCAAATGCGGCATTCATTGTCTCATCACATCAAAACTGTTCTCAATTACTTTTGGAACTTAAAAGTAATATCTCCAACTCAATTAAACAATGTGTACTGTTACATTGATGTATCCTTAGCTTGATGATTTTAAGTTTATAACGGCCTTTTTTAGAAATAGCGATCTTTGAAGGCAGCAAACCTAATTCTGCGATATATATTGTTTGTAGATCCTTCTATTACCATAACATGAGTTTCTTTAGGTTTGCTATTTGTTGGTTGCATGCAATGAGATTCTTTTGTCTAATCTTTAGTTTAGTAAACAGGATGTTATAGCTAAAGCTAAGACGGTGAATAAAGTGTCAGGTTTGCATCTGAAATGCTTATATTTCTTCAAGGTGCTAAGAATGGTTGATTGTTAATGCAAGCTTTTTCGACTAGTTCAAAATTTGATCTTGAAACTAAAAATTCTTTCAAAAGCCACAACATTTTTTAAACAATTTGTCAATTTTGTCTAAAAACGTAAATAAAAAGTGCAAATAAAGGTGAAAAGTGCAAAAGTGCAGAAAAATGGGTTTATGTTACCAAAAATCTTTTTACACTATTTGCCCGTCCCTAGTTATCACAAGATTGGAATGAGTTTGGGTTGAAGGGTTTCCGAGAAACCAAGAAGTAGCGACCTTCTTTTCTTTCTTACCTGCCGAATGCTCAATTCTGAGGGCTCGTGAGGTTTCTGTTCCAAGCGGATCTTGAGACATTCATGAATCACGTCCAGAGGAATTCGACACAGAAACAGATAAGGAGCACGAAATGAGGGCAAGTTCATTCGCATGAACTCGGGATTCCACACACCGAACTCGGAGAGCTCTCGTCGCTCTTCCGAAGGCACCGGATGCGACGAGAATCGCTCCTCCAAATGCGGATGATAGGGAACCCCGGAAGTGCCACTCCATTTGCGAGCCTGTTCATGATTGCTCTGGATCACGTGGTTTTGTCGCTCCAAGGCCATCTTGGTTCGACGCAACGGACCACGAATCACCCGATTCAAGAAGTACATGGTCTTCCGGAGACCTTTGGTCTTCAAATACTTGTCCACGTACTTGCGATACGGACTGGCCCCGGATTTCATGTCCAACTGAGAAGATGTACTCCCGTCCGAAATGAAGAAGTAGTTGCCACAACTCGAGTTCGAGATCTGACGACCGGTTTCGGTCACAATGGCCGTGGGCAAAGCCGAGTTCGGTTGAGAATTGGCCGCCGAATCCGTGGTGGACGTCGAGTTGTTCGAATCGGACGGATTCGTCGAATTGGCATCCTCTTCGGACACATTGAACCGCACGCGCGTGTTCATACTGGCCACGGCCAATCGATTGGCCGCGTCCACATCGAGCAACGAGGAACTTCGCGAGTGATTCGGCGTGTTTTTCCGCGACGATTCGGACGGAACCAAAGTCACGTCGGACGTGGACGCCACCGAGGATTTGGACATTTGGAGAGGGTCGTCCAAAACGGACGCCCCCGTGGGATCATCCAACCAACAAGGCCAAGGGACCCGGCGAGTCGAACCCAGACCCAGGAGCACATTTCCTAAGACCTTGATCTTGCACCGCAACTGATCCGTCAGATTGTACCACATACACAAGCACTTCATGCGAGCCTGGAACTCTCTGTTGCCGGCAATGTTCTGGTCGCTCTTAAAGGTCCGTTCCGAGGCATAGTACTGCTCGGCTCGTTCGACTTTTTCCAACAAATTGGCCACCTTGCTCAAGGCCATGTTCATGACCATGACGCGTTCCTCGTTGAACACATCCAACGAGTATCGGATGTCGTCGAAGCAATAGTCCATCTTGAGCAGACTCGAGTCCGAGTCCAGCTCACTCACATTGGACACTTCACTGATGCCTCGTTCCAAGACCATCATGTTCTTGAAGCTACTCGACGGTTCCTCGTAGGCGTCGTAGTAGATATCACTGGAGGTGCTGGCATCTACCGTTCCATCCGATCGATCGGACATCACACTGGATTCGCGCTCGCGTTCAAGACGCAGGCGCTCGGCCTGTTCCTCATCGGTCTCAAAATGGAAATCCAGGATCTCGTCAATCACTCCGCGAATGGATCGTCGAGCCGAAGTGATGTAGGCATCTTGTTCCATGACGGTTCGACCCGCGAACCAAGCCTGGAGCTCCAACCAAATCAGGTCGCCACTGTCATTCTGATAGACTTGGGCGTCGTTGTTGCTCTTCTCCCGACGATAACTGGCTTGTCGGTCGAGTTTCTCGGCCGAATGGAGCTGATTGGACTTGATCATGGCACTGAATACCTTGTGAAAGGTCTGTCGATCTGTGCCGGACACGGAAGAGGTTCGTCGTCGAGGGGTGAGCAATTCACTGGAGGCGTTTCCTAACGATGACGACGAAGGATCCGAGGCGTCGAGCACGCCCCGATGTTGGGCCACGGATTTCGAGCTGAACAAAGACGTAAACCGATTCCGAGTTTCCACCTGGAACAAAATCATGGAAATGGTTGACGAAGGATCTTGGATTAGGTTTGTTTCTACTTTCTTTTTGAATGACTGGGGATTATGGAACGTGTCTCAGTCGTCTGAGACAAGAAGGAGGCTATCATGAATGAAGGGGGAAAATTAAGCTGGCTGGATAATCTGAGCTTGGGCTTGAAATTACATTTTTCTAAACTTTTTCGTGGAAATTCTTGTCTAATCCTTGTAATATTGGCTTTTTTAGTGATGACTGAGTGAAAGGCTAGATGATTTCAAAATTATAAATTTACAATTTTAAGTCCTGTTAAAATTGCAATTCCTCTTAGGTTTATATAATCTTCAGAAAGAAATCATATTTCTGGCGATAAAGGATCAAATCAGCCTCTTTTTACTACATTTTGGTCCATCAGTACATTTGGTACCAAGTCGAAATATGCCGAAATAAGCCGAGCGATGAAAGGCCTCCAAAACATGACATTCCACTTTGTCTCATGGCTAATGTCAACGACTAAACAGTGCTTAGAATTGAAAATGACAAACAACTGAAAGCCTCCCGATTAGCGACGCACATTTTTCATTATCTTTCAAGCCTTATCATTCCTGCTGGAAAATATTCCATCGTAAAGGAACACTTCATCCCTCTCGACTAACATTGTTTTCTCATCCTTCATTACGAGCATTGACGTCCTAGCTGGTTCACATATTTCTCCTCAATTACCGCCTCAAGATCTAACGAGGGTAAGTAATCTGTGTGTCACTTGGCTCCATCCATGCTTTATCCACATGGGTTTATTACCTTCAATCCCCCAGGCATTCTGCTCATGCCCAAAGGCACACTATCCGAGTGACCCAATTGCGAAAGGTTCCCCGCCGAAGCAGGACTGGTCAAGTAGGTTGTGCCTCCAGCCACGCCTCCTCCTGCCCCTCCGCCTCCTCGTGGCGCACCTCCCAAAGACAACGTGGTGTTTTCGGCCCCATAAATGGGCGAGAACAAGCTGGCCTCCCATTTCTCGGACCTCTCGTGATCCCGGGATAAATGGGTGGCACGTTTGCGTTGATTGAAGTGAGCGAATGTGCTTCCGCTATTAGGAGGACCGCCATCTGCAATGAAGTCAAAACATCCAACATTGTCATACCACTCATAAATAACAGAATGGAACCTCATTCTCGCTCATCCAACCAGATGTTACCTCATCTATCGTGGCCTTCAAAATAAAACCTACACTGGCAATTGCGTACGTTCTAACAAAGGAGAACACGATCTGGGCTAATATTTGATGTGGACCCAAAAAAAGAAGAGAGTGAGGAAGGGAGGATCCATATAAAAAAAAAGGTTCTTTGCTCAAGGAGGGTCTGTCTGGCCAATCTCACCCTTGGGCTCAGTTGGTGTGACGTTGATATTGTGGTTCAAATTGTGCGAGGTCTCGTTGGCGTGCAAAATCTGCTCTCCTCCATCCGCCGATTGAATGATCATGAGAATCCCCGGATTCTCGTAAAAGGCCACTTTTTCAATCACATTCACTTTTGGCATGGATGATCCCAATGGATGAGAAGAGCCCTTGGGCTCAGGGGTGTATTCACAAGTAGTGTAATCCTCGTCGTCATTGCCGAATTCGTAGCTTCGATTGCGTTCGTTGTGAATCAGAAGTTGCAGGGAGTTCCGGGCACTTCGTTTCAAGATGTCCCTTCGGTTTCGGGTTTTTCTCGCTCGAGGCAAACTCGGATCATCTTGTTCTTCTTCACCTTCATCGTGATCCTCGTCTTCTTCTAGGGCCAAACCCATCGTGAATCGGGAGCTTTTAGCAATGAATGGCTTTGGACTCCAACTGAGGCGAGGTTGACACAAAAAATAATATGAGGGCCAGCTGTTGGAACCGGAGGAAATTCCTCTATCGTTATCTTTTTTTTTCTTTCACTATTGAGAGAATTGTCCCTGACTCACATTTGAGGTCTCACGAAGGCTGATGATGAGAAGACAAAATAAAAAAGAAACTAAGTGGAAACAATCAACGAACACTCGAGTTTGACATGCTCGGATGATTTGAATGAAGGAAGTAGGAGTAGTAGTAGCAGCATTGTGATGGCATTGGCAGATTACAGACATGGACACATCTCTCATGACACGGAAATTGTCGATCCTCCATAGCGAATCATTTCCTTCCACGTTCGAAACACAACTGTTGCTCTTCTTGACTTTGTCTGGCTTGATGTTCCACCTTTTCTCTCTCTCTCTCTCACTCTCTCTGTGTTTCTCGGTGAAAGCCTCGTTGGTTTTTCGACGAAGGCTTGGAACATACTCGCGTATTTTGGAAGTTCGCTTCGAGCGCCTTTTTGGGATTGACACACAGAGTTTTAGGAGGGTCGATCGATATGATGATGGCCTTTTACTGCGTCCAAGGATTTGGAGCCTTCCAGCCAAGATTAGACCCACAGTCTTTCGATTTCTTGGCGACTTGCCACACACGAGTTATTGGTTGCCTCGACGATCGGGATCAAGCAAGAGCTGTCAAATGGATGGACGGACATCATCCCAACCACGAACGACAAACAGCTTGCTGATCCAGTTACAAAGGCTTGGCTGGTCAAGTCAATTGAGATCCCACTTAGTGTCACTTGGCGATCTTTGATCTTTTCAGTTCTTCCTTGGTTTTAGTGGATATCGAGCCAAGAACTTCAATATTGGAGAGGAGCAAACACAGTTCACTGTTGTTGTACATGTACCTTTTCAAACCTTCTCGGATGAGAACATCGATACAAACTAAATATAATCCTTACCCAAATCATCGGGATCGAACGAGACAAATTTGGTCGATTTTCTTCGTCGAGGTGAATCTCCTGAAAATCTTCGGAATGGTGAGGATTTTTGAGAAGATGACGATCCCGCGGATGTTTTACCCCATCGGCCTCCGGAACTGGTGCTGAAAAAAGGTGATTCTCGCGTTAGTTTGAATTCACATCAAGTACTTTAGAGCCTAGAAAAATGGGCATATTTATGAACAGTGAGCTACAATGAATGAAAGCCAAATTTGTGTGAGTGTATTCTTCCAGAAGGTTCCTTGGCAACCTCGGTAATTGAATCAACAAAAAAGTTATATGAGCTATGCGTCCCTGTGAAAACGGACAGGAGAAGAGGATACAACAAAAGTGAACTATAATAATTATCATCATGATTATGAATTAATGATACTTGAATGACGGAGAAAATCCCAACACACGTGACTGGACGAAACAGACACTCAGAGTGCGTTAAAAATCGGTTAGAATAGCTCATAACGTGCCTGAAATTTGTTATCAATCCCATTAGGAGAAAGTCTCTCTTCACATGCAAATCACAAACCAAGCGGATTATTGTATATATGGAGGACTCAACTTCATTAGCAATTTCACAGGGCTGTATACAATATTATGAGTTATTTAAAGGTAGTGTAGATTATTCGAGTCGGCCAAATTGTCGTCCCAGTCACCGAAAACCGGTTTTTTTTTCGTGTAAGTTAGTGCGAGCGAGACTATTTTTGGTTTTACTATTACCTCAGATCGTCAAGATCCGAATCCGAATCATCAGGAGGGAGACACAGGAACTGAGGGGACAGTCTAAAAACCAATGGGACAAGGGCACAAAAAAACAGATATCACACCAAAAACAGAACGGAGAATGATCAAGCTCGTCGTTCACGGGGAATCATTAAATAAAAGGGATAAAAGGGATTATATTAATCGGAATCGCGCTTATCGGGGTTAGTTTTCACGCAACCTCGACCATTGCTATTGGTTCTATCGTAGGTTTAAAGAATTTAGATTTCTTTACGCTTTTCACATTACCGATTACTTGGTCAAGACGTTTACAAGGATTAAATTTGTATAATACCTTGAAGTACGTTATGGATGGTGGAAAATTTTTCATCATTACCAAAAGATTTATTCAAGGTCAAAAACAAATGGGATGGCTTAACCAAGAAGCACGGAAATCATGGAGTGGGAGGCTAGCAATGAGATTTATGATTTCCAGCAAAAACGAACCATTTGCATTCTTCTGCAAATGAGACCTGGCTTCCATTGAGAAAAACACGCATTTCAAATTTCAGCTCAATCGAATGCCGGAGTGAAAAGTTATGCCCTCTCAAACTTATGTACCGAAGAGAACATAAAATGAATGAACTCGCCCTTTTGTGGTAAAACAATTACCAGAAAAGGGCTAGTTCATTCATTCTCGGTAGGATTTGCACTGAACTTTGAGTGAGCATAACTTTTGTCTCCGACGCTCGATTGAGCTGAAAATTGAAATACGTATTCTTGTCAACATATGCAAGGCCTCATTTGCAGAAGAACGTAATTGAATTGTTCTTACTGGAAAGCATTATTCTCATTGTTAGCCTCCCACTCCATGATTCCAGTGCTTCTTGGCTTAACCCAGGGGTGTGCAAACTTATTTAGCAATGGGCTAAATTGGCCAAACCCTTGGCGCTCGCGGGCCACACCATCCAAAACGGCAAATAATTTCTAGTATAAAATTCACGGGCTATGCCAAAATCATGCTGCGGGCCACAGTCTATTGAAAATGACAGATCCTCTCGCGGGCCACGCGAAATCAGGTTTGCACACCCCTGGCTTAACCGAAAAGTAGCTTTCAATGATCTTGGAAGTATGGGTGCATTTTAACCTACTTTACAAAATATTTCAAAAGAGCACAGTATTCCATGTTCATGTTAAATCATGTCAATGGTCCATATCACAAATCGCTGGGATAAGTTGGCCAATTTATTGTAACTTATGCTAAATTTACACAAAACTAATTTCAAATATTTTTAGGGGGTCTAAAGTTGACCACTTCCTATATTTTTTTTCTAATCTCTAATCAATGCAAGTAAATACAAGAAGATAAGAAAGAAATCTGATCATACCTGAGAAAATTGAGGGTTTTAAAGAGATTGCGGGGTTAATCGCACTTCTTGATTAGTCATTCATTCATTAGTTTTTAGCCATCTCAAACACGAAACGATGCCCCTAACAAGTCATTTGATCAACAAAATCTAACAAAGGACGGCTCAAAGCTTAATGAACGACCTGTTTTGCACGTACGATTCATTCTATGATTAGCCTGTGATTGATTCACTTTCAGCCCGAAGAGAGCAACATTTGCCGACATATTGTATGTACCTCTCGGGCTCGACAGCGAGCTTTTTGTTATCTTTCCACTTCCGATTATTGGAGATCCTTGATCTTGGCGGGGTTCGCCCGTACTCGTCGTATTTGTCGTAGTCTTCGCCCATGCGCTCGCGCTCGAGTTCGGACTCTTTGGCCTCCGAGTCCTCGGAATCGAGCTCCAACGAGGGAATCCTGAAAACACACATTCACAGGCATGTGTCCCATGGATACATTGTCAAAAATTGAAAGAGAAGAGAAACCTCAAACCACAACCCACAACCCACCCACCCAATCATTAGTTATCCATATGAACCTAAAAATCCACAGTACTGATGCGCCGAGAGAGTCTCTCCTGGTTTCGATTTTAGGATCAGGGTTATTAAAATTTAATTAAAAAAATATTTTTAAGCAAGTGTATGGCCAAGAAAGGCTTTCACCGGGAATCGAGAATTTCGGCAAACGATAGAATTATTTGAAACCGACAAGGGATGACAAAAACTTGAAAAATGGAAATTACTTCAAGATATTTTTTTTACAATGAGATGAAATCATGCAAAGTTTTGAAAAAGTAAGTAATACTGCAGCTCTTGAGTTCTTTTGGACCTTAAAAATATTCGATTTTTCTCCAAAACTCCACTCTTAACAATTCTTGGATCCTTTTGATGCCCTAATGTGTGACGTGCATTACTGTTTTTAGAGTGTTTAAAATGCCAGCATTGCTAGACCCTCTTCTTTTGCACGATCTCCATAAAAAAATTGAAAGGGAAATTACTTGGAACATTGTTGCTTTCGACAACTTGTCACAAGACACCTATTAATCTTGACGCTTTTGGAATGCACTCGTCGTACGTTAAAGGTCGGAAATTTCCAGTGCACTTCTTGACCCCAATGACTTTTCTCATAATCCTTCCAGTCTTGAGAAACCGCAAAACTCGGAAAATTTTCAGAGGCTTCTTCTATCTTCTTATCCTAACATCAACTTTCTGTTCCTGGCTTTGGGAACAACCTTAATTGGCACACTCTTCAGAAGGTGCTGAGATTGCGTTCCGGACTTCATTCTTCATGATTGGGTAATAATGAACACGACTGGATGGATCATTGAACACATTGAAACAAAAACAGTTCGCTCCCCTCATTCATTTTTGAATCGTGAACGAGCCGATTGAATTTGAATTTGTGCGGCCATTAAGTGTTAAGACCGCAGTCTCAAAAATGTCGAGAGGAAATTGGATTTGGCCAAACTACTGTTTGAGTTTCATCCAGTCTTGGAGCCCTCTTTTTTTCCGATGGACTCGATCATGTTGGAGGCTTACAGTTTTTAGATAACATGTGGAAAAAGACTCGTTCGATTGTTCATTCATCCATTGGCGATGGATTCTTCATTGTGTCAGACATGTTGTTCCCAAATCGAAGAAGAAGAAGCCATCGATCGATGGATCGATCTGAGTGAGTGCTCTTCCCAAGAGTTGTTTGGACACTTTTTTCTCTCTCTCATGTGTGTATCCATCTCATTCCGCTGTCGTTAGGTCTCGACCCGAAAAAAATACTTCGCTAACAAGACAAACATTTTCTAGGAAAGGCTCTCATCACCGGTCAAACCCAAAGCACTCCCATTAATCCCCCTCTCCCCACAAATCGCGGTCCCAATGCTTAAACAAACAAACGTCCCTCCCTCCTTCCATTCCATCCCTCAATCATCGGAATGATCTTCTTAAACCTTATTAAAAACCCGTTCTTGATGAAAGTCTTACCTGGGCGAGGCGTTGATCACGTCCAAATGGGTCGAAGAATGGGCGGCCCCCGATGCCTCTGGGGATGGGCTCTTCTTGAGGGACGGTTTGAGCGGATGGAGCGGGGGTCGTGGGGGTCGTCCTGAAGGCGGTTGACGGTCCAGCTCGTCAAAGGTGGGATCTTCGAGCAAAAGCGTCTCGTCGATCTGGATCCCGCCCAAACGCGACTGGAACGACGAGCTGGCTCCATCATCATCATCATCATCATGATGATGATGAGCGAGTTCGTCCCGGCGAGATTGCCTGGGATGAGGCAACGGATCTTCACCGTTGGCCATCATTCATTGGCACTCTGCCCAATGATCGATCATCTATGCATCATCATCCACTGTCACTATGATGCGTGCCAGTGTCCCAAGGACCTCTCTGGGAAAGCCCGCCTGAAGGGTTGATTCCGGATGATAGTGGTGAACTTGACGTCGTTTCGACGCATTCACTGGCTTCCTTCCTTCCTTTCTTTCTTTCCGCTTGAGTTTACTCTTCGTTGTCACCTGGATATCTGTACGTAGGCACGACTCTTAGTCCATGAAAACTGGCTTGATCGTCGATTTGAACTCGCTTCTTTTCGTTCGTTCATGGGATCAAGGGCCCAGAGATTAACTAACAGACAAACGGAGAGACAGACAAAGTGAGCGAGCGAGCAAGCGAGTTACACCACCCCTTCCAAGGTCAGGGTTTCACGTTTCTCCGTGTCTTTTTGAGTTGTTGTTTCGCGAGTGAATCAGAGGACACTCATCGGCCGCGGTGATTACATAATCTCGACGTTGGCCGTTGAGGCTGCTATAAAGGAGGACGAGGTCGAGGATGTGGATGCGGATCGGGATTCAGTTTGTCGGTGTTCAATCATTATCTCTGCCAGTTAGAGCGCGACGAGATTCCGGGATACATCACGGACGAGCTCGGCGAAAGCGCGCGCCCCGGTCAATCCGGATTCCGGCCTTGATAGGCCAACCGACAAATCAACACGGCCAATGATTTCCTTCTCCCTTCTTAATGCCTGAAGTCCCAGCACGCCAGAGCACTAACCGGAGGATGGAATGGGCGACGCTTTGGTTTTTCTCACGTCTCAATAGAAAAAAGTCGTTTGGTGACAGCTTAGTGCCAATCTCGACCTGAATCGTTCTACTTTTGACTGACTAACTGAGAGAGAAGGAGAGAGAGAGAGAGTAAAGAAGGCTCTATGTATGGATTTTGGTGTCTCTCTGATTCTACTTGACACAGTTCATGCTTTGGAAGTAGTTTCGAGCGAGTGAGTGAGTGAGTGTTCTTGCGCGTGGATGACGTCTGTGAGTGAAAATGTATGCGTTTCTTATAAGAACTAGTCGTTCGGTCCCAACCACGGAAATCTGTGGTCCCAACGCGTCCGTGGGTTCGTTCGTTCCCTCGCTGTGCCCCTTCTGGCTGATTTTGTCCTTGGTCTTTGGCCAGTGAGTGCGTGCGAAGCGTCCTTCATTCAAATCGGAAGCACGGACAGACTCAAGGAGCTAGAGCCTTTCGGATTTCCAGTGACCACTTGGAAGGGCACTGTTCTCCGTCGAAACATCATCAGCTAGGCACTAGGGATAGGGATAGGGATTCGAGAACTGGGAGTCGAAACGAGCGAGCGAGCTTTGGCCAAAAAGATCATGACAGGAAAATAACGAATTTTTGAGGAAGCATATGAAAACGGCCATGTATATCAAAGGCCCAGGCACGATTCCAACAATTTTGAACGGAATGCATTGTATCCGATGAGAGGAGAAAATGTAAACGACGAACGCCCCACTGGAAATGAAAAGGTCAAGACACAAAAGGCGCAATTTAAAAGGAAGTTCCCTAGTAAATGTTTGGCATTGGATGCACCAGTCATTAAGGGTCAACTTAGCTTTTGCTTGATTAATATTGATGCTTGAGACTCATATACCAACAAGAATGGGAAGGAATGGTAATTGCAATCAATTCCTTTTTGGGCCATGTAATTTACGAATTTTCAATCACAAATACTCATAACTTTAGAAATTCTTATTCTCGTTATAGATTAACCCTAAAGACCAGTCAATCAGGTTTCACTGACAAAACAATGATTTTTTATGTCATCAATTTCTTGTTAATGTGATGCCACTATTAAAAAACTTTTATTGAAATACACAGGCAAGCTATGATATTCAATTACTTTCAAACCACAAGCGCTTTTGACCATGATATTTGGTGTCAGGTAGAACAACGCTTCACAATTAAGGACAGACAAGTACTCCACTAAAAAGTTTTGAAAAATTGTCTTACTTGATTTCCATCGAAAATTTGCGTTGTTTGAAAAAGAAAAATATGCCTTGTTATTGATGGCAAAGAAAAAGTACAGCCGAATCTCGATATAAGAAATCTCGGTATAAGAAATTTTCCGTGCTGACCAAAATTTTACTACATAAGAATTCTCGATATAAGAGAGTTTCCAATTTTCCTCAATCTCGATATAAGAAACATTGGTCATAGCACAAAAAAAAAACGAAGCATTTCTAAAATGATCGATGCAGTGCTTCCATATTTTGCGCTTTTACGCAAACGTTGCGCTTTTTAGGGTGCCTTTTGCGCACTTTTTCGGGCTCTAGCGCCTTGCGCCTCTTTTGAAAAAGAAAACAACTTGCCCTTTTCAAGTTTCAGTCAAAAGAGCGAAAAATTGCATTTTGGACCCTAAAATCACTAAAAATTGTCCAACATACCACTCAACAATAACTATTTTAATGACATTAAGTGTAAAAAATAATTTGTCGACAATTTTAAGAAATAATATAAGCTCATTTTGCCAACAAATTTACAATGCTTGAGAGTGAAAAAAATTGTGTGTCTGCCAAAGCAAAACCTAGTGGAAAATAAGCAATCCAAGGAAGTGTCATGTGCACGCAAGAAACTCTCTCAAATTTGAACTAATTGAAGGTCAAACTGAGAATAGAAGTTTTTTGTTGAGATATTCAAAAAAATAGCAAAAAACTTCGTCAGTATGAAAGCGTGGAAGGCTCAATTTTTTAATTAAGAAGTTGTTTGTCCCTGTATAGGTTAGATAATTTCCAATCATGATGACAACATTGTACTTTCTTCTTTCAGTTTTTCTGTCAAATTGAGATTGAAACAAGTTCTGAAGCTTTGTAAAACAGATATAAATACACGCACTTGTAATGTAAATTTTTGTGTTGTTTCAAAATTGATGTGTTAAAAACTATTTTTTTAAAGCTAAATTTATGAGTCATTGTCGGATTTTATTATAATAAAAGTAAGCTTATAAGGTTACATAAAGGTGAGCTAAACTCCTCTGGTAGTTTCCTTGTATTTTTTATCGTTTCTTGAGCCAATTTTCTTGAGCCTTGATAAAAGAAAAATCTCGATATAAGCAACAGTTTGCTGCTGACAGAAAAGTTTCTCATATCGAGATTCGACTGTATTGATATTTTGGCCTGTTCAAAAGTTTTTAATTATGGTAAAACATTCTTTCAAATAGACCTTCAGGCATCACAAGCTGTCACTTGGTGTATCTCTTCTTAAAAATGATGGATCTGTATATCTGTTATCGTTTTGGCAAAGCAAAAGCTGGAAAGAGATGAAAGAATTTGAATTGAAATGTAATTGTCATGTAGTTGTCTTGTAATTGACATGTTATTGTTATTGAAGCAGACGATGTAATTGTAATTAATTACGTTCTTTGACAAAGTCATTGCAATTGCAATCAACTACATTTTTCAAGTTATGAAGTGTGATCGGTTTGTTGTTTTTGATGTTTTAAAATGGGCCACTAGAGGCGCACCATCCGCAGTATTTTTCAAGGTGGCCATGTCATATTAGTATTCTTAAATTTCTACACGGGTTCCAAAAACCCTTTGTTGAGTTTTGACGCTGTGACACCTTAAACTGATGCGGACCTAAAATTGGAAATCAGTTTTAAAAAGCAAGAAAGATTGCAAAACCAAAGTAGGATTTTGGAAACCCATTTAGAAGATTATGAATAGTAATGACACGATCACCTTGAACAATACGGTCTCTTGTACTGACGGAAAAATCCAATCTTTCAATCTCCCTCACATGAGGTTGCTAGCTTTAGGTTTGCCATCACCCCTTACATGGTACACCATCTTGCAAAATCAAGAAGCAAGTTCTCTTTACATAGCGCCCCTGATCCAAAGTCGAATAAATCAGGGGGTGCCTTTTGCATTTGTCTCAAGAGGAAAGCTTTTTTCCTCATAGCATTGAACAGAAAAATGATAGACTCAGAAGGGTAATTGGCAGACCTACTTTGGCAACCTATCGTGAAAATGATTGGTGATTGGATTGTTTCCATCACTAGTCTCTTGTTCAAAATCAACAACATTTGCGCATCCTCAGCAAATGTCAAAATAAAAGGATTCTCTCAACGAAGATAGGCATTGAGGAACCTCAAGGCCACAAATTTGACTCAGAATCAACAAAAATACCTCAAAACGTGTGGAAAGCGTCAAGTATGAGTCCTGTTGCATATTAGTAAATGTGTCCATCACACAACGTCTTGATTTACAAAATTAGCGTCTTCGAAAGTTGCTTAATATGACGCTCTTGCTTTTTTTCTCAACTGCGGATGGTGCGCCTCTTGTGGTCAACTTTAGAACCTCAAAGCACAACAAATCTCGATCTCGGGCCATTGACCCCTAACCCTGCAAACCAATCAAAACTAGTCGAAGACAAAAATTGGATGTCTTGGTTCAAAAATCCTATTTCATGCAAGGCCTCGACTAAACCGTCAATGACTATTGGAGATTTAATTTCTTTCTAAATACAAAAATTACAAATACATCTCCATCCAAAGCGCTTGATTTACATGATGTCAAGTGCATGAGCAAAGTGCTTACCATATCGATTCAACTTATTTGTTAAAGTGGGTTTAGGATTAAACAAGTACGTCTCTAGATCCATGGATTATTTTAGCACGAAATTCTAACCTGAAAATCAAGGGTGGTTTTTTGGTCTCGAGTCATCTGTCTCGACAGACAGGTCTAGTCGTTTGTTCTGCACTATTTTCATTGACGACGTCACGAGACCAGTGATTTGAATGAGATGGCCTAAGACAGGCGGCCCCAACTGGAAATCTGAACAAGCGTTTCACAATCACGCAACCTGAAAAAATCACTTGCGCTGTTGCCGCTCGTGCGACTTGGTTCATAGATATACTTACAGAAGAGGATGCGAAGACAGCTGTTTGTTGTTGTTTTTGAGAGCCCAAAGAGGCCCTATGAACTGAACAATAGGCAAGTGTTATGGACCCAATATTCAATATTTCATTATAAATCAGCGAATTAATCGTCTAGACATCATTCTAGTCTGTGTATCTGTCTCTTAGAGATAATTAAGTGCACCCTAGTCGTGGTTAAATCACGTTCACCACTCATCATCAACCCTATTCAACTTATCCTGAAATACCAATGGTTTCAGATTATAAGTACCTAACAACACCATCAAAGTGAAGAATATAGTGCTCCATGAAGGTGATCTGTTCTTTACTGCATTCTGCATGAATAATTATTCAGAGGGAATCATCAACAACTCAAATATAAGTTGACAAAAAAAATGTTCAATCTCGTGCTTCCTCTCAGTTTGGCCTGACAAAATGTTGATATTTGGCATCTACTGGATTTCAGGGATTTCAGACGATAAAATACTGACTAAAAATGATGTTTTTATGGGGAAGAGTGCGGATACTGTGACTGTGAGTATCATTGTTAATAACATGGCCACAGTTTACCAAAAAGATGCACAATTTTCACGAAACTTGATCTGGGTATAATTGAATTGTCTGAAGTTGGTATTATTATATTCAAGTTATACATGCGTTTAATTGCGATCCATTCTTAGTTTTGTGCGAAACATTGGTCTGAAGTAGCTCAGTTTTGACTAATTCCTGAGAACAGTAGGCATCATTATAAAATAAATGGCAGGGAAAGGAGCGCTATCTAATGCTGCAACAATGTTCTGAAGTAATGTTTGCTATCAAACACCTGTTTCTTTCGTCTTTTGGCAATTTCGTTCAAATTCACTGCAAAGCCGCACCGTTTTGAGGGCCTCATTGGGCTTCGCCTCAGCTGCAGTTCGCGTCCTGTGGTGAGAGGTTCCTGCTAGGATGAGCAGAACATTGACAAGTCTGGTAGATCATCAGAAAGTTACTACTCCTTTTTGAGCCCTCAACCTATGTTCTAAATATTTGAATGTTTTAAAAAATGAGATCAGCCTCATTTGTACCATTCGCAAGGTTTCAACCAAATGTTTTCTTCAGTTTCACCTGTTCCACTTGTTTCACCTTCTATTATCACACAGAGGTTATACTTATCAATTTGATACAACCTCACCATTTTGCACCCCTATTCTGATCCAAAGATACTTCATATCATATCTATCTACATGATCTACATGTATTTAATATCTAATAATCAGAACAGAATGGTTAGGCTGTTATTCAGCTTCTAAATTGCACCAACGTAAAGAAAGGAACCACATCACTGCATTTAAAAAGATCAAGGGAATCGATGTGTTTGTACAATCCTTGATTTGTCAAAGGATGACTCAACGTTATTTCCACTTTGAAAGTCCATTTCTTGGCCACAGTGGCTTGTCTTGGAAATTTTTGTGACAAAAGACCCATAGAAAAAAAAGATCCCGCCATTGACAAATGTTGACAACTAACACAGCTGTCAGTACTCCCAATATAAATTCAAGTGGTCATATAAACTTTTTTATATTTAAAACGAAGATATTATTCCAAATCAGGCTTGTGCAAAACAGAGAAATACTTTTATCTTTGCAAAATTCGAATGGCACACGTAATACTTTCTTTTCTTCAATTTGTCTCTCGAAAAATCACAGTCGATTTCTTTACTTTAATAATGCTTTAGCTTGTTGAATCGCGGCTTGAATGTCGACCTCCGGATTCTCCTTCTTCAGCACTTTCAAGGATTTCTCCACCACAAGTTCCCACAAATCCTTATCATTGGCAAACTTGGTTTGAATCAATGCCAAGGCCACAATCGTGATCCACTCTCTGGCAGAAGCTATCTCCTTGGGCTGGGCTTTCATCACGTCCTCCTTTGATTTCTGGATCAGCACCTCCATAGCTGATCCCCAAGAGAAAAACCCTTTGGCGCTCTGTAAGCCAATCACGCCTTCAATGGTGGCTGAGGTGGGTTTAGCCGGGGTGATGGTTGAGTCCTCAGAATCAGTGAGGGCCTCTTCACTTTCTTCGTCGTCGTGGTCGGCACAATTCGATCTCATCCTCACTGAATCGAAGAGGGCATTTTCGCCAGTTGAAGAGGGAGCTGCCCCAAACGACAATGTCGGACCGCCTCCCATTCCTCCACCACATGCTTTAGCTCGAGAGGCTGACTTTTTCTTCTGAAGTCCATTCTCTAACAAAGCCGGTATATCCATCATAGCTGCAGGAGCACTCATCATTGCACCTGGGATTGAAGCAGCACTGCATTGCATCATCATTGGCCCTCCTCGTTGTTGCATCTTGGCTGCCTGAAATTTAATCTGATTTAGTGATGCTGGTCGGTCACTATGCCTAGATCGTTTCCTTACTCTAGAGAAGCCAAATCCTTGGGGGACTTGATTCTTGATCTCACGGGTCACCATTCCATACAGATATCGCCCACTTTCCGTCGAATCAATCCCCACAAAACTCGTGTGTGATGAGGCCAATCGATGGGTTTTGGCCAACCGGATGATGGCCTCCTTCTTTAGAGCCGGTTCAAACCGATTCGAGTGATCCTCTTCCAAGTCTTGGATCCGTTTGCGGGCAGCCAATTGATGAACAAATTCACCCTCAATCTTGGACCCCTCGCCAATCTTGACCTCCGCCGTGAGGGGTCCACTTGGAGTTTTGGCCGAGATGACCACCTTCGTGGGCTTTTCGGTCTCAGCAAAGAGTCGGTAAACCAACAAACGGTTGCCATCAAACACGTGCGGGATATTGAATGGACACTGTCCATAGACCGGAACACTTTGACCCGGACTGGGCTTGGCCTTCATGAATCCCAAGAGAGTGTTCTTGGTCTCAACCACCGGTTCGGGCACGGTAAAAGAGTCCATGGGAGCCACATCCTCGCCCATCCATTCCACCGTCACATTCGTGATGGCGGGTTGAAGGGCGTTCTTCAGCTGGCCTTGGACTTTGGGCCGCAGATCTTCTTGGGCGGTGGCAAACACGGCCGTGCCATTTCCACTACGAGCAATGCCTTTGACCAAATGTCGGGATGCTCCCGATCCCAATCCCAGGCTAAAAACTCGCGCTTTGGCCGCGTTCTCTCGGACCGTGGCAATCACTTGGGTGTCGTTACTCACGGCACCGTCGGTGAGGACGAAGATTTGCCGCAAATGATCCGGATGAGCGGGTGGTGAGGTGAAGATTTGATTGATGGGTTGGAGAATCTCCGTGCCTCCGTAGTTTGCCTCCATAGAGGCCACATGGGCCTTGGCTCGAGCTAGAGTGTCATCGTCATAGAGCTGACTTTGGGCGAAAAGCGAGTCAAATTTGCTACCAAAACTCCAAATGTTGAAGTAGCAATCCGCGGGGAGTGAATGCAAAAACAGCTCCAGGGCCTTTTTGGCTTGATCAATGCCGGCCACAGCACTTCCCCATCCCCCGCCCATGGAACCGGATCGATCGACGAGGAAGATGAGTTCCACTTTCTGATCCATCAGAGCGAATGAAGGCACCAAAGACACCATCCCCGCTCGAGACTTGCGGTCTCGGAACTCTTCCAAATATACGGTGGGATCGTGCACATCCGCCACACCCACCAAGAGAATAAAATCTCGGTCCATATCGGCCACGGTGGCAGCCAGAGAGGCTTGGGTGGCATTCAAGCCGCTTTGCGGTTCTTTGGGTTTCGTGACGATGGCATGAGATGGACTTTTGAGGAACTGAATGGCCTTCTTGGACAGACATTCCACTTCGATGGTCAAAGGGGCTTGAGAGTCAAAGGTGTAGGGAATCTTGGCCAATTTTTGGGCCGCTTCCGATTTATCATCCATGGGCACATAGCGTGGTGCAATCGTGGTAGGGATGCTCAATCGAACACTCTCCAGATCTTCCACGGGCAGTTCCACCACGTACTTGATGGCAATACTGGCTTTGGATCCGGGTTTGAGATGGCCCACTTTGATTTGGAACACGTCGGGTTTGGTCTCCTCGAGCAAGAACGCGGTCTGATTGTTGGTGATGGCTTCCTGATAGTCTTTTCGGGCCTCATCCTTCTCCTTGACCTGGGTGGTGATGGTTCTGCCATCGACTTTGGCCTCAAAATCAATGACAGCCGCTTCCTCCTCCACCGGGAACAAGTACAAGGCTTCGATGGGACGGTTTTCCACATTGACGTATTCTTGTTCCACGGTGACTTGGGCCACGAAATCCAGAACTCTGACCTTTAAGGCCACGGATTTGAGTGGGACGGGGAGCGTGGCATGACTGGTAATATGAAGGTCCTCCAAGAAATAGACCAAACCGCACTCGACTCGCTCCAACTTGCCCAACTTGTTCAAGAACGGCATTTTTGATTGTGGTGCTGCTTCTTTCTTTGTTCTTACTGTTCCTTCACTTTCAAGGCGCAAATCGTACTAACTCGGAGTTCGAAGCAACGTTGTTTAAATGATCGAGGTATGATGAATCATTCATTGATTGTCCATGATTTCACCATGGTCTCGGGATTCACGGCGTATCAAGTCAACGAAGGCGGGCTTTCCCCGTCCTTCCGTCAACGATTGTTTATGCCGCGATCATGTGTGTCAGTCAGTGCGTGGAGGTGTGTGGCTGCCTGCATGTCAAGAGATGTATGTGCATACACCCACAGGACAGGGAATGGAATCATCTGAGCAACGTTGGCACTATGCACGTTGTGTGTACTGTTTGAGTGTATGCACGGACATCTAGAGATATGGACGTTGGTCGAAAAAATGGCTTGGCCCAGAGTAGGCCGATATCAAAATGGTTTGAATTTGCCGCCATAAGAAAGGGCCAAGTGAGCTCAGAAAAATGCCCAGATTTGCGAAAAAACTGCGCTAATCAAGCCTCCTCTTCTGATAGCATCAAAGAAAAAAATATTTTCTTTCATATTTGAGTGTCAATTTGCAAAAAATTGACAGTTTAAACTCAAAATACTATGATTTGGATTATTCAGTAAATTTGACATTAAAATTTCAACTGGCTTGTCAAGACATGAAATGGCATCACTTGAGAATTGCTTCATTCAGTTGTAAACATGGTGTCACTTTCTTAATGTTTGTGGCCTAATTAAAAACTTCAATTGCAAGGAATATCATCATCTTGATTCACAAAAGTGCCCATGTCCAAGGTTTTTCTGTCACCAGTGACCAAGCAGGTGCATCAAGTGGTTATCTTTTACTTGAACAGACCTAGAAGTAAGGATGAGCACACGCATCCCTTGCCTGCTTTAAGAAAGGGACACCTGAAGTAGTATGGACAGCCAAGCATGTAATTAAATTTAAGGTGTTGGTTTGAAAAGAAATGTTTCATTCATTATTTTAAGGAATTTTTTCAGCACTTAAGTTGCATTTTGATCGGCCTGCTCTCGGTCAGGCAAAATCAAATCTGGCTTCCGACCAACGTCCATATCTCTAGAGGTCCATGGTGTATGTGACGGACTCAGTCAAGGGCTTGCGTTGCTCGATTGGGATTGAATGAACTTGCGAAATTATGGAATTAACTATGATTGAAGACTTTGAAGGACTTTCGAGGAGGGAGGGCGGATCAATGATAGAATAGACAGGCCTCGAAAAGAAAGGGATGACTTTTCCCCTAAGGTTTGTTTGTTCGACGATACCAAACCTACCTAAATTCTGCCCAAAAGTTCCACTTTCAATCGTCATTCCTCACCTTAGCTTTCATTTATTTGTTAATTGTTAATTATACTTGCTTTTTGTCAACATTTGTTCATGTATGCCTTGATTTGTGAGTTTGTTTCCCATTTTTCTTTTTCCTTTATTCTTCTTTTTAATTTTTCTCTCCCCTAAAGCCTATACTCTATGTTACACACTGTGTTATTGAGTGTCATACAACAATAAACAATAATTTGTTAAGTGTTAATTAACCAATTACACGTTAGAAACACGTTCCCCGCAGAAAAGCAGTGATTGATATTTCTTTTGTAATATTTATTGATTATTTGTAGAACAAGCGTAAAACTTCAAAACGTAAAAACACTGCTTGTATAATATTTTTGCCCTTTTTGCCGGATTAGATTTTTTTCAGAAAAAAAACTTTTTTTTATTTTTTTTGACCAAATTTGAATGTCCCACCAATTTTTCGTATAAATATTCTACCACGCCTTGCAAATCTTGAGTTTTCACGCAAGTCTGGCGCTCTTTGTGGCTTACTCTTTTTGACATTTTTTTTGCGCTTTTCAGGTTCGAGGAAGGTACGAAAATGTGCATATTTAAGAACGAAAAGTATTTCTTGGGGGTCCTTTCTCAAAACAAATTTATTTTTGTTTTTCTATTTTTTCGAAATGTATGCCATTTCTAGTCTTTTTAAATTCAAACTTTTCCACTATTTCAATGTACTGTACCAAGGACTCCCAAGGGCTGGAGGGTCCTTGACTGTACTCACTGAAACACATTGAAATGGTACATGAGTGCAGATTTCCATGGATTTCGCAACGTAGAGGTACTTGACTAAGAATAACAGCTTTTTTTCAACCAACAACTTTTTTATTACTTTTTTTGTTTTTGTTTTTCAACCTTTTTCGTTTTTTTCTACTTTGTCCTTGCTCTTGTTTTCTGCCACTCTGAATACAATTGGATCGATCGTCTATAAGAAAGTGAAGGCTTACACAAAAGGATTATAGTTAAAAAGAAAAAAAGAGTTAACAGAGTGAAGTAAAACTGGTACAATACATGTGAACAAACATGTTTGAAAATTACTCCTTGTCACAATATTGTAGAAGAGTAGAACTTTTTCAGTTCCAAATATCATTTTCAGAATAGTTTCGTTACTTTAGTATCAAAGATATTTGAAATAAGTTGGGGGTTAACTTTTGTAGCCGTAGAGCATGTGTAGGTACGTGTAAATTTTAAGTACGTCTGATTATCTAATTCTTAATTCGCACATAGATTTGTGTTTGAACTTCCAATTTTTCAATTTCTGCCACTCTTCCCCACGAAGTGACAGAAAATGGCAAAAATTCATTGAAAGTCAAAATTTCCCATCCCCGGTCAGGACACCTTCTTCATTCATGTCATTCTAAATGGCTATTCAAGTTCCAATCGAAATACCCTAACAAATCATTTTTAGGTATTAATTCTTGGCTTATTTTAATGTCAGTCACGGTCAAAGACATCTAGAATTTGATGGACTGCGCACGGCCGACCAAAATCGAGTAGATTTTCTCACAGAAAATTGGAAAAGCACCATTTTTCCCTTTTCCAAGAGATTCTAGATCAGGGGTCGGCAACCACTTTTGGGTCAAGGCCCTTAAATTTGTTGACATGTTGTCAGGGGCCCACCAAACAGGTTGGTAGGTTCAGAGGCCGACAAATTAACGAGCTTTGGGCCCACGAGTAGAGTACGATGGATGTCTCGTGGGCCCATTATTTTGGACTTTCCCCATAGCTCCTGGGCCCACCAAAGACCACCCTTGGACCCACATGTGGGCCGTGGCCCACCGGTTGCCTACCCCTGTTCTAGATGTTCATCATTAAATTGACTCAATCTTTGTCCACCTGTTCAACCATGAAAATTCTAGAAATCCTTTTTGTCTAGGTCCAGCAACAAGGCATACATAGTTTACAAATGTGAGCAGACAGCTTGCTGGCAGAGCTAATAAGATTGCCCACTAACTCACTTAAGAATTGGGTGACCTCTATGGGGACTTTGGGCAAGTTCAAAATGAAAACACCATATTTTACCATGAATTAAATTAAAATAAGGCCTGGCTACATCACGATGGGGTTTGGATATGCATGGAGCAATCACCATGTGGAACCACACGCTCCAAGTTGACGATTTCACTACTCATGGAGTTCAATCTGATTTCAATATGCTCAATCATTTTTTGCGCGCGCTACGTCGTTGTGACTGCCGATTCACGTAAAACAGTACACTTGTCACTTCTGTGAAAAATGCGTTCGTCCATAGAGAATATCCAAAAAAGTGACCCTGTTTTTGAAGACTTCAGACCAGGGGTGCCATCAAGATCAAGCAAAGTTTTTTCTCACTATTTTTGCAATGGACCAATGCCATTGATGGCAGCCCTAAAAGGTTGAAGAGATTGAAATCAGATTGAATCCCACCACTAGATTTCACTGTAAGCCATAATGGTCTTTGCACTCCCTCCCTCCCTCTCTCTCTTTTAGTTTTTTTGTATTTAATTCTACCTGTTACCGCATTTTTTCCTACGTCAATTGGAGGTAATAAAGTGATTAAACCCACTTAATAAACACCAAGAAGTTGCAATTGGTAGACCTAGAGCAAATATAAATTGGGTCAGTTATTTTAGTTACGTTGAGTTTATAAAAAAGGAGAAAATAGAAGCGTTCAATGTTCATATCAGCTAGATCATAGCCAGAGGTTTAACTCGAGAATTTTATTGTCTTTGGCATGTTCTGGGAGATTTCTTGAGGCTGTAAAGGGAAGACAAAGTGCCAAGCTAAGCAATGGACCTTTGGGGTCATATCGAGGTTAGCAAAATATGATAATTTTAAAACAGGATCTTATTAGCAGGTGTGTGTTACTCAGTACATCGGCAAGTTGCTTCTGTCCTTGGAATTAGAGAGGCAGGTGATTTGATAAGCTGCATGCCGTCCATCTTTCGCTTATCAATATTGGCTCGGCTTTTGTGGCAAACTAAAACCTCTGGTGTATTTAGCTCCTATTCATTGACTTTGGAGTCAAGGCAGGAGTGAATAGCAATCACAAGTGTCGACCTGTTTTAACCAGATTTCTTATCATTCTAGCTACGTATTGAGCTCGACTATTCACCATTCAGATATTTCAAATTAGAACGTTGACGAATGTTTGTCATTCCAAGTTTTCCTAAAAGGGAGATCGCATGTGTTAAATACAAGTCACTGCCACAAATTTGACGAGCCCAAGACTACTTAACGTTGAAGCATAAATTTCTGTACTTGAGAAACAGTATTCAAAAAATTGGGGGTTATCATTGTATGTATATGTGTATTTGTTGATAAGTGAGTTATTACTCTTTTTTTAACATGGTTCAGATTGAATAGGTCACACCGAAAGTTACTATGGGAGGGTTTTCACGTGCCGTTTCACATTTTTCTTGAATGATCTGGAGCATTTCTCTTCTTTTATTTGCGTCGGGGCTCTGTTCCATAATAGTGATGCTTTTGTTGCAAACCTTTACTTTCTACTTTGATGTTTCGGTTTTGGTCGAGACACGTTCCTTTGCCAAGATGACCTCGTCTTCATGTGGGTTGTTACTGGTGGGGGAAGTTTTTCCGCGGGAATGTCATTATCTCGAGCACGCTTCGTTTCGGTCAACATCATTTCAGCTGACATCCAATTTACCGTGGGCACGCCGGGCACGCCCGTCCTTTGTACGAGCGTATCCAAGGATACACGATCAGATATCCGGCAACCGATCATAAGACGCATGACACGATTCGATTTAATGCAATAATAAAGTGGTATTCAATAGATTTTGAGACCAAAGTAATTGTATTTAATTACTTTTGAGACCAAAGTAATTGTATTTAATTACTTTTGAGACCAAAGTAATTGTATTTAATTACTTTTGAGACCAAAGTAATTGTATTTAATTACTTTTGAGACCAAAGTAATTATAATTAATTAAGTAAATTAATAAGTAATTGGCAAGGTTTTGTGCCTAACTCTGAAAAATGAATTCTCTTTTTCAACTAATGATAATTGTCTATGTCTATGGCGTCCATATATATGGTAGTCCATAGTCCATAGACATGTAAAATGTCTAGGGTGCCATCTACTTTTCCAAGGGTTCATAATGTTTCCACCTTGCTTGGCTGAGAGTCAGCTGTTGCAAGCCCAAGTTCCACCAATATCCGGATTCAGGAATCTATCAGCTGATCAAGTATAATTTTTCGACTTGTGGTGATTAGACGTTTCAAATACCCAACAGCACCCAAAGAATTTCCGTCCAAGCTGTTTGAAGGTAAAACCAAACCTTTAGTTGAAGATTTTGAGTACACCCACTAAAAACGTATTTTTGAGGGTGTCAAAGGGAAGAAATAAAAAAAAAGTTCAATCTCCAGCATGTGTAGAGGGCTAGCATCGTTGATTAATGAATTGATTTCCAGTTTCTTGATCAATATGGCCTTTTAAATTGAATTAAAGTTGTACGTAAGCACCTAGGCTATTGTTTGTGCAATAGAGCTATGAATTGAGAAAATGCACAAAGTTTTCAAGCCTTGGGAAGTGCAATTACTTTACAGACAATCGAAATGGTATCAAATGCAAGCTTAACCATTCATACACCATAATCACGCAAAGTTTATGCAAAGTGTATTAAAAATGATATCATAATTATGCTTTTTTTAAACCTACTTTTCAGAAATCGAGTTGCTCTATCGGTAGATGGCGGTAATAAAGCATTTAACTCAAAGTTGGTGATGTTTGCTTGAAATCGCCCATTGTGTTAGTGGGACCTTTTATTGATCGAAATCATTGTCTAAGAAATGCACAAAACCTCAGTTTTATTGGCTCTAAATCTTGATGTAATAAATATCTTGGACCGTCAGGCGTTTTTCATTGGGGGGCATTTGAAAAAGAATGGAAAAACAATTTCCGCTCGAAAACTCTCCAGAATTCATCTCTTTGACCAACAAAAATCCATTTTTGGAAAAGGTCTGTGTCAAGATGCGTTGATGATTGTCACACTCCGGGATTTGACCCCAAGCAAGGGTTACACTCAGAGGGAGGTTTGATGTGGCCATTTCTAGTTGAATGGCTACTGTATCTGGAACAGAAAACTCGTATTTTCCCCTGGCATTCTAGGAATAAAATTTATTAGGGACAATGCAATTACTAAAGTCCGGAGCAGGCAAGTGTGGATCGTTGTTGTTCTTTAAGCTGATCTTGACTCTATCTTCATGCAAAAAATCTTCGCTGGTGGCGCTGTTGTTGTCAAAAATGCTTGTCCCACATCCCATTTCAATTTCGCTTCCAGATCCCAATTGTTTACGGCAAGAATGGCTTGTGATGGTTATAGTTTTGTTCAACATCGCAGGAGAAATTCCTAAAAAAACATACAAAAATGATTTAAAGAGTGGTTTCTTTCTTGAGTAGCAGGCTTGCAAATATTGCAACTTGTATTCATGCTTCTATTTGATTAACGTTTAAACTGCCTGGATGATGGTTTTTATGTTGCCTTTCAATTCGTTTTATCTCTGTAGTTCATATTATCAATTATACAACGTGTCCCTTCTAAATTGGGACAAGGTTTTCGTTTCATAAGTTACAGGTATATCACTAATTTCAAAATTGTCTCGGAAGAGTATTACAAACTTTCGTTCCCTTGCAAAGAGGATATGATATTGTATTGTGATATGAAAACCTAGTCTCAGTTTAAAAGACACCTTGTAATTATGGCTTCATTCTTAAAGTCTCTAATATATTTTTATGATTTCACATTTTTGCCAAAAAAACACAACTTGTCAAAGACTTGTGATCAGGGTGGGCATTTTTCGACATCGAGATAAATTTGGACTTTTGCAACTGGAAGTGGAAGTGACACCTTTAAGGACTTTTTTCGGTGCTCCTTTGTTTGATCAGTGATTTAGGGCCTAAAAAATCTTTTTTTTTTTACTGTGGACCAGAAATTCCAGCCGCTTCAAAGGGTAAGGCCTCGTCAGTAGACGATCATACTCGTCAACCATCAGCTTACCCTACGCTTTAAAATGTCTAGAAGTTCTGGTCCACAACAGAAAACATATTTTTCCGGGCCCTAGACTGATCACCGAGACAGTTAATGGTTTCCCTTTACGTAGGTTTTGCACATAAATGTCACTTTCAGTGACGAATTCAGTCTGAAAGAGCGTAAATTGGACGGCCGCGAATGCTCGTCGGGTATCGTTAGATGGAAACAATTCTAAACCATAATTTGAAGGGTGAAAAATGACTGGCGTCATTTTGGGCATGGGGTTGTTACCTGGAATCATCAGGAAGAAGGCGTTGAAGATGCCTGGAGGGAGGCTGGAAACCAATGACGATCCCATACTTTTGAATATGCATTTGTCCTCGTGTTTCAAAATCAAGGTCGATGAGGTCGAGGTTGAGGCAACATGGGCTAAACATGTCAACATAGAAACTGAGCCAGTCCCATGAAACCTCACTTCAAATGTAGAGGGATCAAGATCGACTTGATTCAGAATTTGAAACTAGAAAGAAGACTTTGGACATGTGTGCTATGATTCCATCGAAAGCAGAAGAATATCGCAATTGTTAGCTAAATATCTGTGTGAACATAAACCCATCGAACGTCGACTGGGGAGTTAAAAATGCAATTCACTGCACCATAAGAAATGTCCATTAAGCCTCACAAGCTGTGCTTTAACATTTTTAGAGGTTTGGAATCAAAAAATTAACTGTGAGGAAGGGATTTTTGAACGTGATATGTACATCTTTCAGTGTCATTATTCGATGTTACCTGTAGATAAGGGTGAGTGCTTCATCTCGCTTTTGAACTTTTGTGGGAGATTTTTCTTTTCTTTTTAAAGTTACTTCAAATAATTTTTTATGAAATATGGGATGCTTTTGGAAAAGAAACAAAATCTTTCATCAACAGTTTCCTTAAAAGGTGTTTTGGTTCAAGAGTTAAAACACAATAACAACCAATTTGTATTTTAACCACAACAGGGTGAGTTGTAAGTAATCGCAACGATTTCAAGCCTTACGTTATGTTAAGTCTATGAAAATGTGGTTAAGGTACGCCACAACTTCCATAAACAATCGATGTCAGATCATACCTGGTGAATCATGGCTTTAGATGAAACCAAAACAAGGCAAAAAAGAATTCCAATAATACATGAAACCCATGCGTGCTTCATGTCCACGCCAGATCCGAGGCTCAAATTATCTCCAGTTCGTGGGTTGGGACTTGTTGGACCAACAATGGCCTCAAGAACACTGAATCACACGAACTGTCATTCTAATTAGTGAGAGTCCCGCTGAGTTGTAAACAACGCCTCAAAAAATGAAAGGGATCACACATTTTGTTGTTTGGAGGGGCAAGAAAGCACCTTGACCGTGAATGGCTGAATTGGAACCTGTTTAAAATTCAAGTCCATAAGTACGAAAAAGAAACGAATGCCAGTGACATCCCGTAAATGCTTAATTATAATTAAAGGAGGGGGGAAGGGGGTTTTGTTATGTAAAAACACAAAAAGATTCTTCGTCACATAACAGGGCGTTTTGGAAAGAAAAAAAAACACATTTTTGTGGTTGAGAACCACATATTTTGGCCTTATGAGGGGATGTTTTACCCCTAATAAATGCTAGTTTGATGACACATTTTCAGTTTTGACATTTTTTGGGGTAAACTTTCTGTTTTATGTCATTATCAAGAACAGAACATTTTTTTCTTAATTTTAAGACAGATTTATTGTGGGCAAAATTTGCAAAAACACCATCCTTTAAATGTTTTGTCACTCAATTCAAGAGGGCTGGTTCAAAATATGGAACTGAAAAACTTGGATTGATCAATGATGGTCTTCTCGTTGCAAGGGGAAGCAACTAAAAGTTTTTTAACTTCAATAACTATTTAAATATCTTTTGTCAAATCAATCTTTCTCATGAATTTATCTTTCAAATAAATTGCAAATTTTGATTGTGTTTGCAGAATTAGTTTGTCCACCAAAAAATCTTTTTTGACAAGTTGTTATGATAATGATAACACAGAGTTAACTGTTGATACACAGATGAGGTAGGAATAAGCCAGAATGGCCGCGCGTACTAACGTGTTATTAAGGGCCGAGAGTAAGTGCTTCCCCAGACGGTGCGAGTTCGAATCCTGTTGGGGATAGAACGGACGTTGTCGGGAGAAATCCTTTCAGTCTCTTCTCGTCTGTCGTCGTGAGCACACGTCTTTTGCGTTGCTCATGAATTACGGGCCGGTTTAGACTAAGTGCTGTGTTGTGTTGTGTAGTGGTTGTTTGGATCCAAGGTAAGCCATTTTTGCATATTTATTTGCCTTTCTCTTCTTTCTCTTACTACT
>CM021312.1:3636553-3648934 GCA_010645155.1 Tigriopus japonicus | reverse complement strand
CAATTTCAAGCTCGCACAACAATGACGTTGAGCGAAGGCGGAAATCAATTAGCAAGTCACATGAAATACGTCGACTTTTGTTATGTAGTGGGGAGTGAGCCAAACGAACGATATTGACACATACAGGATCATCCGTATTTAGTGAAGAAATACCAATTAGAGAAAAGATTTCGTGTTGTACAAAAGCAAGGTAATTTGTTGGGAAATTGATTGACTTTTTCAGAAAGTATGATTTTGTATCCAGTGGGGGCTCTCCCACTCAATTTCGTCCGCTCCATTCGGAAAAGTCATCCTAACTTTGACTGCAAATTGCATAAAATAAATATATACATAAATGAAAACGGCATAAAAATGACGGAATCACTTGGATGATAGAAACAGAGTGTTAGGCAAAGAGCTTCACTTCTATTATTTTAACCCAAAAGTTGTTTTGTCATAAAATAGTGCTAAAATCAAATCTAGGGAACCTTAATTACAGACTAGCCTCTCAACTACCGGCTATCGTTCGAACGGCGAATTGGAGGGTGTTCTAACAAAAACGAAGAGCTAAACTTTATAACAAACAAGGAGGAATGAAGAGAGGGAAGGGGTGGGGAATTTCGTAAAATACAAATAAGGAAATCAAGCACCGCTTCCAATGTTAGATTAAATTCTCCTCGCTTTGTGTTTGCCTTTTAACTAAAGTGTCCCAGGGGGTTTGCATAGACCCTTCTTAGTGAACGCTACGCATTAAACACATATTTCCATGAAGACGACAAATACAAGGTTGGGTCAAGCTAACAAGCTTACACACTTTTGAAATTGTGAGTGAAGACTCAATTTGATTCAGCAGGTGTTGCTGTTAAGGCAAATTTGCCAATCTTATTTTGTCCACTTCGCATTTTGGAGCGTTGAGTTTTCTGGCAAGATCCAAAAATCAAGAGACAAATCTAAAACTATGTTGTTGTTTTTTGATTGTTGGGTGCTCGGGCCGAGGGGTTGAGCATCGCGCCCGATTAGTGAGGTCCTCATCCACTTTTGACCCTTAAATTTTGTTACAGGCATTCTCATGTGTGGCATCAGATTGGTTTTCCGTCTCTGGGGGAGGATTAGTGTCTAAAAGATCCCTTAAGAAAGGTCAGGGAGGACCCTGCTTGAACCAATCGCTACCCACGACACCACGTCTCCTCCCTATGCAGTTGGAAATTAACAATTTTATTCTAAAATTCAAGTAAGTGGTGAGCAATGTTCCCAAGCTGTGAAGGTTCATGAGAATCGTCTTGTTGACATTTCCCATGTGAGAAATTGGGATCCAGAAGAGGGCAATGGTTTTCGTCTTTGCGTTTTTGGGAACAAGACTCACGAACTTTGAGCAATACCAGTCTTGAACTACACAGACCCAATGTGAATATGCAAATACTCATTCACGTTAATGGTATTAAGAAGAACAATAATGAAGGATGAAGCTCATCTGCGTGCAATGACTTGAACGGTCTTTTTGGTGGAAAGGCAAAGAACGACCGTGCATCCAACCTGATGTCTTTCTTTAGTGTTTGAGGTTGGTCCCACATTCAAACTGGTTGGACACGGAGTTGTGTTTCGTTTATTATTTTATCCCATGGACAAAGAGACAGGAAGCCATCTTCCCGATGTTGGTCCCAATTCTCCTGCTTTGGATCATGCAAGTAAGTTCCATATTGCTAGTGGTGTACAGTGACGAGAATGCCTTCATCGCCGGAAGAGGGTTATGGTCTATGTCTTGTATGTACAGTATGTATCACAAGATGGTAGGGAAAAATGAATAAAATCCTTTCATGATGCAAATAAGTCCTGAAAAAAGGGCTATAAAACAGATCCCAAATACATTACACCCACCATTCTTTGTTGATCCCCCAGTCAGAACACATCTAAACCTTCTCATGGGGCTTCAAGTCCGGAATTCGACTTCTATATGCGTTGCATTTGTCCTCTTAGTCACCATTTTGGTCCAAACTGCCAGTCCAATTGCAGGAGAACAAGTTCCAGGTAGGGATAACTCCAACTCAAAATCGATTTTTTTTTTCAAACAACTAATTTCATTATCCAGCCTTCCCCACATGTACAACTTAATCTTTTGCAGGCCCCTTTAAAAAATTTAGCTTCCCGGTTGTTTCAGCTGAATGGTTGGACAAATGGATGGACCACAACCTAAACTTGCCTGCCAATGGGATCGATGAGCAGGCGCTCACCCGATTGTTCAAGCGAGCAGGATCCGCCCCCGAGATGGACGAACAGGCCTTGACCCGTCTATTCAAACGCCCCTCAGCCATTCGATTACTCCGAAGAGCTCCCATGGGTGGAGCCATCCGTTATGGGAAACGATCCTCATCCGATCTGGCCCAGGAATACATGGACGAGACTGAGGACATTCACGAGCAACAAGCTGAGGTCAAACGCGGAGGAATGATTCGCCTTCTTCGATCTAGTTTCCCTTCCTTGGTCAACGAGGACGACGACGACGCGTTGGACAAGCGGAACTCGATCCGATTGGTCCGAAACAACGCCAATAGTCGTCCAATGGTCAGGCTTTTGAGAAGCAACAAGATGCTGCGATTGCTCAAGCGATCACCCGAAAGCGATTAATCGCATGTCGGCACAGCTCTATTAATTATGTTCTGACGCTCATATTGAATTGAATTGCTACGCCGCGAATTATCGAGTTCGAATTATTTGGGGAGATTCTTTTGTACGTAAATGCTTGAAAATTGATCGATGCTTTTTAATGCCTCTCTGCCCTGCATCACATGCTACTTTCTGAATTGTTACCTTTTATTTTTAATCAGTACCCATGCTGGTCTTGTGTGAATAGCCTCCATTGCTTACTAACATGAAACTCACTATGATTTAAGCTCTTCTATTTGAAGAAGATGAACTTCGATTAAATCGGGGGAATGGCTGGTTTTTTTTATTTCATTCTTACTCAATAAAGGACATGATACTTCTCTCGTGTGTAGATTTTTTTTCAACAGGTCAATTTTACATACTTCCTTTTAACGGATTGAGTTGTCCCAAAAAGCACATGAAGCGATATTTTCCGTCTCAACTTGATTCGATGTACAACTCGTGCGTCTCATTACCTGTCTAAAACGCATGAACAATTATGATTGTCCTGAAAACATACACCATACGCTCAAGACAAGTATTCAAGTTCAAGGATAAAACAAGGTTGTCAAAATATTCGGTTGATATTTTTTGATTGGATATTTCTTGATACACTTGAATTATTGTCTCTATTTCCGATATCCGGTTGTAAATTATCACCCCATTTTTTTTTTCATTATTGCTCTTTGATCAAGAAAAAAGTAAACGTAGAAGACCCTTGGCCAAAAATCTATATAGAATTTCCAAACACAAGCATAATTTTTAATCGCTAGTGCCTGCGATTGCATTGTATTTGTATGATTTGTAAGTTGGTTTCAAATCCGTATAGAAAAGCTGATTCATACATCCAATCCAAACATCATTCTTGCTTCTAAATTGAAAAATCGAAATATGTGTCAATTGATTTCTCTCCTATCACATCAACATTACCAAGCACTCGTCATTTATCATTAAATTGTTCGATTTCACAATTACTTTTTAAAAAAAATGTTAATTAATAGCTGTACAGACATCTGTCATGTGTCGTGAAACCCTGATCCAATTGCTTCACAGCAATTGAAATTGAAGAATGATAATGTCCGTGTGCCCCCGTGTTTTTAGTCCATTGCATGCTTCCTTCCCAAATGCCGCGTTGTTCAGGATCCTGCTAGACTGCCATTGATTTAAACGAAATAGTCACTTACCTGATACAGTTGCTTGTGCTTTCGAAACTATTAATCTCACAAGAAAACCTAAACAGTCCAGCCCACTGCGCACACAGACGTTGCTTCAAGACTGACAATCAGCTAACTAGTAATAAATAACATGCGCCAGTGTGACGATTACCGTGCATTTTAAGGGTACCAACCCATTTATTTATTGTCCTTTAACTCTACATGAGTGAGCCAAACGAACGATATTGCGAATACCCCGAGTTTAAGAACGTCGAATTCAAGATCTAAGTGAAGACGGCTTCCGCTCTCGAGCTCGTCTTTCGGGTGACCAGTTCTCGGGCTAAAGCCCTCGAACTGGTCACCCGAAAGACAAGCTCGAGAGCAGAAGCCGTCATCACTTGGATCTTGAATTCGACGTTCTCAAACTCGGATGCACTCAATATCGTTCGTTTGGCTCACTCCCCACTACATAACAAAAGTCGACGTATTTCATGTGACTTGCTAATTGATTTCCGCCTTCGCTCAACGTTGCTCATTGTTGTGCGAGCTTGAAATTGAAATTGAACGCGAAAAAAGCCGATCAAAAGCACTTGACTCTCACAACACGGGCGGTATTGAAGGCCAAGAAAAAGACAACAGGGCAGTAATGAAGGCCAAAAAAGAGCAGCCGCGGGCACTCTTGAAGGTCGGAAAATCGTATCGGGCAATAATGAAGGTCGGAAAAAGGCGACGCGCAGTCTCGAATTCTGATTCCGAAGAAAGCAAGACGAGAATGACGACGTTCACAAACCGGTTTATGAGCTGAGTCAACCACAAGAACAAAACTTGAAAATACGTTGCCGTCTCAATTTTTACGAAGTATTCAAGAGTAAAACAAAATCATCCCACAGCAACACTTTTCTTGCACAATCTATAGTGACTCAAAACATTCTTAACTTTCAAACTATGAAATTGAACCAATCTGTTCTGTAAATCTAATTGGGATTTTTAAGCAAGATTCCTAACCAAAATTTGGAAATACGAGTTAAATTGAAAATCTAAAAAGGAGACTTTGTGCACTTCCAAAGACCTGACACTTGCCAAATACTTGTTTTTGGTCTTGAAAGAACATTTTAGAATGTTGAAAATCAAAAGTCTTATTTTCAAAAACTTAATATTACAAGGTACGTACTCCTTACATTGTATTTGTTTGATTTGTAAGTTGGTTTCAAATCCGTGTAGAAAAGCTGATTCATCCATCCGATGCAAACATCATTCTTGCCTCTAAATTGAAAAATCGAAATATGCGCAAATTGATTTCTCTCGATCACATCAATATGACCAAGCACTCGTCATTTATCATAAAATTGTTCGATTTTAAATTTACTTTAAAAAATGTTTATTAATAGTTGTACAGACATCTTTCATGTGTCGTGAAACCCTAATCTAATTGCTTCACAACATTTGAAATTGAAATATGATAATGTCCTAATGATCCATGTGCCCCCGTGTTTTTAATCCATTGCAAAACAATCAAAATCTTTCGAGTAATCTTTCGTGCCAGCTCCCTTCCCAAATGCCGCTTTGTTCAAGAGCCGGCTAGACTGCCCTTGATTTAAACCAAATAGTCACTTACCTGATACAGTTGCTTGTGCTTTCAAAAACTATTAATCTCACACGAAAACCTGAACAGTCCATCCCCCGCTCACACAGACGTTGCTTCAAGACTGACAATCAGCTAACCAGTAACAAATAACATGTACCAGTGTGACGATTACAGTGCATTTTAAGGGGACCAACCCATTTATTGATAGTCCTTTAAGTCTACATGAGTGAGCCAAACGAACGATATTGTCAATACCCCGAGTTTGAGAACGTCGAATTCAAGATCTAAGTGAAGACGGCTTCCGCTCTCGAGCTCGTCTTTCGGGTGACCAGTTCTCGGGCTAAAGCCCTCGAACTGGTCACCCTTCAGACGAGCTCTTGAGCGGGCCGTCTTCACTTAGATCTTGAATTCGACGTTCTCAAACTCGGGGTATTCACTCAAGACTGTCTAAAGCGGGAGACCAACGAGTGCCAGAAGCGTACTTTCCCAACGAAGTGAAGCGGTAAGAAATGCCTAACAAGGTCTCAGGCGGCATTGTAGAACTTGGCCAAATATATTTTGCTCACTTCTCATTGACATTTGATGCTCTCTAGGCCAAGTTCTCCCTACTAAATCAAGAATCAAAATAATGATTAAATGATAATTAGGCCCAGGCATGAATTTCAATGATTTGCAACTCGAAAAAGGCTCGATTTTTCTTTTGCCCAAATTTGCAGTCACTGGCTTCCTTACGAACACAATTTGCTTTGCGCTATCTTTTTTCTAGCATTGAAAAATAACATTATTTTTTAAAGGTCCTGTGAAAATACGTGTACAATAACAAAAATATCCTAGGTCCTCCGAGCTTCGTACTTTGGAACGGATATGGTGCTTGATTTCGTTTGAGGGAACAGGAATTGGAAAAAGGCTGGCTCTCATTTCCCAAAGGCAATCCAGTTCCCTCATTTTCGTACATTTAAGACTCGAGAAGAGACACCTTGGCACAGAATTCGATCCATATGGTATTGCAAGATAACATAAAGCAATAACTTTTTTGTTTTTCAAATATGCATTGACATATCTTTCTGAGGATGTAACGCACCTAATGTCGAGTCTAAAATACATTATAATCGACCATTTCATGTCGACTGTTGTTCACAGGAACACGCCTCGACATAGTCACTTCAGTATGTCATGTGTTTATTATCAAACCTCAAAAAGGACATTGAAGGTTAGCAAACAAAGTGAGGCGGCGTTATCATTAGCATACAGAAAAAGATCAATCAGTTCTCGGTGGGTTTCAGCGTGATTCCTCTCCGGATCTGACCCCAACCAATGAGACGCCAATGGCCGTCCACTCGACGACTCAATGCAATCTTCTCGCCAATGCTCGTGCAAACGGGCGTGGTCAGGCCGATCTTGGCCAAATCGGCCCTCACAGCCACCACACGCCCACCTGTAGACAACGAGCCAATGTTGACCATGAGCACCTCGTGTTTGCTCAGTTTGGGCACTTTGGCACCCTTCTTGTCGCCCTCGGTTCGCACGCCCAAAAGGCGACGCAACAAGTAGAACGACACCTCCAATTCGGTGAAGATGTCCGGAAGACCACCCACACTACCCAAAACCTGTCCCACCATCCGATCCGCCCGACAAATATGCGGGTCGATCTTTGTACCCACGCCAATGAGTCCGCCGGGTACGGCGAACATGAGGTCGTTGTGCTCGGCGAAAAGCGACACAATCCGACTTTTGATGAGTTTGCACGAGAGCTTTCCATCTTGATCCTTGGACACGATTCCTGGCCGCACCTCGATCTCCATGCCCACCTTGAGCACACCTTTGAGGATACTTCCGCCGGCCACGCCGCCTTTGAGGTCTTCGACTTCGGATCCGGGCTTGTTCACGTCGAACGAGCGAATAATGATAAGTTGGGGTTTGGAAGTGAAGTCTCGAACGGGGATGGGGATTTTCTTCTCGATGTACTCACACACCACCTCAATGTTGTACTTGAGCTGGGCCGAAATGGGCACGATGGGCGCCCCTTCGGCCACGGTGCCTTCGATGAAACGGAGGATCTGCTCTTGTTGCTCCTTGGCCTGCGAGTCCTTGATCAGGTCGATCTTGTTCTGCAGGATCAGGATGTGCTTGAGCTTCATGATTTCGATGGCGGCCAGATGCTCAGAGGTCTGCGGTTGCGGACACGATTCGTTTCCGGCTAGAATAAAGGAAACCAAAAAAGAGGGATTACTCAAAACAGGGTGTTCATCCGAATGATTTTCGGTCTTACCCACGAGCAAGAGTGCCGCGTCCATGACGGCGGCTCCGTTCAACATGGTGGCCATGAGAATATCGTGACCGGGGCAATCCACGAAGCTCACGTGTCGGACGAGTTCATACTTGAAGCCGTTCATGACGAAGGTGTCCTCTTTGCCCGAACCCATGGACGTGTAGCAAATGGGTCGTTGGCATTTGGGGTCGTTGGATCGATAGATCTTGGCATTGGCATAGCCCAACTTGATGGTGATGTTTCGCTCCAGTTCGTTCTTGAATCGAACCGTGTGCACGCCCGAGAGGGCCTTGACCAGCGTGGATTTGCCGTGGGCCACGTGACCGATGGTGCCGATATTGATGGTGGCTTGCCGAGAAATGACGGCCGGGGAAAGCGGATTCAGGGCATTGATGTCCAAGTGGTCCAAGTCTTGCTTCATCAAGTGAGGTTGACCCGTGGTCACTCGCGGTAAATCGCTCTTCTCGTTCGGACTCATGCTGGAAAGATATTTCAGACGAGAATTACTATATTGGTTGGAAAGTGACGGGAAGACTTTGGAAAGGCACGGCCTACGTTTTGTCCTCCAATGCAAGGTAAGTATCATTTCGCTCATGAGATTCAAACATACTCCTGGGCAGTTTTTGAGTTATTTTCAAATCTACCCCTCCCGTAAAGAATACAGCTCTCAATTTTAATCATCTTCAAAGCCTGTGATATGGGCTTTCATTCAGCCACGGGTTTACCCGTAGCTTCAGTCGGTCTCATCGCTTTGACGACTTGTACCTACGTGAACGCCCTCCAAAAGTCAGGCTAAGTTGAAAATTATTCCGCGGATTCCGAGACGACTTTTTACTCTTAAACTAGAATCGATGTATTGGTTTTCATCCGGTAAATGATTTAAAACTTATCTAATCCATTCGATTCAAGGCCGATCCGAGCTTTGGATCGGGGCCCATGCATGACATCCGAGAAGTGTTCAAGAAATAGCTCAACGCTCTTGAGCGAGCTGGAGGAAAACCCATGGGTGCGCACAAAAGTATGGACGATTTTGCGGTTTTGCCCAATGTGTCAAGCTCAATCAAGGGCAGCCGTAGCCGATCTTAGAACTCCTAAACCCGACCTTGGCCTACATCTCGCTCGCTTCATTCGGATTCAAGTCGGTCCAAACTTTCGTCGTGATCGTGCGCGTGTTAACGGACGCAAAAACATTTTCAATCCAGAACGAGCCTTAGGGCAGCACTTTTACAATCCATCAATCTGGGAGCTCCACAGGCCAAATAGTGGGATGGATTGTCCAATGAGCAATCATTTGAGACACGGGTTAGTTAAAGGGCAAAGAAGACCGAAAGAGCGCTTTTACGTTCACAATGCCCGTTTGATCAGTTGGGCGTGTTTGGCCGTCTGCTCCTCCTCCTCCTCCATGGCCAAATCCTAAGAGCCAACTGACCTTTCTTAGATGAAGAGGGCGGCGGTCGGTCGGTCGGTGGGCGTGTCCGTTCGATTTCACTCTCACCTGCGGGCTCAATTTGTCTTGGGGCGACCAATTCTCGTCAATCGGCGAATCTCCGAAAATCTGATGCAATGTCAGTCAAGCTGTGTCTGTCTGTCTACCTATCTCAGTGTGTTCCGTCTTTTGGCCTTCGCTTTTCAGAGGGACAGGGTGCTCATCCAAATTTGAGTCTTTTTTATTTATTAACGGAGGGTCGACTATTTTCCGACCTCAATCGGATACTTCTGAAAATCTGAGCGCGGATAACGTGAACGCGTTCGTAGCGATATCCTGGTCGGGTAAAGTGATTGACTGGAATACATTAGGGAGACTGGCTCGTTGTGATCGTTTACCGGATAGACGCGTTTTAGTCACGCTTATGACCGTTTGTTGTGGTTTGTGGGGGCCGACCGGATTCGGAAGCACGCGGCCATCCAACCACTTTTTTCACGCTAGATGTGAAATCAAGAGACTCGCAACCTGTGATTAAACGGCCCGATGGGCATGAGAATGTAAATCAATTACGGTCACGATTAAAAACACGAGTAAAATTGATCACGGGTATGAAGTTACGAACAAAATCGATCGCACAAACGAGGTAAACGCGAAGTAGAAAACGCTTCTCGGATCCTTTAGGCACATGCATAGGAATGAAAAGATTTCGGAAAAAGTTCCAAAATGCAATTCCAATGCTATCTATTTAAGTAAAATTTAGCCGCTTCGAATTTTTTTCACGACAAACAGCCACTTTTGGCATTTTCTTTCTCGATCCTTGATTCCTGGGAAAAAATGTTAGAATTGTACATTTTTATACACTATCACAGCACCGTTTCAAAAGATTTTTTGTTTATTAAATTGAAGAATAATTTGTGCAAAATAGAAAGGACACAAAAGGGCTCTAAAAGGAAGCCAAAAGTGGAAGAAAAGGCAAAATTTAGATAGCAAACTTTAGCCCAGAATTGAGACACATAGTTGACCAAATTTGACATCTGTATGGGAGTGATTACCGTAGCATTTAACGGACATGCTGCTGTTAGCAGTGTAGGCTTACCAAAAAAAAATCTCAGTTTTCAAGGGTCAGATTTTCGAAAAATGTTGCATTTATGGGCAATGGCATGGTTGAGAAGTATTGCAAAGTACCTTGAAAACAAATGGAGAAATTGGAAGCCTTCAATTAAACAAATTTTACAGTCAGGAGCAAAAGTATTCGTAACCTCAAAAATTTTATTGATTTTTAAATGATACTCGATTTTTGAAAAATACATTTAAGAACCATTTTACTCCTTAGTTATTCTTTTATCATTTAAAAGCTATGATGCTTTTCTTTTTAAAAATTTACAAGATTTTGGTTAAAAAACTGCTCAGAACATGTTTTAGACCAAGAGCAAAAGTATTCGTAACATTTTGTCAATAGTTTATTGAATGCCCTTTTTGCTGAATTATACTTAAGAGACGTTTTTTATAATCATTTACAAGATTTTTACATACATCTGAAGGAATGTTAGCCCATTCTTCATAACAGATTTGCTCCAGTTCGTCAATTGTCTTTGGACGTCTTGCACGGATACGGACTTTTAATTCTCTCCAAAGGTTTTCAATTGGATTAAGGTCCGGATTCATGGAGGGCCAGTCCAAGACCTTAATCCGATTGTCCTTCAACCATTTCTTGACCAAAATGCTGTTGTGCTTAGGGTCGTTGTCGTGCTGGAAGACGAACTGTCGACCAAGCCGAAGTTTCCGCGCTGAACTCGGGAGATTCTCAGCCAAGATATCCCGATAGTCTTCTTTTTTCATTGTCCCATGAATTCTCACGAGGTTACCGGTGCCTTTGGCGGAAAAGGAGCCCCATAACATGATCGATCCTCCACCGTGCTTGACCGTAGGGATGGTGTTTTTTGGATGAAACGCTTCTCCTTTACGTCGCCAAATCCTTTGAACATCGTTGTGACCAAAAAGCTCAACCTTTGTCTCATCTGACCAAAGAATCCTAGACCAAAAGTCACTGGTCTTGTCAAGGTACTTCTTGGCAAATTCCAAGCGAGCCTTCAAGTGTCTATCCTTGAGCAAGGGAGTCTTCTGTGGGCGACAAGACTTCAATCCTGCTTTGTGAAGTGAGCGAGCAACAGTAAACCTCGAGATAGACAATCCATTTTCACTGAGACTGTTCCGGATGTCCTTGACCGTTGTTCGAGGATTATTTGTGACCTCTCTGACAATCTTCCTCTCAAGTCTGGCTGACAGTTTCCTTGGACGACCGGATCTTGGGAGGTTCTCAACCGTTCCGTTCTTTTGTGCCTTCTTCACGACGTACTGAATCGTTGAAATCGGGATGTCCAGAAGCTTCGAAATGGCTCTGTAGCCCTTGCCTCCATGATGACGACTTACTATCTTCAACTTCAAGTCCTTGTCAAGCTCCTTGACCTTGGTTATGATTGGCTGACTGTGAAGCAATTGTTCAATTCCGTAAAATTTATAAGATCCAAGAAAGATCTAGAAAATCTTGGAAAAAAGGAGACTAAATGACTTTTCTCCGGCTTTCCAGAATGTTCTACATCTTTCGATCAATTTTTTTCTGATGAAAAATCTGTTTATAAACCTATTTTGTTAACTTTTTTGCGCGTTACGAATTCTTTTGCACTATCTAAAATTTTATTTTTAATAATTAAAAGTTAGTTTCAGACATTTTTATCAAACAATTGCGGGAAACTGATATTATTCTCAATCGGAAAAAAAATATTACATTCTTACAAACTTCTTAGCATAGTATTTAATTGGATATAAAGGATTTTCTGGTTTTCTCGTCACGTTACAAATACTTTTGCTCCTGACTGTAAGTTTTTAGGTTTAGTTGCCCTAGGAACCGATCTCCTTTGGCCATCTTGTTTTTCAAAGTCGGGCATTCCTAATTTCAATGTTCAGAAGAACCCTCTCAACTTATGTTGCGATATTTTAAATAAAAGCAACAAAACATACTTTTTTGCTAAAACAATGTCAAGAATTACTATTTCAACTTCCAATTGTGCAGATAAGAAGGCATTGTTGCAATTACCAGGCCTAAACCTTTGTTTTAGTTACTTCGCACACTCATCAGTAGGGGCCGTTTTTGAACTTGAAAAATTGATCAATTAATTTTTCAAATATTTCTGAGAAATAACTAAGGAAGCCAGAGTGGCCACGCGTACTAGCGCGTTCTTGAAAGTGCCGAGTGTAAGTGCTTCCCCAGACGGCGTAGGTTCGAATCCTGTTGGGGATCGGATTGAAGCTGTCGGGAGAAATCCTTTAG
>CM021312.1:3588188-3635264 GCA_010645155.1 Tigriopus japonicus | reverse complement strand
ACTAAAAAGATTCAAAGGTTAAGCAAAAAAGTGAACCTTTTGAAAACCTTTTTATGTCGTAGACCACTCTCTCATGACAACCCTATTGGGCAACTTGAGATAAACTTATTTAAACATTTCTATTATTCTAATATTGCTAGTCAGACCATTAGGCAAAACAAATAGTTATTTTTTTTTAAACAAGGCTAGAACATAAACAATTGCACAAAGAAATGTTTTCAAAACATTTTAAAACAAGTTTTTCCTGTATTTGAAAAATATTCAAAAAGTTTCTTCAGACATCTTCAGACCCAACCTCTGCCCATTCCTCCAATACTATGCCTCTTGAAAAAGTAAATTCTCAACATTGTGAACTTTTCTGTGCTGGCCAGAGGGTTTGATGTATCGTGAGCATGGCATACTCTAGAACCTTTTGTTTGTTTGCTAAATAAAGAAAACGGATTATGCAACTTGGTTAAAACCCCAATTTTTAATTTTGGATTGGTTTAATCAAGCTCCATTTTTGCTTAAATTTTTATTGCCATTTTCATGTCAATGTACTCATATTGTTTTCGTTTTATAAAACTGAAGTCAATTATTTTATACTTTTGATCAAGTATGTTATGATTTTGATCAATTATTTTCCGGTTTTGATCAATCTAAAAATCAATTTTTTGGCCCGAAAATATCAAGTTCAAATCCGGGCCCTACTCATCAGAAACACAGGCCTTCCGAACTTTTTTTTCCCGCCAAAAATGATGACGTCACTAGTAATTGCTGTAATTGCAAAAGGTGACATTTTAAGGCCAACGATAGCGACTTGTTGGCAACTTTCGTCAAATAGAGCGCAACTGTTAACCAAAAACTTAAAAACTTAAACGAAGTTCAAACTTCTTGACATGAAATATAACCAAAAAAACAGATGGAATCACTCAATCTTTTGGTGCTGGGAGCGTAATACTGCGTGCGTATGTGAAGGCACAGGACTTACCTTTGATGAACTCGTAATGTAACATTTAGCTTTGTTTGTACATTGTTTTGCTTTCAATCTTAAATTGTGGAAAAGGCATGGGACTCTCCTCTTGGGCATTCACGCCGGGAAAACAAACTAAGTTTTCCCAGTTTTCTTGTTTGAGTTATCCTGGAACCAAAATTTTATTTCAAGACTATGGTTTGTCGTGCATTGGACGGAAATGCAAATATCCTACGGATTTATTATCAAACTCTGGTTTGTCAAAGGGCCATGCCCAAAGTAAATTTGAAACCAAGCGAAAATTCCTGCCTTATTGAATTCATTTCTCCTTCTGATGTCGTCAGATTACTTACGAATCAAACGTGCAAAAATGACCAACTTGAATAATCAAAACTAGTGATGGACCAAAAGCGCTTTCGGCCGAACTTACGATCCACTATAAAGGATGGACTTTGACAATAAAAGTTTCCCGATCTTTCAAAATTTGAGACTACTCAACATCGAACACATGAGCAATTTAATTTTTAAGGTAGATTTTGCATTAATACAATTTTGTGGTCAGCTGCTTTCGGTTTCGGTTATGAGCCCTTTCGGTCCATCACTAATCAAAACAGTTTTTTCTCATTCTCGTCAAGGAAATCGTTCCCCTTTTTGCCACCTGGGGTAAGTGCAAATCACCTCTGCTCTGATCTTTAATGTAAAGCGAAAGGACTAAAATAACAAGCAGATAATAATAAGTCTTGTGATGTCATGGAGTGTTGGTTGCTGACTAGATACTTTATTCAGACAGGGTGACCAACTTTTTTTGGAACGACGATGCTAGTTAAAGTCAAATCAATGCTAGAAAAATGCTAGTTGGAAAATGGAAAATGCTAGAAAAATGCTACTTTCTTTAATACAAAAAAGGGACTGCAGCGGCTATTATGCCCATTACAACAATTACTAGTGACGTCATCATTTTTGGCAGGAAAAAAAGTTCGGTAAACCTGTGTTTCTGATGAGCGTGCGAGGTACTAAAAGGAAGGTTTAGGCCTGGTGATTGCAAAAATGCCTTTCTTATCTGCACAAATTGAAGTTGAAGTAGCAAGTCTTGACATTGTATTTCCAAAAAGTATGTTTTGTTGCTTTTATCTAAAATTTCGCTATATAAGTTGAGAGGGTTCTTCCAAACTTTGAAATTAGGAATGCCCGACTTTGAATAACAAGATGGTCAGAGGAGATCGGTTCTTGGGGCAACTAAACCTAAAAACAAATAATTTGTTTAATTGAAGGCTTCCAATTTCTCCATTTTTTTTTTCAAATTACTTTGCAATACTTCTCAACACACATTAACCATGCCATTGCCCATAAATGCAACATTTTTCGAAAATTTGACCCTTGAAAACTGAGATTTTTTGGCAAGCCTACACTGCTAACGGCAGTTAGAGACGGCAGCAGGTCCGTGAAATGATATACGGTAATCACTCCCATTGGTGAATATTTTAATCTTTATTTTGACTTTAATTTTGCTGAAATTGACACAAAATATATTTTTCTGCTACTTGCCAAAACTAGTTAAAAGCTTTGTCTTCAAAAGTTTTTAATGCATTGATTGTGAAATAAACCAAACAGAGCAAAACAAAACAATTGCCAAGCCATACAGCACTTATTTTTGATGACAATTATAAAAAGTCATTTTCTTGAAAAATTTTAGGTTTTCTAAGAAACCAAACATTATGTTTCAAATGGTTACTTGAAATTTACTAAGATTAAATTGAAACTAGTGATGGACCAAAAGCGCTTTTTTGTTTCAATTTCACTTATCCCTCTATGAAAACCAAAAGCAGACATGCATTTTAAAGACTGAAATTTCACACCAAAGTTGGTTCAGAAACCTTCGCAGCTACTTTTCATTTCAAAAAAGCCCCCTTTTAACAAAAAAAAAAAAGTTTTGGTTAGTGTATGATCACCGAGATAGTAGTTTCATGACTAGATGTATTTTTCAGAGAGGGCAAGGTTTATATACAGATATGGAATTGGACAAGAGAGAGAGCATATCACAGACGAGAGCATATCAAAGATGCAACATCTCCCCTTTCCCCCCGGTCATTTATAATTAAAAAATCACATATGTTAACAATGAAATATCACAGTTCACGACTAGAATGGTTATAAAAATACTAGTTTGGTATGTGATCGCCAGATGGACATGCAATTGGGCCTCCTCTTGATGTTGGAGAATTCACCAAGATTTTGTCTGAGTGGACACCAAACCATCCGCTGCATCCACAGATTCCACAGCATCCACGGGGTACGCTGCAACCATGGATTCCGCTGCATCCACAGGAACGCTGCATCCACGGGCTAACCTTCCGCACGCACCACGTTTACCTGTACGCAACCACGGGCTCTCCACATGCACCACGTCCTCTCCGCACGCATTCATGGGCTCTCCGCACGCAACCACGGATATCTGGGATAACCCCCCAAAAAAGTCGAGAGCGAAGTTCTTCCATCATTTTGGCGGGCACTACCGAGTGCGCCATGTATGATCACCGGGATAGTAGTTTCATGACTAGATATATTATTTAGAGAGGGCAAGGTTTATATACAGATATGGAATTGGACAAGAGAGAGAGCATATCACAGACGAGAGCATACCAAAGATGCAACAGTTAGAAGCCCTTCTAGATCCGTTTTTTACTGAAACACTGATTTAGCCATTCTAAGTTTAAAAAGCTGTTTTCTGTAGTTGGTGTTGTAGTTCCATCACAAATCAAATCTTTTTTAAGTGCCCCTTCTCAAGTTGTCTAGACAAGCCTGTAAACAGAAATTTGGTTACCTGTACTGTAGAACCAACTCACGGGTAGTTTTTTAAGGTTTTTTTTATTTCAATGGCATTCCATTTTCAGTGGTACCACACCATTGGCATAAACCTTGGAAAGAAGGAAATGCATAAATTAAAATCTTCCCCCATGGAAAATGAGAGAAATGGCCTTTTTAGTTATGGCATGGTTTGAATCCATTTTCCTCCTTATCCAATCATGAGAAGGATGTCTCCTTTGTAACACATTTTTGGGCCCCAATGTGTCCGTGATATGGAGCAAAGCTTAATTTCGATTTTGCACATCATAGACAATTTATTGATTTAGAAGGCTTTGTTTATTACAATCAAGAAAAGTTGAGAAATACAAGCTTCAATCTGCTATGACAACAATGATGAAGAGGAGCAAAATGTCCCTTGAGGATAGTGCTTCAAGTGCATTAATTTGCTTAGTTGCTGTTTTGATAATTCTAATGAAAGCCTTTCTGAGTTAAAATTACAAAAACTAAACAACTATAAAGTAAAGCAGTTTATCTATCATCAGAAATGGATTCACAATGGCAAACAATACAAGGCAAAAAAAGGAGATAGGACAGTCATGGTGGTCAAGAAACAAGACTTGGAATGGAAAATGTTGAGCAATGAACTCAAAATCACAACTGAACAACATGACTCATATTCACATAGTTTTGTTCCAGAACTTTTAGGATAACTTTCAGATGATTTTCATTGATGTGTTGGATACTGAGTGCACTGTGAAGATTTTTTATGCTTGGAAATTGTTTGTACACATGGCACACTAGATGAGTTTGATGCTCGTGCTCTCTTTGATGTATAAGTGACATTTTGTTCACAGGCCTGTGATTTTGTCACTTTTAAAGCACATGATCAGCAAAATAACTGATCAATCAATGATCACATTGTTCAGGCTTCAATAACTTGGATTCTTCAAAATCCTTTGTTCTATGTTCTTCACTCGGTCATTAATGCACTTTACCTCATGCAAATTTTTGTTGGCATGAAATACTTTGCCTAAAGTGGAAGGCCAACACAGTATTGTTCATTTGGTGATTGCAATCTTGACATGGAGGATTTCTCGCAAGAAAAAAGCGATTTGCAGAATGATATTCAGGATTGCACACAATGACACATGATAAGCACATGATCAACGAAGAAATGACCAATCTACCACAATAACATCATCTCAGATGTACCAAACTGATCCAAATTAATCACCAATAGATACAGAGGTAAAAGTCACTTTCACAAACTAAACAAACATGCTGTGCCTTGAATATCCTTGTCCCTCCTTGTGTTGAGGTAGTGATACTCATACATAAAATTAAACTCAAGTCAAGAAATTGGCCAAGGATCAGTTAATTACAAACATCAGTACAGTCACACTGAAAGGTAATAATGTAAGGCCCTACATTCAGGAGATGCCCTTCTCATGATTTTAATCAAGGGGAAAAAGATTCAAAACACGTCATAACTAAAATGACAATTTCTGTCATATTCCATGGGGGAAGATTTTAATTTTTGCATTTTTTCCTTCCAAAGGCTTAAGCCAATGGTGTGGTACCACTGAAAGTGGAATGCCATTGAAATTAAAAAAATCTTGAAATAACTACCCGTGAACTTGAAAATAAGGATCACGAGTCTTCCAATTTATCTTTTCTTAAGTCAGGGAAAGTAGGCTAATTCAGCTGTCAAAATCAGTTGTCTTTTAACCCCAAAATTGGATATTTTTTTCAAAAAAATGCTAGTTGGCCACACTGTATTCAGAGTGCAATATGTATTTATACACAATGGTACGATTGACTAGAGAGAGCACGAGCGTAGAAATGGGAGCAAGGCGGGAATACAACAGTCTTTACATTTCAAGTAGCACAATTATTAAGCATTAGTATGATGCTTGGCATTTAAATTATATTTTGAGCCCTGTTACATCCAACACCCTTGAATTTCTGTGGACAACTAAACTAAGAATCATCATTTCCAGTAGGAACGAAGCATTCCTGTGGAAATTCGACCTGTTAATTCTTGTTGGGCTAAGTATTTCAAATTTCCATTCAATCGAACATTGGCATTGATTCAGATCTGTTCACCAAAATTTCCACTGGCCATGACAAGGACACTCGCTCAAAAGCAAATGGAAGTAAATTGGAACCGTGTACCATTGTACCTGAAACAATCTAAGTCACTGAACGATTTTAAGAGAGGAGACCACATCATTATCGAAGCTAGAAATACTAAAAGGCAGAGATTGGCATTCAAATCTATGATTGCCTGACCCAGCACGGACTGTCTGTGACGTCATTCATCATGCGGGAAGCCGAAGTTCATGATTAAAGGAACCTTTTCTTCTACGAAACACATCTAAACCATTTCGCTCATTTGATAGGGCAGTTTGGTTATTGAAAGTCCTCAAGTCTGCTGGAAGTGTGTCTAAGGTATTTAGCCGATATGAAAAAAGTGAATTTCAATTAGTGTGGAGTTTTAACAAGGGCCAATTAATGTCACACGATCGGGTGATTGACAACAAAATCTTACTGATGTGGAATCTGGGCTTGCGCAAGTTTTTTTACGGGAGGTTGCAAGTTAGGGTTACTGCTTGCAGAATGGGTGCTTTGCTCTTGTATATGAGCAAACACGAATGTGAGTTTGATTTGCAACCCTGCTCAGAAGTCACGAAAGTCAGGGATGCCTTGCCTTTTGGTGATCCTTAAAGGAAAAACGGGTTTATGAAGACTGGTAGATAGAGGGGAATATGATTTCACATCGGTAAATTGGCAACCCCGGCACCAAGTCAGATCACTACAAAATCAACAAAGAAGAAGCACTCTGGTTTGTTATTGAACTTCGTTAGAATTAGCTGAATGTTCAACTGAATGCTATTGACCAATCACCAGCGTGAATCATCGGCACCGTGTGTTAGCCTACAACGGCCAGTCTCTAGTAAGGGTCGCTAATCGAAGCTATCTTTTGAGGACTCATTGGAGTTGAGTTCAGAAAATAAATTTACCATTCTATTGGGAGTCAAAAGTTCAGCTGTCTCAAAGCTCAGAGAATAAAAATCCTGCTCAAGATGAATGAGCCATAGAGGTCTATAGATATAGAGTGGAGATACTAGAGAAGGCCGGTCGTGAAATTTCATTGTGGGCAGCAAGGGCCGTTCATCATCAGCGACTAGTTGAAACCACAGATTAGCGACCCTTACTAGAGACTGGCCGTTGTAGGCTAACACACGGTGCCGATGATTCACGCTGGTGATTGGTCAATAGCATTCAGTTGAACATTCAGCTAATTCTTACAAAGTTCAATAACAAACCAGAGTGCTTCTTCTATGTTGATTTTGTAGTGATCTGACTTGGTGCCGGGCCAGTTCCGTCGGCGAGAGAAAAGTGACACCACTTGGCCCAGCCATGTATATATTTACAGAAGAGGATGCGAAGACAGCTGTTTGTTGTTGTTTTTGAGAGCCCAATGAGGCCCTATAGACTGAACGATAGGCGAGTGTTATGAACTCAATATTCAATATTTCATAATAAATCGGTGAATAAATTGTCTAGACATCATTCTGGTATGTGTATCTGTCTCTTAGAGATAATTAAATGCAACCCACTCTTGGGTGAATCACGTTCATCACTCATTGTCAACCCTGTTCTACTTATCCTGAAATACAAATGGTTTCAGATTATAAGTACCTAACAACACTATCAAAGTGAAGAATATAGTGCTCCATGAAGGTGATCTGTTCTTTACTGCATTCTGCATGAATAATCATTCAGAGGGAATCATCAACAACTCAACTATAAGTTGATGAATAATTTGTTCAATAGTGTGCTTCCTCTCGGTTTGGCCTGTCAAAATGTTGATATTTGGCATCTAATGGACTTCAAGCATTTCAGACGGTAAAATAATGACTAGAAATTATGTTTTTATGGGGAAGAGTCTGGATGCTTTGGGTGTAAGTTTCATTGTTAATAACAGGGCCACAGTTTTCATGAAACTTCATCCGTGTATAATTGAACCCGTTGTCTGAAGCTGGTATTATTATCTTCAACTTGTATTACTTTTAATAAAGTTTAATTGAGATCCATTCTCAGTTTTGTGCGAGACATTGATCTGAAGCAGCTCAGTTTCGACTAATTCCGGAGAACAGAAAACATCAGTATAGAAATTAATGGCAGGAAAAGGAGCGCTATCTTATGCTATAACTTTGTTCTGTAGTGATGTTTGCTATCAAACACCTTACTCTATCGTCTTTTGGCAATTTCATTCAAATTCACTGCAGAGCCGCACAGTTTTAAGGGCCTCATTGGGCTTCGCGTCAGCTGAAGTTCACGTCCTGTGGTGAGAGGTTCCTGGCCCAGCTGCGCTAGCTTCGAAATCTCAGGGCGACCGCGTGCTCAGAAGTAAAGGCGCTCGCTCGCGTCAAGAACAAAGAACGTACAATACGTTGAGTTTGTTCAGGATTTGGCCACGCTGGCAAAATTTTGAAAAATTCGAAATTCCCACCATTCTAGGGTGTAGTGTTATGTACCAGCTGATGAAGCAAAGTTGTCCACCTTTTTCTCGCACAAAGCGAGGTCTAGCCATTATATGGTCTGTGGTTGAAACTTGCCCAAACAAACGTATTCGTGGAAGACACATTTTTGAAAAGCATTAGTTTTTGGGCCATGTGGCCTCCTGTCTAGGCTTTGCTTCTCCCAAATTATACTAAGGTGCTCAATGAAGATGATAATTTGATTCGCAGGCATTAGTTCACGCAATTATGGGATTTGGCAGTGAAAATATGCCTTGCGCACTTCCATTTGTACTATGATCTTCCACTTGTTTGGGCAAGTATTTCACGATATTCTCCGGAAATATTTGCCTTTTCATGCAACTTCTGGCCAGTTTCAGCCATAAGCAAGACAGACAAAATGACGAGAATCGCCTCTCTATACTCCTCTAAGGAATGAGCTAACCCTCTTTTGGTAATTATCGAAGAACAAAAGGGCTAGCTCATTCAATCTACATATGCTCTTTTCAGGACAAACAGTTTGAAAAAGGATGCCAAGCAAAGACGAATCTGATCAAGTGACTAATAAACACCGCAATGAATGAGATTATAATTTATTTCAGTTTAGCATTGGTTTGACCACATATCAGAAGTTTTACTAGACTGGGAGATATTCCTAAGGGTGGCAGCAAAATCAGCAACAAAGGGAGCAGCCAGAGAAACGAGGGCTATTTTGAAAGCAAGTACAATAGAAATAAATTGAGGTCAATCTCTCAGTCTCGTTCTTTTTCCAGGGCTTGATGGAAAAGTGGGAAGACTTTGCTTGCTTGCTTGCTTGCTCAATTGCTCGAGAGGATATGATAAAGCTAAAGGCTTTATATACAAAGAATCGCAAAGGTCTGGAATCGAAGGTCTTCTCTGATTAGAGGGTTCCTCAGGACCCAAGTTCTGATTGGTCAAGCAACACCTTGCGGCAGCGTGACTGGATGCGGCATGTCTTGAAAGCTTTTGTCCCAGGAAAATTCCGATTTAATGGCTTTCAATCCAATAGATACATGTTGCAGTTACAAATTGGAATGTTACTACATAAAGAAATTTAAACATTCTGTAGCATTTTTTTTCTTTGCCTCACACAAAGTCCAGAAACACAAATTTGGAAATGGCATGTAAAGTGCCACCCTTTGTTCAGCAACTGAGATCTCCTGTCTTCTCCTTGCCCTCCCAATCTCATGTGGAGTAGAGATCATCAGGGTGTCCAAAAAAAGAAAGCGGTTGACTCTTTCCACTTTTTCATACAATCTCATGTCTAAAACTTCATAAATTTGTTGGGGCCTCTCTTTTTTAGTCGCGTAAAACATTCAATATGTTAATCTTGATTTAGAAGCCACGAATTTGTGATTTTTTGGGCCTGAAAGCTTCCGAGACAAGCTGCATTTAGTCACGTTGGCGCAATGGGTTGCTTGACCAATCAGAACTTGGGTCCCGAGGAACCCTCTAATCAGAGAAGACCTTCGATTCCAGACCTTTGCGATTCTTTGTATATAAAGCCTTTAGATAAAGCAAGCAACATCAGGTTGACGGACACATGAAGAATGAGAATAGATTACGACATTTACGGAAGTGGCAAACCCAAGAGGAACAACGAACCATCACAGTTTATTCGGCCGCCATTTTGTGATGGCTCTTTCTTTTTTTGTAAAATCCTGACCAATTCAGTTCCGAATTAGAGTCTTTTGGTCCATTAATTTGATGGCTGCCATTTTCATGTTCTCAAAGTCCAATCATGAAGGCATAACGTTCCTTGGTGTTCGTGCTGAATTCATTTGAATATTGATTTTCTCCTACTATGGTATTCATAATATTATTCGTAATAATAATCATCAAATATGTTGAATGTATGCCGCGAAGCTACAGTTTGGTTAAGAGGACAGAAGGGAGCCGATGGTTTGGAGTTTCTCTATCTATTGGTCTCTAATGCTTGTCCCTGGCCCCGAAAATGCTACTTCCTACTCTGACATTGGTGCTGCCTATCCGGACAGCCTCCTCGTAATCGTGTGACATGCCCATGGACAATTCGAGGCTTTGCTCGGGCATCTTCATCACTTCCGCCACTTTCTGGCGAGTCTCTTTCAGTTTGACAAAGTCAGGGTTGGCTTTCTCATGATCCGTGATGCTATTGCTGAAGGCCCCGATGGTCATGACCCCTTTGAACACGAGATTGGGACACTTGTCCACAATGTGCTGGACAAGATCCAAGGTGGGTGTGCCGGGCTCCACCCCACTTTTATTGTCTTCGCCCGAGGTGTTCACCTACAAAGAGACGAACAACGAAAATGTCAATGGGACGATGATTATTGTTCGTAACGACTCGCCACTTGCTGACAAGGTTAATCACTTACAAAAAGTGAAGTTGATTCGAAATCATTCCAAAAAGATGCAATTTTGATCAAGTTTGCCATTCCATGATATTTCTTGCCCTTTGTGATTGTTAAAATAGAGCAATATTGACATAGTAGTGCAAAATTGAGGATTTATGAAATCTGATTTCTGTTTGACCAATTTTTGAAAATACAAATAAGGGTAGATTGCTTTAAACTCGCTTAAGAAAATGGGAATGCATATTGCTTTTGAGAACAATAAGTTGATTGAAAAAAGTGACTTGTTTTTGGGAAACTAGGGATTTTTTTATAAATATAAACAATCATATTTTTCTTTCAAACCGATTTTTAAATACACTTGATTGACATAACTTGATTCCTTAGCAATTATTTCCCTCAAAATAATTGCATAAAAAATATCTCTTCTAGAGAGTTTTTTTAGCGATCACAGGCGAATTTCTTAAAACTTTAAAATGGCCAAGTTGCTTTAGTGATTGTACGTTTACGTGATATAATTGTTCGTTCTTTAAAACAAAGAGTTATGACGGGTTTTTATATTTGGAAAGAAACGGTGGTACCAGGATTATAACGGGCGTGCAGATTAAAAAAAGTCTTATGCATAAAAGGAGGGTTCTTTGCAATATCATACACGTAGTTTCTTCAATTGATCTGCCAAATTTTACTAAATCATCTTACATGATACTCAATTTTCGATTTGCATAAACCGTTCGACCCTAAAATGAAGTCGAAAATTGAAATCAAGAATGCTTCCTAATCTTATTTTCCATTATAGAGTCCTTTAAGCGCAACCAATGAAATGGAAAACACGTGCAACCTTTGAGCTTTAATACGCAGAATTTTTGTTCTTACGTGTCCAATATACATTATTAAGTTCGAAAATAGGTCAAACGTTTGTGTCAGGGTGCCATATTTGGAGCTGTATTACTAAGGTGACCTCCCAGTCAGCTGCTCGTTAAAGGACCCAATATTTGCACTAGTAAGATTTATTATCCATTACGACGGGGGAATTTTGACATTTTTAGGACTGAAAAGGCTTAGCTTGTTTGATAGAAATTTGCACCCCAACGGTACAAAATATACCTTGACCCTTTGGCATTAATATTCAAATATTGTTTCAATGTATATATATGAATCAATAGGTTCAAACATCAAAGTCATTACATTTTCTCCTTCGTTTGTGAATAAATTGAAAGGTGAAAACCCAGAAAAAAAAAAAAAAATCTGAGCGTTCGTAATATCTCAAAAGTTAGTGAGTTTATGTGTAGAAGTAATCCCATTGCCTATTTTTTCCAATTCCTACATACATATTATGCAGATGGGATCAATACTGTATCCATCATGTTTCCATATTCCACGTTTTCTCAAGCAAATCTTGAGTTTCCTCAATGATCGACCGTGGGTCTTTTGGAAATCGGAAAATGTCTTACCTGGACCAGAATATTGAGCTTCATCTCTTCCTTCGCACATCGCGCTTGGAGCTTGTCGGCCAAACTGCTCGTGGACACGGTCTCCATTAAGGCGAGATTCCGGGATTTCAACAGCTTGCTCACATTCGAACTTTGACAATGACCGATAAAGTGCCAGTTAATCTCCGGACATTGGGTCAGAATATCAGGGTCCGTGGATTTTTCGAGCAACTCCTGAACATAATTCTCTCCGAAATATCGCTGACCAGCCTCATAGGCTTCAATAATGAGCTCCTTGGGCTTGAGTTTGGACACGGCCACCAATCTGGGCATCTTCACGGCTCGAACGATATCGGGTGAGCCTTCAAAGGCCTGATGCATGCGCTCATGGACGATCTTGAGGTTTTCGGTGACACTGCCCGTCAAAACCGGGGCTTGGGTGGACAGATCGGCCATGGCCAATGCCAAGACACCACACCGTAAAGAGGGGCTCAGGTGGGACAAGATCGGAGAGGAGGACAAGACGAGTCTGCCCAAGGATGTGGTCGACGACCCAAGTGTCACGAGCATTCAGACGTAGCCAGGCTGAAAATCGAGAACAAACGGGGAACATGAGGCTAAACGATCATCATGTTTGGACAAGAGGCAGACGATCGGTACAATTTGATTGCCCAATCCACATTATCTCGGTGGCTGGGACGGGCAGAAAATTGACCTTTGATGCAGGCGTATTGCAAGCTCAGCAAATTTGTGATTCCCGCCTCCTGATGATGATGATCAGTAACTGATAATGCTAATGTATTGTGAATGCTCTCACTAGAGACGGGCAAAATATGCAGTAGCCATTTAATGCCCTGAAATTAGTTTTAAGCATTTTGATCAGTTTGTTTTTAAGCAGATTTTATTTTTCCTTGCGGGACCGGCACAACATTGGCACAAAAATGTTCATAAGCCCCGCATATTAAGACAAATGTGCGACACAAGACGCCATGATTGATTTTGGTATCAACCTGTTCTTCACGTGCATGCATTTAAGTGCATGGAAGTGTCAGATTGTCGTTGGTCGATTCAATGTTACAGAATTAGGAGCTTTCCTAAAAAAAATCAGTGCTAAAACAGGCAGCCATTGAGGCTGGGTTACTTCAGGTTGATTCCAGATTATATTTCCGGATATTTAGAGCACGCTTTTGGAAATCAAAACATGTTTTCGAATTTATAGAGCATATTTGGCGTTTGGAGCATGTATTTTAGCGGTTTTTAGCCTGTTCTAGTTCTTAAAAAATATTCTAAGCACATTTTGCCCGTCTCTAAAACTCGCCATCGAGATGAGCATTCTGTCAATGATCCAAGCTTTCCGTTTTGAATCCCTAGTGAGCTTCTAACTCAAGGTAGATTGGGGAACAGGAACATGGCGACCTTGGGATCCATGCCTAAAAATTCCTACAAATATTCAGTACCTGTTTTTGGGCCAATATCCCTCAGAACCAAAGATGATGATGGATGGATGGCTGGGCAGGGCTCTTTGGATTTGGCTCTTACGTCGTTCACGACTTCCATTCACTATCACAGACACACAAGAATGAATGGATGTCGAGAGGGAGTGGTTGGCGTCTCGTCGTGTCCCGGTAGGTTGTTCCAAACTCCAATGGTCCTGGCGAATTGGCGATGGAGTTTTACACTTCTCTCTTTGGGTCCCAAAACATCATCTTTCTTTCTTTCGTTCTGACTCGGCGACGTCGACAACAGGCAGTCACTCACTTTGCCGATTAGTAGAGAATCGGGCGAGACCACGCAAAACTCGACCGGTCGGTCCCAACGAGTCCGCCGAAGCAACCCCTACTCAATCAGACGGCGACTCCTTCCACAGGAGAGTGGAGACTGCCTACATAAAGAGGACTACGGGACTGCTTCTTCTGTTAGGAGGCGAAAGAAGCTCTCGAGCAGGCAGAGCCAACGGGAACGGGGTCAGGTGGGACGAAAGAAAGATGGACAACATGTACTACGAGTGTATGAGTAGTTCGACCTTCCGTAGAGGTAGCTGGCCCACGGGCAGGACAAGGCGATGCGCGAGGCTCGAAGAGCGACTCCTTGGAGTGGAGTTGTTGAGAACCAAGAACCTCTCACCACAGGACGCGAACTTCAGCTGACGCGTAGCCCAATGAGGCCCTTAAAACGGTGCGGCTCTGCAGTGAATTTGAACGAAATTGTCAAAAAACGATAGAAATAGGTGTTTGATAGCAAACATCGCTTCAGAACATTGTTGCAGCACTAGATAGCGCTTCTTTTCCTACCATTCATTTTTATAATGCTGCTTTCTGTTCTCGGAAATTAGTCAAAACTGAGCTCCTTCAGACCAAAATCTCGCACAAAATGGAGAATGGATCTCGAATAAATGCATATGTAACTTAAATATAATATTAACAACTTCAGACAACGAGTTCAGTTATACTTCGATCAAGTTTCATGAAGATTGGGCGTCTTTTTAGAAAACTGTGGCCATGTTATTAACAATGAAACTCACAGCCACAGTATCCACACTCTTCCCCATAAAAACATCATTTTTAGTCAGCATTTTATCGTCATAAATCCTTGAAATCCATTAGATGCCAAATATCAACATTTTGATCAGCCAAACCGAGAGGAAGCACGAGATTAAACAATTTTTTTGTCAACTAATAGTTGAGTTGTTGATGATTCCCTCACACTGATTATTCATGCAGAATGCAGTGAAGAACAGATCACTCTCATGGAGCACTGTATTCTTCGCTTTGATGGTGTTGTTTGGTACTTATAATCTGAAACCATTGGTATTTCAGGATAAGTTGAATAGGGTTGATAATGAGTGGTGAACGTGATTTACCCAAGAGTGGGTTGCATTTAATTATCTCTAAGAGACAGAAACACAAACTAGAATCATGTCTAGACAATTTGTTCACTGATTTAGTATAAAATATTGAATATTGAGTCCATAACACTTCCCTATCGTTCACTCCAGAGGGCCTCATTGGGCTCTCAAAAACAACAACAAACAGCTGTCTTCGCATCCTCTTCTGTAAGTATATCCATGTTGAGAACAGACGGCGGAGGCGAAATCTGGTTATGTAACAATCAAACCTCGGGACTCGGAGCCAACGTCATGTCATGTCAATGGAGAAGAACGGGCGATCGAATTCATTGCAACAGCACCACAAAAGGCAGAGGCAGACTCGCCAAAGAGTTGACTTAGCCGCCCAGATTTCTCGGGGAATGTTTGTCTGTTAGATACGGATCATCTGAGAAAGAGTTCAACTCGATAGCGTTTTCCCTAACGAGGAATGCAATTAAAAGATGTATGTTGGTCCTTGGACATCACGACCTCACGCAGCAATAGTTTCATCTAGAGGGCTAACAGAGAAATGTCATTCCAGTACAGTCAGTGGAGATTTGTTTTGAACACACTTCATTGATCTGACAACAAAGGGGTTAAGTGACTTACTTGATTCATCATCATTTGTTTGACCAAAGCAGTTGAATGAGCAATTTTGCCACTGACTCCCTAAAAACCAAAGTTTGGGTTGTGAATCACATAACTTAGCCTGTTCAATGTCAGATCCCATTGCACACATATATAGCTGAGTTTATATACCTTGTGACAATTTGAGTTGTTACAGAAATTTTTTGCTACCACACGCCGTTGACTTCAATTGCAAACTCAAAAGTACATAAGTTAGGACAAGAAATCCTGTGGCAAAAGTTATGAAAATGTTTTGCAACATGGTTTATCAGCAGAGCTTTCTTCAAACGATTTCTTGTCCTAACTTATGTACTTTTGAGTTTGCAATTGAAGTCAACGGCCTGTGGTAGCAAAAAAATTCTGTAACAACTCAAATTGTCACAGGGTATATAAACTCAGCTATAGTGCAGGCTTGGCGACTCACAAATGTTTGTTGAGTGTCATTTTTCTGTTAGCCCTCTAGTTTCATCCTACGGATAGCCGGAGTTCAAAGCTTTCCTTAACAATTCGGTTAAAAGGAAAAATGTACGATTGATACGATTCCAAGAAATAGGTAATGGTGCCAACCCTCCCTGAGACGGCGCATAATGTACATTTCAATAACTATGCTGCCGCGACAGATTTTTCAGGAAAGGGGATAGACAGTACATGGTCAAATTTACACACTCCCAGAAAAGATAATTATTGAATAATTGACATAGTTAAAAGGAAAGAAGTATTTTGTTTTTGGACGTAATGAATTCTTGTGTCACTTGCTTACTCTTAAAGTCATAATGGATTCTTTTCTTCAAATCTGCAATTCTAGTTATCTATGTAACATAGACATAGATTTTTGGATATTATATTTTAGACATCATTACCATAAAATTTGTGAGTTATTTAACCCTTTCAATTGATATTCCTATGTACCCCTCAGACTAGTTGACGACACATCATAATTATTCATACTCTTTCTTGTCTATAACAGGGGTCGGCAACCAGTGGAACCAAAGGTGGTTTGGGATGGGACCAAGAGCTATGAGGAATTCTAAAAAATGGGCCCAGAACTCTGATCATTGAGTTTTGAGATCATTGATCATTTATATTGTGGGTCCATGAACCTTCCTGCATATATTTGGTTCTCCCCAGACTGCTCACAAAAGCGGTTGCCGACCACTGGTCTCAATGGAAGAGTGTACTCACCATTTTTTTTTTAATACCGCTGCAAAAGTGGAAAATCAAAGAAATCTGGCGAATCATTGGAAGAGTGGCTCTTGAGAAATTTTGAATGGCAAATGATGCTAAAAAAACGTGAAGAAACATGCGGAATTTTTGTTGAAAGCACAGAAATAGAATTATAGAACATTTAAAATTTTATTCACTCTCCGTTTTTTATCCTTTTGGCTTGCCAATATTCTTTCTTACAGATTGTGTTTCTGAGTGGCTCTTATACAAATAATACATGGTAGATTTATGCAAACAACAATACAAACAGGATTAAAACGTATTCTAGAGATGAGATAGAGCTGATAAGACTAGTTTGAAATTTTGCAACGGATGATATCACAGTATATATGTAAGTTTTTTAACTAGCTAGTGTTTCAGGTCGTTGGAGTTGAAAACCCTTGCTTTGGACCCTTATCTCGCCTTACCCCTACGTACATCTGTTCATACATCACCTTGTTGCACTTCTAAGTTCTAATACTGATGTAGTTGACTTGACAGTTGACTTGGTAGTGAGCAAGTCTTTGCAATGACTCGTAAGACTCGAATCGAATCCATTTCACCCGAAATTCTCCCAAGAATGTGCCAGGTCTTGAGTCATTGAAAAAAGGCCAAATATGCTCAAATCAATTCCCAACTAATTGAAACATTAAAACAAAATGTTCCCCTAAAGTAAAACATGTCGGAAAAGAAGAATGAATTAGCCTCAAATATTAATTCCAGAAGATATTGAAAGACTGAAATCCGTTCATCTCAGCTAGGTAATAGGACATGCACAAAGGTTGATCAAGTGAGCGTTTAAATCATACCATTTGGCTGTGATTAGTTACTCGACCTATTTTGGCAAATCTAAAGTTTTCCCAATTAAGTATCTATTGAATGATTTTAACCCCGATTTTAACCCTCTGCCTAACATCTCTTCATTTTTCTGGACAGGTAGATTTTTTTTACATTCCTTTGCATCCTGACAAACGCAAACAAATCTTATACGAAATCCTTAGTCTTAACCATCAAATGACGTGTTCCAAACGAGATTATTACCTCCACCCTACAAATGATTGCTTTTGTATTTTATGTGGCAAATATCTCCATTACTCTCATGCTCTACACTTTTGCAACCGTACTGATGTGATCCAAACAACGCCAGATTTATATAAAAAAGAATTGAATGATTTTAGATCCCTGAAGACGATCTATATTTTACTTTGAGATACTTCTGATTACACCTAGTTGATGGTGTGCTCTGTTTTTTCACTACAAATACATCCACGTAAAATCATTCTTTACCAAAAAGAAACGTTAAAAACTACAACTACAAACCACATCTCTCTATGAGAAACATTTTGTGGTGCTGAAATAAGTCTTTGGTACCCACTGAATAAATAAACACTTCAAAATTATTGTTGAATCAATATCATTTTAATAATATAATATTTCCATGAACCTAGACTCTTTGAATAGAGGGCAAAATAGAAATGACTTGAATTCGCCAAAATGGGCCGGGCTACTCAGCACAGTCAGCAGTCCTGTTTTACCACTAGTGGTGTGATTTCAAACGCTCACTTAAGCAACCTCTGTGTATGTCCCATTCAAGTCAAATTTGACTTTAAAATTGTTTTCAGGCACTTTTATTCAGTCCAAACAAATAGCAAGTATTCTTTCGTCGAATGTTTGACTTGAGATTATAGAACTTTGTACAATCGGCTCAAAAACTAGGAGCTCGAGTTCAGCTTCCACCTTTTTTCCCAAGCTCGGGCTTCAACGAACCCAAACCAAAGCTCGAGTACATCACTAGCGTTGAGTTGGAAGTGAGGAGAGCCACTTGTCGTGCATTGGCCGGCTGTCTTTCTGTCACTCTCTTTTTCAATCAGCATCATTATCATCAGTTTCTGGATCACCGTTCTTAGTGATCTCGCCCAAAAAGATTGGCCAATTCCATTGTTCTCTCGAACCATCTTCAGGTGAATCCGGTTGACAAATTAAGCGGAGAAACACCCACAATAGTCTTCCAAATCCATAGACCTCCGTGCCCATACCCATCCATATGGGAGGATCATGCTTAAAGGGTAAAATGGATCTTGGCTTCCACTGAGGAATTCGACAGAGGTCAATCCATTATCCCCTGATTGATCAGCATGAAAGGTTCCACGGGCAAGAACGGCAAAGGGACCAAATCGCCCTCGGTTCCTGGATCTCGTTGGAACCAGAATGGCAGCCGGACCTTCGACCAAGCCTCGGCAGAAATTCAGGTAATTAAAAGTTAGCCTCGTTAGCTATTAAACTGAAGATCACGGGTAATCGTAGTGGAAGCGTGTGAATAAAAATGTAATCCTGGTAACAAACCCTATTAGATCTACGAATACTGCATGCTAGTGTGTTCGTTTTGCTTGTATAATGTGATGGTGGTTCATGATGAATTGATTTCCGCTTCATCTCTAATAACGTCCATCATTTATTCCAGGCCAATTTACAACGTCACATTGAACGTCAAAAATCTCGAGGTCAGAATGTGGATCTGGATTCCGGTGAAGAGTCTGAAGAAGCCCCGGATGAGGTGGATGAGGCCCATGAGCGGATCTTGGCTCAGATGTTCCAATCTTATGGCATGGCTCCTGAGAGTGTGGATGCCCGAACGCGTTCGGCCGTGTTACAATCATTTAGTAGTGGCACCCACTCGTGTCTCATCTGCATTTCTTCCATCAAAAAGAGCGATCCCATTTGGAACTGCGGCAATTGCTTCTGTTCGCTTCATATCACATGCGTTCAAAGATGGGCTCGGGACAGCATTTTTCAACAAAAACAAGATCAAGAGCTCAATAGTCATCCGGATCATCGACAAATTCGCCAGGGCATCGCCCAAAGCCCGCCGTCCAATGCGTGGCGTTGGTGTTGTCCCAACTGTCGTCATGCCTTTGGCGAGCGCGAGATTCCCGCCAAATATACTTGCTATTGCGGCAAAGTGGATGATCCCACGTTCGACCCCTGGATTGCGCCCCATTCTTGCGGGGAAACGTGCGATCGTCGTCTCAAACCCGAATGTGGCCACTCTTGCCTCATTTTATGTCATCCGGGACCTTGTCCGCCTTGTCCCAAAATGGTGACCGCCCCATGTTTTTGCCGGAATTCGGCTCCAGCTATGCGGAGGTGTTTTGATCGCACTTGGTCTTGTGGCAAACCTTGCAGTAGACCTTTGAACTGTGCCCAACATCCGTGTCCCCGACCCTGTCACGATGGACCTTGTCCACCTTGTCAGAAGACATCGGTTCAGTTGTGCCAATGCCAACGACATCAGAAGGAAAGTCAGTGCGCGGAGCCCGTTTGGCAATGCACGGAAAAATGCGGCCGAAAATTGAAATGCGGTCACCATGTGTGTGATACGGTCTGCCATAAAGGCGCTTGTCCTCCGTGTCCTTTAAGTGAGCTCCGATATTGCCCGTGTCGAAAACAAACCTATCAATTGGCTTGTACACTGGCCACGCCTACGTGTGGAGATACTTGTGGCAAGACCTTATCTTGCGGTGAACACATTTGCTCGGAACGATGTCACCGAGGAGCGTGTGGGTCTTGTCTCCAGATGATCTTGAAACCTTGCCGTTGTGGCATGAAGCAAAAAGAGGTGAGTGCTATAATCAACGCATAACTTCTTGCCTTGATTTTTTAAATAATAATTATTTTTTGTAGGTGCCTTGCACCAAGGACTACGTTTGCGATATGAAATGTCGAAGGATGAAAGATTGTCGCAAGCACACGTGCAATAAAAAGTGCTGTGATGGCTCTTGTCCACCTTGTGAGCAGCCTTGTGGCAAGATGTTGAGCTGCAAAAACCACAAATGCGAGTCTCGTTGCCACATTGGGACGTGTTACCCGTGCAACCAAACCAAGGAGGTGGCCTGTAATTGTGGCACCAGTCGAATCCTTGTCCCATGTGGGCGGGAGAAAGTCACCCATCCGCCCAAATGTCGGCAAAAGTGCCAAGCCCCCTCGAATTGTCATCATCCGGCACGAACTCCTCACAACTGTCATTTTGGCAATTGCCCTCCTTGCAAGCAACCTTGCGGCCAAACCATGGCTTGCCAACACATTTGCCCCGCTCCCTGCCATGATCAAGTCAAGGTCAAGATTAATCCCGGTAAAAAAGCGGCCGTTCCCTGGGAGGAAACCGGTCCCAAAATCGAAACCAAAACCCTGGATTGTCCAGACTGCCAAGTTCCCGTTCCCGTAACCTGCTTAGGTGGTCACGACACGAGTGATTACCCGTGTTTCATGGCCAAAACGGCGTCTTGTGGCCGGAAATGTGGTCGAAACTTGGCTTGCGGAAATCATCAATGTACGCGCGATTGCCACAAGGTCAAACACGCCCCCAATGCCACGGATGCTGGCACGAACTGCCGTAAATGTGAGCTGGAATGTCAACGCGCCCGTCCCGAGGGATGTCCTCATATTTGCAATAAGCCTTGTCATGCGGATCCTTGTCAGGAGTGCACTCAAATGATCCGAATTGCTTGTCATTGCGCTTTACTTCAAGTTTACGTCGAGTGCGGCAAATGGATCCAAAGTGAAGGCGAGCAAAGAGAAACATTGGGTTCGTGCAAAAACCAATGTCCTAAACTCATGGCTTGTGGTCACAGGTATGGATGTGATCTGTTATTGCAAACCAGTGATATTTAACACTCACTTATGTCGGTCCTCTGCAGATGCTTCAAGATTTGCCATTCGGGAGCGTGTTCCGAGTCATCGTCGTGCAAGAAGAAGACCAAAATCTATTGTGGCTGCAAGAGGAAGAAGAAAGAATTTCCTTGCTCGGATCCCAATCAGATTCGCAAACTCTCATGTGACATCGAATGTGCCCAAGCCAAAAACAAGGTTAGATATTTGAGGTACCAAAAATACGCCCCGGGATAATTGCAATCCATATATTCATATGTGTTTTAGGATGATGATGAGGTTAAGGATCTGGATCCGGAAGAGCGTTGGCGGAGAGAAGCTGAGGCTCGTTTGCAACGAGAAGAATTGGAACGCTTCGAGAAGATGAAAGAGGGCGGCAAGAAACGCAGGCGGAATCGGAGAGTCCAAAGTGAAACTGTCGAGCAAAGCATTTGGACCCGACATAAGACCAAGATTCTGATCTTGTCCAGTTTGATGGCCTTAATTGTGGCGATGGTGGCGTACAAATACTTGTAGAAATGAAATCTTAAGTGTTAGATTGGAATTAAATTACTTATGGTGTTTATTGGTCAAAGTTGAAAGATTACTGACATGAAGTATTTAACATTACGCTCATCAGTTCGAATATGCTGGGTTGTTTTAAATTAGTCACAAAAACTTTAGTGGCATTTTGTGAGAAAAGGAGACGTTGAAGCTAGCTTGGAAGTCCAAGTAACTTGAAAAGTACACGTGTCTACCCAACACTTTGTTTTCGTCATGTAATGAATTCCAGCAATATTAGTCCTTCCTTCTAACAGGCGTAGGTTGAGTAGGGGAGCTGATCCTGAAAAGAAATTCTTAGTTTTAAAATGAGTCTATCAATTTCAAAAATACTATGCCTGAGGATAGAGGAAATCTAAGGAGTCAGCACGTCACTGATTGTGGGTGTTCGTTCCATGAAGGATTATTCCCGCTCCTTGCCACTATTTGGTTGCCAATGGTATGTATTGGTAAACGTTTGCATTGAAAGACGGTTCAGCGCTACACCAAAGAATTAAGTTTGGAAGGTACCAGTCAGCCGGCATCGAACTTCAGCCATCCGCACGTCCATCGGACGCAGCACGCACTTCGCCATTTTACATACATATATAGTGTATGTAGAATATGGTTAAGGAATAAAAAAGCCAGAATTGCCGTGGGATCTAATGTTTTGTTCGGCTAAGTGTAAGTTTTTCTCAGACGACGTGGTTCGAATCCCGTAAGAATGAATTGAGCGGTCGGGAGAAACCCCTAGGAGACGTCGTGCTGTCGTGGTTAGCACAATAGGAAAGGTCCCAGGTTCTATTGTCCTCCCCGACCTTTCTCAAGGACACGCACAGATGGAGAACCATTCTAATACGGGACCTGACCCACCTACCCTACCCAAACATAACACTCTATAAGAAATAATGTACTAAAAAGTTCAAATGGAAAACACCCCGGCATGTGCTATACCTGGCCCCAAAAAATATAAGGAACATTTGGACTAGGTTAAAATGAGGTTAAGACACAGTCATTGATTAAAACTGTACTAGAATACCCCACTTTTGCACAACGATTTAAGGTAGATCTAATGTTCATCAGTTTCTCGTTGAGTGAATGCATGTGGAGAGGGCTGTGTGAAATTCGAACTTGAATGTTCCATTTTTGAGCCAAATACCTTCAAAAATGTGTAATTCCCCATCAAAGGCCACTGTTTTTAATCTACTTGTCCTTCAAAGATTTCAATGATAACCGATCATGAGTTCAGGGAAAGGTAACATATACTATGAGTTATTGTTAGGAGTAACAAATTTCAAGGCTTAAAAAGGCATTTGCAGTTGGGAATTCGATTGTACATTTAAATGAACATTTAATTAAACACCAACAAATCATGCTTCACTTCAACATTTCCCCAAAACGTTCAGATTCAAATTCTACGGTCGAAAATAAATTTTCCCAGTGAAAAGGGTTGGAGGGTTGCGTAAGTCGTCAAATTACGGATCGCTGAAGGGAGAAGGGCAATGCCCTAACCGGGCAAGCTGAACAGAAAATGCATCGAGTTTTCACCCATAAACGTTAGTACTTATGACTTAAACGAAGTATTAATAAGCATACCAAAAAGCCAACGCAATCCCTTTTGATATCTTAAATTGTAGTTGAAAACGCGTCGCTTCGAATTTTGTTCTTTTTTGGCTCAATCAGCCCGATTTAGAGCTACTCAACGTTTGTTTGACATTTGCCGGGAGAGCTCCGAACCAAGTCAAGTGCCGCCAACTTTGACTCTCGAGCGTCAACTATCCCAAATTATCATGAGTGACTTGCCAAAAAGCACGCATCAAACGTTTGAAAAATCAATTTTATGAACTGTTTTCTAAGACTTCTAAGATTTTCTCTGTTCTGTGGATTTGAATTATTGCGTTATAGTTTTTAGTTGGATTGATTTTTGGCTCATTGACCTTTTTCTTGGGGTTCATTTGGTCAACCTGAAAAGGCGCCAAAATTCCAGTCAAGTCTAAGCTTGCGTTCATTCGCACCTCTTTCTCCGACTCGGTAAGAGCAACGCTTAAGTTCAACGGATTCTTTCTACTACAAAAGAGAACTTCATTTGTGCTTTTCGTCTCATTCTCATTGTAGCACATCAGTTCAACGTTGTGCATCGATTCTCTAGAATCGATTGACCCCTTCAGACTCCTCTGCAAAAATATTAGAAAGCCCCATTCCCTTCAAGTTAATTATTCTTCAATCAGGATGCCTTTAGCCGAGATTAGCGCCATGTCTTTGACCAACAAAGAAAATCAAGCTCAAATTATCAAATCCGAGGAAAAATCCTCGCCGAGTAAATCCATCGCCCTCAAAAGTGAGGAAGTGCCCGAACCGGGATCCCGTGCCAGATTATTGGACAGTCAAGAGCCGCTTTTGCAAGAAAATCCCCGACGATTTGTCATCTTACCCATTCAATACGACTCCATATGGCAAATGTATAAAAAGGCCGAAGCCTCGTTTTGGACGGCCGAAGAAGTGGATTTGTCCAAGGATTTGGATGATTGGGCCAAACTCAAGGAGGAAGAACGTTATTTCGTTTCGCACATTTTGGCCTTTTTTGCCGCTTCCGATGGGATTGTGAATGAGAATCTTGTGGAGCGATTCATGGCCGAAGTGCAAATTCCGGAAGCGCGTTGTTTCTACGGATTTCAAATCGCCATCGAGAATATTCACTCTGAAATGTATTCCTTGCTCATCGATACGTACGTGACGGATTCCAAACAAAAGGAGCATCTTTTTAACGCGTTGGAAACCGTGCCCGCCGTTCGGAAGAAGGCCGATTGGGCCTTGAAGTGGATCAATGATCGGGACTCGACGTTTGGCGAGCGAATCATGGCTTACGCCTGTGTGGAGGGAATCTTCTTCTCCGGGAGTTTTGCCGCCATTTTCTGGCTCAAGAAACGCGGCCTCATGCCCGGCTTGACCTTTTCCAACGAATTGATCTCGCGTGATGAAGGCTTGCACACGGACTTTGCTTGTCTTATGTTCAAGCACTTGAAGAACCGACCGTCGAAAGACCGCATTTATCAGATCGTTACCGAGGCCGTGGCGATTGAGAGTGAGTTTCTGACCGATGCTTTGCCCGTCAACTTGATTGGCATGAATTGCGAGCTCATGGTTCAATACATCAAATTCGTGGCCGATCGGCTATTGCTCGAGTTGGACTGTGAAAAACATTACCGAGTCGAGAATCCCTTTGACTTCATGGACAACATTTCTTTGGAAGGCAAGACAAACTTCTTTGAGAAGCGCGTGGGTGAATATCAAAAGGCGGGGGTCATGTCCAAGCCTGAAGATAATAAATTCACACTTGATGCCGATTTCTAAGTGGATTGAATCTTCCATGATCTCGGTATTTTCTCCTAGTTTCATTACTGTTTCCATTGCAACTGACGTATGTTCAATGTCACGTAAAAGACTTTCGGAACATGTATCTGATGTTGAACGGCTATTGAATAGCGCTTCTCCATATCAAATAAAGTTATTGATAGATTTTGACCAATGCCTATATGCTTATTGAGGAGCTTATTGTATTATGACGCCTTATTTATGTGTTCTACTTCAAATGACTGGTCCGGTGAAAGCGCATGTTTCAGTACACATCAAAGAAATGAAGAGTATATTGACACACGGAACAAATACGGTAAAGGAGATAAAAATCTTGGTTATCGCTGTAGAGAGGGTTGAACATATCCTTCGTCAGTTTCTGCCGTTGGTGGAATTGGGCAGGAAGACGGATGAAAGTGCGTTCCCGCCAATATTCCGAAGGGATGTCGGGCCAAGACCAATAAGGTGTTGTCATCCCTGGCTGGAAAGGCCAGCATGTGTCAAGACATCGCATCCGGAAAGGTCACGTTCCTAACACTTGGCACACGTCTTCCTCTCTCCTTCATTGGACTCTTCGTTGTTCAAATTGTTGCCCCCGAGTCTTCGTCGGGAAAATGTATGTAGGATCAAAATCCTCTGAAAGCTTTTTAAGACATGGTTAGAAAAGTTCTTTGATTCTTTTCCTGATTAAACTTTTATTTTGAGTTTATCCAGATTTTTGAACTCTTAATTTATCAAGCACAAAGAACGCAAGCGCCATCAATTACAGTCCATCTCGACTTAGAGTAAAAACGAGGTCCTGATTATCAAAAAGTACAATCACCTAGATGTACCCAATCTATATTCATTCAAAACAAGAAAGGCAAAAAGTCACGACTGGCAGGAAATCTGAAAATCTCATTCTTGGATTCAAATCCAATTTGTCAGTGATCAAATCATTTGCAAATCATCGTCATTTCCCTTCTCCAATTGTAGCAGAGCTTTCAAATCTGTGCGCACGTGATGTTATGCCTCTTAAAAAGAACTCGTTGAAAACAAAACTCGACGTTTTCTGACGTAATTTGAAAGCAAGTGATTGAGTCTACTGATGTGTTTCGAATTGGATGTTTGGCAGCCTTGTCATTTTGGTTTTTCGGGTCAAAAATCTGGCCACAACTAAACTTTTCAACATGTAATAGACATTACCTACCATAAAATATAGCAGTACTGCCAACTCGAAATCCATTTTTATAACTATTGATCATTGACTTCTATTAAAACTAGACCGAGTGTAAGCCTAAAAATGTGTCTTCGGTCGCCAACTGTTGAGCGGACAAAAGTGCAGGAACATTTGAAATGTGTGACCAGGCAAATGTCAACCATGCAAGTGATGAGTCAAATGTGAAATTCAGTAATGGTTTTGGATCATTTTTGCTATTGCTAGTGGTCACTTTCTCGGAAGAACTGAAGGCGTCACTAGGTGACCATACTTTGGATTTGAATACTTCAACTTGGGACTTTTTTGCCAATACATTGAATAAGTCATTAGTAGGAAGAACATAGATTTAAGCTTTTGCGTTATGTAGGGTTAATCCAATGCATATATGGACAAAATATAACTTGTGGCTTCAAGAACGAGTTTAAAAAAGTTGGTCTTGATTTGCATGTTTGGTCACACTAACTGTCCGCTTAACAGTTGTGAGGGCGACATTTCCCTCATAAGTTCAACGGATTCCGCCCCGCTTGCCAAATCAGCCAGACTAAAGCTTGCACGCTATCTAGTACTGATGGGATTTCTCAAGCTATCAAGCACTTCAATTTTTCAAGCTGGGCTTGTTTCCATTTCAGCTGCCTCAAGCAAAACCAAGCATTCAAGCCACAGGGCTCAGAGAACCTTTGGTGAATAGCAGGGTTGCCAAGCTATTTGTTGTCCTTTTTGCCTGATCTAAATATAGAGGCAGAAACTCCTATGCTGTTGCAAAATTTGGCATTTTTTCCCAGATTTTTCAAGATATTTACCTTCCTAGGGGCTAAATGAAGCATGCTTCGTTAAACTTGAGTACAAACTATTTTACTCCATTTCCAGTGGCCAACAAATTGAATTTTAACTGACAAGCCTGACATTGGGTGAAGGTGCTTGAAACTGCTTGCAAGCTTTCAAGCACAGCTGAAAACTGTTGCTTGGTCCAAACTCCTCTTCAAGCTGCAGCTTGTGCCCATCAGTACTATCTAGAGACGCTTTATTGTCAGAGACGGGCGGGGTTTGGAATCAAGCGCCATGGAGAAAAGTTAACAATTTTTTGAACTAAAAACATTTCCAAATAAACAGGCTCTCCATGCTCTGGACGTAAGAAATCGTCAAATAGAATGTTTCCTAAAACCTTTTCCAAATAAACAGGCTCTCTATGCTTTGGACGCAAAAAATCGTCAAAAAAAATGTTTACTAAAACCTTTTCCAATGACCTTGCCCTATGTTCAGAGTCTTTAATTGTAAACTTTCAAGTTGGGTTTTGAGCAGAAAATATAAGTTGGAAGCATCAACCCATTTTAAAGCACAATAGGTTGGTCTCTAGAAAAACGCAAACGTTCTGCTTCAGAGTAAGATGTGGAGGCACTGGATTGAGCGACAGCTTGTTGAGGCTTCCATCTATTTGGAAATGTTGAAAACAGCGCCCAAAAGGGTATCAGCCAATCACATGATGCGAATTGGATGACGTCATTGACCCCGGTCTCAACCTCGCCCGTCTCTCACTAGAGCGTCGCTAGTACTATCTAGTGATTATAATTGATCTAAGCTATTGATGGAACTCGAAATCGAACTAGTTCGAGTGTTGCCAAATTGGTTCCTATTTAGGTCTTTTCAAAAAGTTCAAAACAACCTGCACTTTTAGACAGCGATAAACTTCCAAGTCAAAACTGGCAGCACTCCTGGTTCGAAAAACATCACTAAACGATTCAGAACCCAGAATCGTCGCCATGTAAACAAGAGGCAATCCTAGGAGCTTGTCGCTTAAGGCTGGTCTACACGTGAAACAAAACGGCAAATATTTGGTCAAATCCAAGACAAAATTAGCTTGATGGCAAATATTATTTTCTGTTTTTCAAATATTTCTGACTTTGAACATGTTGAAAAATTATTTGTCCTTAGGCTAACTTTTTCTGGTCGACAATCGAAATACACATCGATGCATGCAGGGTGTCCAATCTTGAAACGATTATTGTTAAGTAAAAGGCTTCAAATTAATGGATTGAAGAACAAAACAATGATCCTCTAACTTTTGGCATCAAGATCACCAAAATTGAACGTCATTTGTGAAAGATTGCAAGGATCCACGGAAATGTACGACATCAAAAGTCATCGATAATCAGTTGGTAGTGTTATAGACTAGTCACGTCTCAAATGAGTCAACTGACAGGTTCGGAGGAGTTTACTAGTGATGGGTTTCGAACCGGGAGTGCTGCCATTTTTTACTCGGAGGTTTATCATTGTTGATTAGGGCAGGTTGTATTGAACGTTTTCAAAAAGACCTAAACAGGGACCAATTTGGCAACACTCGAACTAGTTCGATTTCGAGTTCCATCAGTAGCTATACTTTTGGATTTCGAGTTGGCAGTGCTGCCATATTTTATGACGTCTCTAGTTGAGAAGATTAGTTGGGGGTCAACTTTTTGACCTTAAAATCCAAAGTGGCAAAACTCGGCCAAAAATCTAACTCGAAACCCATCAGTAGAGTTTACAAGGTAGCAACGTTGCCAAGTGGCAGTTATGACTGCCAATGTTCACCCAAACCCAACTCGACAACACCAAATGCCAATGGAGAGTAGAGGTCTTAAAATGGTTGTGGGGGGGGACAAGAAAATGACTGAAAATGACAGTAGATATTGTCAATGTCCATAGCGTGGCTTCATGCGTAAGACCTTCCAGCCAAATTAAATGACACTGAAGGAAAGAAAAAAGTCTTGGACAGAAAGCAAGATTGAAAAAAAGTCGTTGAGAAGTGACAATATGTGGCAGTATACAATTCACTGTCTAAATTACGGGACTCTGCTAAAGGTGACTGGTTTTAAAACAGTTTTTGGCAGTGCCAGTTTGAAACAATGGGCAACACTTTGGCCAAGGGGAAAAATATTTGACAAACTGCACGTTCACGTGTAGAAGCAACAGAATGGAAACATTTGGCAAACACCAAACAATTTCGGAATATTTGACAAATAATCTAGCCAAAATGTTTCATGTGTAGACCAGCCTTTAGGAATCCAGATTTTTTATTTCCTGCATTTCTTGAAGTGTTAGAATGTGATTTGATTGGTCCATATAATTCTTTGTCAAATTAGCTTAACATCTCGTCCACCACAGGAATCCCTATCCGCCTTTCTTGAGAACTAACTATGGCGGTTCTAAAGATGCTTTAGGCGGTTCTACAGGTCAAGTAAGTTGGCAAATGTTTTATTGACCCTAACTAGCTTCCGATCTGGGAGATGACTCATCTGCAGCACTAGATAAACCTAAAATACCCCTCTCCCTGACAACAAATCAAGGTGGCTCAATGTCAGTGCTCGTGCTCACCATTCTGAGAGGGTTTTTGTTTCAAACGTTTTTCAGTAAGTGTGGGTTGTTTTTCTATATTTTTAGGTATGTTTAGTTTAGGTTAGGTTAAGTTTAAGTCTAGTTTAGATAATCTATGACTTATCTCCCACATCGGAAGACATTCAGGGGCCATACAAATGTTTGCTGAAAATTTTCACGGAAATTCAATGACAAACAAGCCTGATAAAGGACTGAGGAGGACTTTATTGTTCGAATTGATTAGAACACCCTCTGGTGGTTAACGTCTTAAAGACAGAAGCTTCATAATGATGCTAGTGATTCTTTTCTTGTCGTTCTTGTCGATCTTGAACCGAATTAGGTTTTTGATGAGGAAGGTCCGGATCATGGGAGTTGTTATCATCATGCTCATCCCATTTTGTCGCTATCAGTCCATGTGAGTGTGTGTGTCTCTCTCTTTCCAGGTCATCAAGTGTTCTGACTTCATTCAGTGTTAAGCTGCGAGTCAGAAGGGCCCTGAGAGATTATTACCGAAATTGAACTCGTCATGATAAAGGGGGCACGTGAGGCAATTCCGATGGTCTCGAGAATGATCTTCTCCTCAGTGTGTTCCTGCTCTGTTGTAAGGGGGACGGTGCTTCACAAATTACTGCCTGAATGATTCATTGGGAAAGTTTTTATTGCCTATATAAAGCTAATTTCGATATGATAACTCGAATGGGCGAAATTCGGATCGTTTTAAAACTATGGTGATCACATTGGTGGATCTCCATACTCCAAAGGATTTGGTCGATCACGCCACAAAATCCTTCAATATCCTGATTCCATCATTCGATAACTCGTTTCTTGGGATTTTATTGGTGCATTCTATTGTTTCCCCCCTAGTTGCTGTGGGATCGACTTGGTTGAAATCGGGAGTTGACCTGATCTCGTTTGCAAGTCATGGAGCGATAAAATATTTTAGAGCTTTCAAGTCCGTTTAAGAAATCACCTCTGTTCAGGCAGTGCTGCCACCCTGAGCGCAAACTGGGGGTCGCAATCGGCCACAACAAATGTCCAATTATCCAGGAATTCACTCCCATAACCCCACAAATTCATTCAAAGAGCCTAGAAGCCCGTTAAAGCGGATCAAGCTCTCCTCAAAAAGTAAATTCAGACCATTTAAGTACCTAAATCAAGGGCTCGACAGACTTGGGTCAAATTGCTCTTAAATTTTGTCGAAGAGGAAACAAAATGCTTGAATTTGGCGACTTAAACTAAATTGAGTCTACTACTCTTCCCTTTTGAAGGCCATAGGTTTTTAATTAGTTGTAAAATGGTCATTTGTGATCATCAATAGTCTATTGTTTTTTTTAGTGTCCTAAATATAGATCGTGGGTCATAGCTGATACGACATTTTCGTGGCTTATCTGCTTCAACGCCTAATTACTAACTGTTTGAACCTATGATCCGATGAATTGTGATCGATGCCGATGACCTTTTGCCCTGAACTGTGTGCTAAACATTTCTTATTGATAAAAATCCAATACGTGAATTCGGCAAAAGGTTCGTCTGAATGTTCAAAAGAAAGCTGAAGAATAAATAACTAATATTCAAAGGAGAGCTCGTTCTCTTAGCTCTTTCAGTGAAATTCTTACGTTTGATCTGGTTAGTCGCTGGTTTGCTCAATCATCGCCAAATCCCTACCCAAGTCTGAAAGTATCACTAAGAATTATTATCATCCTCTCTCCTGAAATTGGTCTCTTAAGGTCGAAGGTTTTTTTTTCCATTTGAGGAGCCCAAGTAAGGAAAGAAAGAACGAACGAACGAACGAAACATCACAGGAAGGAAGCACGGTATAGGATTCAGGGCAAAGTGAGTGTTCGTTGCAATGTGATGTGGACAGAGGAGGAGCAGGATTGTCGTGGACATTTTGCTCTCAGTGGGAGATCAACCCCATCCAATGAACTTACGACGACTCATTATGACCCCGAAGATGATGCGCCCAACTTTCGGGCTAGCACTCAGTGAGCAATTTCATATTTTTATGGCTGAAGGTGTCGTTAAGGAATTGGTTATGCCAAATAAAAGTAAATATTCTGGCCATGAGGCCCGCGACCTCCCTGGGTTGGGCTGACAAACACACGATTAAATGTGGAGCATCCTCCACCACCTCCTCATCCTCCTCATCCTCTTCATGACAATCACAAAAGTGCACACCATGCACAAGTACCTAACTACGTACGTACCTATGTATGATCGGAAGTGCTCATGAACTCCCAATTGACAAATTTAATGGTGTTATAAACGGGTACTTGGCTTGAATTACGCCCATGTCTTGGGCCAAGGATAAATATTTAGTAATGTTCCTTGCGCAAGTACGTAATGAGTTGTGCCAAAAGAACCTTTAGTAACACATTACATGTTCAATATTATGTAAGACTTAGAAGATGTGTTTCTTCCCTGAAAAATGATGGATAGGTCCTTCGATTTTTGCGATGGCTTTGGGTTCAAAGAGGATCTAGAAGACTAATTTTGCTGCATACGTAGCCCGATGATCATCTTTGAGGTTGCTAAGATGAATGTGGTTGGTTGTGTATAAGAGTGAGTTATGAATGTTCTTGCGAGAGGACGAGTGATCATTGGGATGCATGCACCCATTTGGCCAATGACGTAACTACAAATATGCATCAGGGCCTGTTCAAAGCCAGCGACGCTTCTGACATTGTGTCCATCCATCCCGAGTATGTAGTACCTGAGCTAAGAAGCACTTGCCGGAGACACTCAACAACGTCAAACTTGGTACAATCGAACCAAGATGGTCCACTTTATCTAGGTAGGAGGTCTCTTTTTGTACCGAAAAGCAACCGTTCCTGCGGTTTGTTTGGCATGGCTCTCTTCTGTATCTGCACGTACGTCCGTACTACGTACCCACACCTCAAGCATGGGTGACGATCTCTCGACCTGTTTAAGCTATCTTGGAAGGGTTAATTGAGTCGTCATCTGGCACGTTTTTCATCCATCTCAGGCGTAATTGGATCATAAAAGTGGGCGTGAGTTATGGCCTTCATTTGAATAAGAGGCTCTGGATTGTTCGTACCTTGACGAACGGATGAGTTCACGAGTTCAGCAGACCTGCGAGCTCGTTTCACACATTCCCGACCACTCTTAAGCGTCGCCCATTCACAACCAAGACTAAGCACTTTTTGGGTTGTTTTTGTGAGTACACTTTTGGAATAATAAGTCGCTCAATCCGGGGTTTTTCCCTTGACGGACGTAGCCTTGGAACCTTTGACGACTTTTTGATACGTCATATTTTTTTGGCTCTGACACCTTACCATGATTGGGTTGATCATCAACTCTGATCGGAACCGTGTCAGCTCCAATTCTTGCCATGTCCATCATGAAGGGAAAAATATTCAAAAGATCACAAAACAGATCGACCAGAGCAAAGAACGAGAAACACCGGGTGTGGTGGTGAAAGCGACACTCTTATTATCGACATGCCATTACATTTTATTGATTATTCTAGTCAACAAGCTCCGCGCTGTTTGGACGAGGTTCTTTACGTCTTTTCCAATTTTACTCCTAACTGGATCCCTTGACACCTAAACATGTTTATAACTGATCTTGTTGCACATCCTTATAAATGCTTAGACTATTGTGCTGAGAAGGGGGCACTTTAATTTTAAAGTTTACTTTGCAACCTAAGACATTGTCAAAAAAGACAATGAATCTCTGGAAGATTCATCCACATTCTGACAAAATTTGCATAGAGATAAAGTCAAAGGTTTTGCATAATGCCCTCCTAAAACCTACTGTCTTTGTTAAGTTGCGCTTTACCCAATGTTGTTTAATGATTGCTAAATAGCTTGAACAGGATTCAAAGACTCGACCTTTCATTTTTTGACGGGTTCATGCGCTTGATAAAAAAATATCGTTCTGACTGGATTGACTTATCTTTGTTACAACATTAAAAAGTACACCCGTTTGACGCACCCTGTTGGCCATGTTTACGTTTCTCAACTAGGACACCTAACATTCTTCGTCTTGAGTTCACCACCAATAACCCATAATAACAATCAATGACATTCATCTTATCTGACGAGTCGATCAGAAACAAGGCTTGTGCATCCTCATTCAAACCAACCCTGGGCATTGCTCAAGTCAGGCCTATTGGTATCCCACTGTACACTTCTATTCATTTTTTATTGATTGTTTTTGTATGATCGAAAAGTAGCAGTTGATCTTTGAGTGTTCGACAAGATGCTTGTACTATTGTACTTGAAACTTTAAAAAATGCGTGTTTGTGTGTGGATAAATATGGCTTGGAATATGGTTCGAGTCGATCTTGGCAGTTGAAAAAGATAATGGGCAAGATGCTCACGTCCGACGCTCTCAATTGAAGACCACGCTCCCCATCAAATCCAGGTATCAGGTAAAAATTACCACCTTCAAGCAGGGCCAATAGATCACACAATCGTCGAGCAAAACACGAGCAAAACCGCCCATTTGAAACCAGATCACAGCTCGTATCCCCGTATGCAGAAGATCAGAGGATCAAGGAACATTGAAGGGCTTGTCTCGTTTTGCTTGCTTCAAGTGGCTCCTTAACAACGTTTTTGAAGTGATCCCCTTAAGTGGTTAGCTGGTTGGTTGGCGAGGTTTGTACTTGGGAATGACAACCTTGACTCGACACTTTCACATGAGTAATCGCTCTCCGACCCTTTTAGACCTTCTTCACTGTCGTGATCTCTTGGCCATTTTAATCCCTTATGAAGAGATGGCTTCCTCTGCTCATTGCTCCCAAGAAAAGGGTTTAAAACGCGGCTCATCTGCAATTGAAGAAGCGCTTCTTGGAAGCAAGGCCATTTTTGACTTTGCCAATCGGTTTAATTGGGGCTCCGTGGTCGACGTGGCCAAACATTAACATTGTCAGCAACTCTTTTGCATTGATATAACATGTTTCTATAGCTGAGGTAATCAAATCAACCAGTTCTTCCACACCTAAATTTGCCAAACACATACATTCATATTCAGTTCACTTCTAGTATACAAGTCATTGGAAACAATCTCCGATGCAACCCATGTTTGAATGACAGAAGAACCACATCAATCAATTTCTTCACCCATGCTTTGGTTTCTTTGGGCAAAACTCCCTTTCGTGGTAAACTTTGAGCCAAATCTTCAACGAGGCTACATGACTCTCACAGCACACTGGACACTATGTTCCTGCACCCCAGGCAATAATTAGCAAGATTTATTCCAATCTGGCCACTCTACTCATCTTTGGTCTCCGGATGGGAGCAGCAGTACATACAGTAGTGGGTAGGTTTGGTTGGTGGATATCTTGGGTCGCCTTGGGCGTGATTCCCTGACTCGTCGTCTGCTCTTGACTTGTTAAGAATACTACCACTCATGTCTAGTGGGCACATCTTTGTTAACATGACTTATTTCGGCAAGGCCAAATTCCTTGAAACACTGGCCATCACCACCAAATAAGAGTTATGGATCTTGTCGTCTAAAGAAGGGTCCATCCAGTTTACCACCGTGACGGCCAAGCTCGGAACTCGTTTCGGAGCATCTTTAATGAAAGTAATTTACCTCACTTTGTGACCGGGGCATGCAAGAGGATCAAGTCAACCAGATCGGCGGGCTTCTAGCACTCAGAAGAGACTTGACTTGAGAAGGATAATCAGAGATGATATCTCCTTTATTCACTGAGGTTGCTCATGCAAGAGCGAACCAGGGACTGCCTTGAGTCGTCCGTCCTCCATGTTCACTGACATACACACCTCTTCCAAGGTGACTTGGAACCCTTTCCAAGCTTGTTCACGAATCCATAAATCCAGTTCATTCTCGTGGTGGTATTCCTTTCTTTCCTTTTAATTTTTGGTGCGTTTTGTAGTTCCCGTTGTAGCCTGCAATATTTTGATGCTCCAGAGTCTTCGGTGTCCCAGAGGTTGACCCCGGCAAATACACTGGGTTAGTGGCTCATCTTCACACCGCCATAAAACAAACAAGTACTTTCGTTGTAAACCCAGAGGCTCGTTAGTGAAACCATTTTTATTCGATTTTTAACACCTCCTCTTGGCAAATCAAGCCCTAGCCTTAACAAAGAGGTGTAATTTGGGGTCGCCCTGCTTTAAAATACTTCCTTGTTGAGAAGCCCAAGCAGCAGCCAGCAAAGTCAGCTCAACCAGTTAGTTGCCTCATGTCCTCTAGGAGAGGAGTGAAGAGGAGCGAAAAATTCCTTGACCAAGCAAGCAAGCCACCAAGATCTTCGTGATCATCCTCGTTCTCATCATCGTCTGATCTTCGTTACTTCCTTCCTTCCAGTCAGCGAGTTTGAGTCTTGAGTTCCGCAGCCAGCATCCGATTAACCAACTAAGCCTTAGGGTCGGTCATCTCCGTAGGATGTCGTATGTACTGTCTATAGAGCCTACTTGGTTGTCGGTTCGAGTAAGTTCAACTATATGTAGTACCTACTGCTAGGGGGTCTGAGCGTTGAGCAATTGCTGGACAACCAGGTCTAGTGGGTACAAGAATAGAGGTGTCAGACTCGGGTCACCTTACATTAACCCTTGCTTTACGAATGACTTCCAGGCCTGATCTGAATTACTCACTTCTTCGTAGCGTCTTCAGCGAGATCAACCTTTCAGGAATGGAGCCTTTGAAAGAGTGACATTGTTGAATAATTTGACCTGATAACGCCCTAGCCGAGTAATTTCCAGGTCTTCAGACCACCGTGGTGGTCAAAATTAGCAGTTCACAAAGTGCACTTCTATTCCACACTTTCAAATGGATGTGCATGGCAAGGCAAGTGGTCGCCCATTTGCTTAACTTGAGAATCTCGACAACTCGCTCTGAAAGGGGTCCTCTTCAATTTGTCGTTCAAAGAACGTGCCCGGTGGATGATCAAATCTTTTTCTTTTGTTAGTACTGCGAGAAAAATCAACGAGTAGCAAAATGCTACAATCATCATCAGCTTTTGAAAATTGGAAACGGGTAAATTTTATTTGCTAGACAGGTCTGGCGTGGCTTACTGTGATATTCTATGTTCCAGACAGATGAAATCAAGGATTCAGTCTGTCTGGAACATATAATTGGAAAAGTGCGAATTGCTCTTTGGAGGCAGCGAGATAAAGTGTACTTTGGTAGGCTTTTGGCAGACCTATATGCTGTGTTTGTTGTCCCTTTTTGTAGAAGGAAAGCGTGAACAAACCTTCTAACCTGCTCATACTTGGCATACATGAGTGAAAAGACAAAATTCAGGATAAACCATGTAAATGGGCCAAAAAACTAACAGTATGTCTGGTATAAACTTGTCAAAGGATTGAAATAACAAACATTGTTTACTCGTTTTTTTCCTTTCACAAGCCAAGTTTGGCTACCCTTTTCTTCTAAAAGAAGGAACAGCCAACAGCGAGGTCTATTTTGTGCAGATATCTTCCTTGAGATAGCGCCAATCAACATCCTCTCGAAGGGCATTTAAAAAAAAATGTACAATTCGGTCAAGCAATCCATTTGTCAAGAGAATAACCTGGCACTCAATAATTGACCTCTTGGTTGAACCTTTGCTAAAAACTAAAACCCCAGGGATAGTTCGTGCTAGATAAAACCAAAATTCGCCAACATACGGCTATTCCAGGCTGTTCTTACCAACTCAACATAGTTAATGACTGTTTCCCTTTGTGCATTCTAACTTGAGATGATTATAAATTGTCATTTTGATCACCTCGAGATTTCTTTTTCTGAATCGGCTTTTGCACCAACAATAACGACCGTCTTAATTAAAAACCGTACATCGTTCACCTAATGAAATCAGCGGAATTGAAATGGTCAAATTCAGTTCTGCATTCAAGCCTACTTCTCCCACCGGAGAAGAAGTCAAAGAAGATGGGATTTATAACTGAACTTTACTGGAGGATTTATGGCCCATTAGAGCTGCTCTTTGATGCACTTAAAACGAGGAATAGGCTGCAAAATGGACGAGGCGCGCAATCTTTTATTTTCAGTTTAAAGTTCTTTTCAATTTGACGAGCCAGTTTTAGTGATGGTTAAATCTAGGATTCGCGGATTAGTTTTTTCTTCAGACTCATGAATCACATTCTCATTAGCGTCTCTGTTAACAGCTGAACGTGCGGGCTTCGTGAGATCCATGGGACCTTCTTCGAGTGTTGGATCGCCAGAAAACGGCGACAAGGGCAATACTGGCATTTCAACGGATTCCAATTTCAACGGGGGCCAATTCAAGAACGGCCACGTGCGATGATATTGCGCCAAGATGGATCCCAAAAGCAACGGACTGGTTAAAGCTAATCCGGTTCCCGAAGATGTCATGGATTCGCGAGGTGGCGTGACTAGTTGCCTTTGTGCTTGTTGTTGTTCACTCTTGACACAGGGTGACGATAGCACAGACGGAGACGAGGACAACAACGAAGAAGAAGACGAGAAAAGGTCAGTCTTGGGTTTGGACTCTTCCAAAGGACGCTGTTTCTCACTCTCCTGACTTGAGCAATTCTCTTTCTTGGAGCTCTGTTGCATGAGACAGTGGATTTTGAACCAGTTCGACCTCCGCCCATAGCGGGAACCCGATTTGGACATCCCCACCAGGAGACATTTGCGCAGACGACACGCCTTACAGGCGGTCCGATTCTTCTTGTCCACCACACATTTGAAGCTGTTCTTGCAGTCTTGAACAATGGATTGGTTGTTACAGGTGCGTCCAAAGAAGGATTTGCACCCTTCACAAGTGAACGCCCCAAAATGATAGCCCGCTGCAGGTTCATGGCACACCCGACACAATTGGTTTTGCAATGGATCGCTCTTGTCTTTGGGAGCCTGAAAAAAATGAAAAAGTGACCATGAAATTGCAGTCTCAATCACTTGAATCACCGTCTGCGATGGGGCCCGATGACAAAAGCTGGATTTAGATCATTAGCGAGGAAGCATCCCTAAGAATGCGACCCTAAAAAGGATTCCTGCGTTCTAAATATCTAGCAGAGCTCATCTACGAAGGGTTCGCAATTGGATGAGCACTGGGAAGACGCTTTGAATTGCACGGAATGATTTAGGTAAGTGATACGTGGACTCTGGGGATTCCGTGAGGCCCCTGCAATTGAATAATCCCGGTGAATTATACCCTCTTGACAATGATTAATGTTGAGTTGAAAGGAGGTCAAGTACAACTGACCCCATCTGTATCCGACACGCCATCAACAGATAGTAGACATGCCCATGCCTACAACGACAGTACATCATATCCGCATGACGCTGGAAGATCGACCCGAGACCACAGAAATGTGAATGAAAGTCTTTGGAACTTCCATTGACTTATAATAGGACCCCTCTTCATCAGCAGGACACTACATAAATAATCTAACCCTACAGAATGAGGATCATGATGAGAATGAAGAATAATAACTAATAATGCTTGTAATGACTGGACCTGACCCTGACCCTGGGACATACTACAATGAAGACCGTAATTGCAAAAGGTTCAACAAAGCATTATGAAGTCAGTAATTTGTCAGCAGGAAATGAGACGATGGTCAGCTATTTAGTGTGAGAAAAGTCATCCAGGAGAAATTACTTGTGTGTTTTTCAAATCGCCAAAAACGTACTCTTTTCAACATGCTTCATTTTAGCCTACATTGACCTATGAAGTTACACTATATCAATTTCATCAGCGAAATACCTGCTTCTTGGATGTTCAAGAAAGAAATCACACCGACTAATGCGTTTAAGTCATATTTGAGGAGCTTGGTAAATATTGTTTGTTTATTTCCGATAAATTCAATCAACCAACCAACCAACAAGATGCTTTGACAATAAAGAATAAGAGGTGATTAAATGAATCTTAATTTAATAGCTTGGACACGAGGTATCGCATATTCTATGATAAATGTGACAAATCCCATTTGCAAATTTTACATTGCGAGTCGTATTCTTGAAGCCAGGCCCTTCAAAGTTCACAGAAACGGACTTTAAAAAGATCCTCAAACGACTAAGAAAAAGCACTCACATAAACCTAGTGTCTCGGCAGTTCAACGCAAACGAACAAATTGTCGACGAATGGAAGGTAGGAAATCATCACACTAGCAATAAAAAAAATGGACTCTAGTCCGACGCTCCATTGTTCAAGATGACCAATGACCACTGACTGCAGCCAACCCTAAAGATAGGCAGTCCTATCATAGAGTCTGTCTCGAGTGCAGAAGTCGTGATAGATGTTCATATATCCAAAGGCCTCTCACAAGTGGAACAATACATCCATGCCTTTGAACGAGACCCAGTTCAAAAATGGAGCGGTGCACTCGTCGGCGACTTCTCGGTCACTCACTTACGTACTTTCCCGCTTCATCTCACTTTCAGGGACGTGAAAATTAAAGGAAACACGCAAACTCGCTCGGATTTGTTGAATTGAATAACTCGTCACGAGAAGGAAAAAATCGGGTAAACACCAAAGAACAATTGCGAATGAACAATTGTCTACTCGTCGTTCTAACAAGGCTGTCAAGCCAAACATTTTTCCTTCCCGTCGCTGCGATTTCAAGAACAAATCCATTTGGCTTCTCAGTGATACGCATATCTCGTTTGCACAGCTCCTTGTCGTCCCACGTTCATTATCCCTTCGGCTTAATCATAGACTAAGCATAACGTAGTGGGTCTGTACCTCAATCCTGCATACGAGTTGATTCATGCACAACTGGTAGTAATGGGCTTGAAGGATCGGGAAATTCAAGGAATTGGATCCTTCCTTTATAATCGCTTACAAAATCATTATGACGTACACCACAGTAGGTAAAGGAGAAGTGCGAAAAAGAATCATCCGAAGGCCCCCCGCTCTCTCAAGTACAAAATCTACCTGAAGAATCGAGTGTACATGATACGTGTACATGATCCATGTGTTAGGCAGATTCTTCTATGTGTACATGGGTGTCAAGTGGGAATATTGTAGGGGAACAACTACACACACGGGCGTTTATTGAGGCAATTTGCCCTAATTGCTATTGAGAAACAATCCTTCGGTAGCTCGTCATCTTGAGATCAGACTCGTGCACTTTCCACACCTTCTTTCAAGACAACGATTCACACGGTTAAAAAACGAACTCACTCGCGAGAATTGGGCGGGAGTTTTGAATCCATTGCCATCATTTCGATGAGCCCCTGTCAAAACGAGATTGCCTGATATGATTGATACCAATTGGGGGGCCCAAAACAGGATCTCAGTGTATCGAACGACATTAGATCAATATGGGACTCTAATTTGAACCAATGTGAGAGCATTGGAATATAAACATGACCCAAAAACGGATGACTCTTCGGGAGGAATGGACTTGGGAATTCGCGTTAAATGAAGAAGGCAACACTTTTGCACAAATTGAGATTCTATCGACGCTTATCTATAAAAAAGGAGGATTCATGAAATTTTGTGGGTAAACATTCCATGCTCATGCGAATAATATAATTCTTATAATAATATGATGATGATGATTTGAAAAAAAAGAATTATATTAATAAAGGAGAAGAATTTTAGCCTCTAACATAACAGCTCTAACAACTTTTAAAACAGGGTTGAATACTATTCCTGATCAACCCACTCTTCAATTGTTGTACAGATCTACCAACAATAACTCGTTGGTAGACCAAATTTTGTACAAATATTAACTATTTGAATTATTTTATTTAGCATTTATTTTTACAGGGAATCACATTCCTTGCAACGGTAGTATAAAAACGTAACAACCCAAAAAACAAAATCAGTCCGTCATCCGTTGATCCTCCGTGAGTGTTACTTTGCGAAGAAAGACTTTTTTTCTGCCAGAACATGTATTTTCAAATCTTGACAAGACATTATGTTGTGAAAAGTTTCAATGCTAGTTCCGTTTATTCCCTAGTCTTAATCTTGAATCTCTGAAAGGGTGAGCAACAATCCAAAAGTATCCTTGAAGTCTACAAGAGTGCAAAAAGCAAGTTTGAAACCCCTCAAAATATGTAATAACGTATGGTTTAACTTGAGAGAGTCCCTCTTGATGTTGTACCCGAATAACTGAATTGGATTCAAGAGGATTTGGCACCCATTCTGGCTTTTCTTGCCTTCACCTTCGTTTTATTACACACCAATCAGGCTTTTGAGTTGTTTGTCTGTTCTTTCCCTACTAAGTCCGAGGCTCGCCAATTAAAACAATGACGTCTGTTTTGATGACGAATTTCTTACTTGCTATTATTAGCATCACCTCGAAAAGATTTGTAGAATATTCGTGAGTCAACCTGTCCCTAATTTGGGGTATTTGAGAAGGGAAGTGAGAAGCTGAAATGCGCATGAAAGCGATACCGTTTTTCGATCGTTCAAGTTTATAGACAATGTTATTCGTTGCGTATTTCGGGTGGTACCTAAAATCGATTACTTCGACAACAAAGTAGAGTCGATTTGAGTTGATTCCGTGAAACGTAAAATCCAATCGTTGGTAGCTTAACCTATGACTTTGTACTTTTTGGGTTATAAAGGTCTCTATTTATGGCCAAATAATGCCATGTAACAGTTTCTACTTGCATGTACTTGGACTTGACGTTTCTTGCATGACGCTGTTAAAAGAGCTATTCGGTTATTGCAGTTATGCCTTGAATTTATTAATGAACAAATGATTTCTTCTTCTTTTCTCTGACCAGATTGATCAAGATCTTAACTTGCGTTGAAAACATCAAATTTCGTCTTGCAGGCATTTTGGGTCTGGCTCTTTTTTGAACCACCATTTGATAAATTGTTGAGGAATCTTTACGTTTAAGCCTCGTTTAGAAGCTACCTTAACTGTCAGAAATAAGGTTCTTTTGAAAGAATGAAAAAAAAACTAGAGCAGACCTATTTTTTCCGAACACCCCAAATCGAATCGATCGTCGAGTCATGAATCGAAGCTGATCATTTTCCATTTGGCACCTTCTTTGGTCTCAATCATGACGCATTAGTAATTGATGTTCACGCGTATTCTCAAAGCCAAAGCTCGTTGAATAGCTTGTTCGACCAGACCTAGCCATGACTCAAAGGTATTCAATGGAAAAACAACGCTAATGCTAATAAAAATACCCTCCTACGTTCATACTGTACGTACACGGTCGGTATTCCACGGAACTCTTTTGAGCCAACTCGTCATTCATTATTAACGAAACAACACAACAACAATGGGCAGAGAGAGGGGGGCTCATTCGTTTAAAAAGAACCTCTTGAGGTCCAAAGTGGTAATCGGGTCTCTATGAATGGCTCTGAGCGGCCGATATGAAAGAAATCTCTCCCCTATTCCGCTTCGTAAACATCCATCAAATCGGTTTTTTATATTTCAAATTTCCATCTTTCAAGGCACGAGTCCTTGAGTTTCCGATGAAAAAAAGCCGTCCTCCCTTTTGTGGCCCACCTCTGACCACGTCAGACATTAATTAGTAATTATAGAATATGGCCGATCTAAAACAGACAAATTTGAGACAAGCATCTTGATCGATAGCTCCCCATCCATCAAACTTTTGGGTCAGAGGATGCTACAGACACACGGCACAAAGATGGATGGAGTGGTCGAAGGTCAAAAAGAGGCTGCTCATCCTCAATTTCTGCAATGCATACACTAAGTTTTAGACTCTAATTGACGGCTACCTTCGTCCAAATAACCATCGGTCACCGCCCAAAAGTGAGCACCCACCAACAACCCAACTCACGAGGTGTTTCAAGAAAAAAAGACCCATTGAACTAGTGGAATGGAATGTATCAGGGCCAGAAAAAGTCGAATTGGCCAATGGAATGTTGAGCTACTTACAGAGAGCGAAGAGAACGATGAGCTCGATGGTCCAGGGATGTTACTGTTGTGACTATTTCGACGGCTCTTATCGCCACCATTATGATTGGCATCCTCCTTGAGCGACATCTCTTCCGATGCGTGTTTTTTGGACAATGCGATTAAGAGCTCTGGCGGGAATGACCCGTTGTTTGGATCCGGAGCTTGAATATGGTCTCTGATTATTGTGTGTGTCCTTTTTCTTATGTGCTTGTCTATGTTGTGTCTTTACGTATTTGCAATGGCACTCGCGTGGATGGGCAAATGGTTGGAGGTCACTTCCAAGTTGTTGGTCCTGATTTATCCATGCTCGTTCATGCACTGACCATAGTTCACTGATAACTCGCTCGCTCGCTCATTCACTCACTTCGTAACTCAAGCGAGGCCAGGAGCAACCACGGAGGAACATCTTCACAATATCAGGTCATTTAAATCAACTCAAGAAGAAAAAGGAAGGAGAAGACGAAGAAGAGGAGTCACGTTAAGTAGCCACAGATTGAAGAGATTACTAGATGAGATCGCTTTGACATTAGTTAGGTAGGCTTAGAGACTCTAGGTAGGCTTTTTAGCTGCACATGAGGGGTTGAACATGAAGCGAGAATTTTGAGGATGCTCAGGGGTTTGATGGTTTAAGTCATTTCAATTCGAGAGTGGTCCTGGATGATAATTAGTACCCATGGGTTTAGAAATGATGTGGCTGCATTCGTTTCAATCCTGTGAAAACAAACTAATAGTCACCGAAATGCCCATTTGCCTCAATCACATAGCTTGCGAGTCCTGAGATTGAAATTGGATTCAACTGCATTGGCAATAATAATCGCTGGCCTCAACATCCTGGGGTTTGAGTTTCAAATGTCCTTTCCTAGATCAGCATCTAATGCGAGTTGAAGTCTGTGCCTCTTGGTCCCCTTGCTAGTGCAAGCATGTGAGTGTGTGAAATTTGCTTCTCGTTGAAATCACTGATTCAATTGAGCAGCGGCGTGATCCGTGAGCGCTTCTTCTTTTCCTCCGAATCCTTATTGGTAGTGGGCAGCACCGGGATGGATGGTTGGATGGATGGATGACCTGGGCATGCCACGGGCCTCAACCAAAAAGAAGATGATCCTCTTCATCCAGTTACGTCGAGTGTTGTTCATGTCGTCCAAGAAAGACGACGTCCGTCCTCTTTGCGTCCATCCATCCATCCGGCGTTGGTTGGTTTGTCCACCATCTGGCCGGAATCACTTGGTTACTATCCCTCTCTTCTAGCCAATGTCCGAGAGAACGAGACTTCGATGACGTCCGTCTCCTCGCCCTCTCACTCACTCACACACTCGTTCATTCGTTGGTTCGATTCTGGATGATTCCCGCGGGCTAAAGATGGCACAACCCTATTCGAAACCAGTTTGTTGGTTGCGAGCTCACTTGACAAGCCATCCGAAGGTACATGTGTAAAATGTGAGGACACCAGAGGTCTCGTGGATGGCCCATTGGGTCTCTACTACGGGTGTACAATTGCACATTGATAAATAGAAGAAGAAGTCAGCTTGATCACGATAAACAGACTGGTACGACATACACATCCATGATAAGTGCCTTTTAGATCCAGAATCGACGGACTCGACCATAACATAACCAACCACTAGCGAAGAGACGCTCGACGTCGTTGTCGTTGTACGAAGAGTACATTAGGATGATGGGCCCCAAAGTGCAAAGGGCCAAAAGAAGCTCAGGAAACAAACCAACATGGTCAATCAATTAATCTACTAGATCAACTCACTCGTGGGTTATCGAAATGTTTTGACTTATGGATTGTGGTCACACGATCCCCGAGGATATCTTCATCCCCATTAAACACTGCCACTAGAATCCTTGAAGCTTTGGGATGGTTTATCTGGATACACTTTTTGGTGAGGACCTACTTGTTTGGACGTGTTTATCCTTATCTTCCAATGATCCCATTGGAAAATGATAAAACTCAAATCTGAGCCACCACAACTGTCAATATATTTGAATTGCATGACAGTCCAACCCGGAAAAACCGTCTGAAATCTTCTTGGAAAATCTACGATCCCTCTTAAAAGGGACTGTCAAGTTATAAAAATCCTTTTTAGTCACCAATACAACAAATATTGAGATAAATAGAGAGGACTCCAACCTATGATGTCTAATGAGTGGATGGGAAAATTAAGTTTGAAGTTATTGCTCGATGGAAGAAGATTCTCCATGGGGTTTTCAAACTTAGCTAGTTACTAGGACAAAAAATGTAGAGCCCTAAACGAAGCATTCATTATTGTCCAATAAAGTATTTTCGATTTCATGGTATTTTCACTTGAGCTGAAAACGAATCCAGTTCAGCAAAAGTCAAGGTCCCGGTCAGACGACCCTTGATAGGCCAGTCCTGTCCACGATTTACAGCCTTCATCAAGTCTAGTAATGGTAAGGAATTTGCCCACCATCTCTTAACCAACTATACATTGGCTTGAATGGACCGCCACTGCTCTTCTAATGAGAGCTACTTGAAAGTGAAATCGACGGTCTGTGATATGCACATAGTACATGCGTAGCTAGTCAACATTTTTTGCCCCATAAAGAACCACCTCAATCGCGAAGAAGGGTTCACACAAACCATCTCGATGCAATCTTGTTCCCACCCCAAGTTATCGGGCCAACATGGTCAATTCTTTGAGATCTTGGAAAATATAAGCCCGGATGTTAGGTGCACTGATTCAAATAATGCAAGTATAAGTATGGTGTAAATAACGACGCTTGAGTATACTCTCTATACATAAGCTGCGTTTGAAAGATAGCTGATGTACACAGACTCTACTCGAGCATTGTTATTTATACTTTATTTTGGTATGCTTGAGCCATTTGATTTAGAGCACCTAACATCCCGGCTATTATTACACAAGAGTGTGCAAAATAGAAAGAAAGAATCTGAGAGTGAGTTTAAGTCTGGCAAAATAGATGATATCACAGTAGGTGGTCAATTATTGGCCTCTTTCCAAATTTTGACGAGACACACATAATGCAGTTTAAATTGTTAATCGAGGATATTTAACAATGATAAAACATCGTTCAAAAAGAAAGACTATCACGAACACATTTGCACGACTTCATGATATTCTGTTCCAATAACCATTTTGAATTAATCCTAAAAAATCTAAGGTTTTGGCAAAATTTCCATTAGAATTGGTGAGAAGCTATGCTTGCTCAAAAAGTAATTGCAAATCTGATCTGGTGTTTTGGCTTGCAAATTATCTTACTTTTCCCAAAAACATAGCCTTGGCATATAGCATTGGTATAGTATTGGTATGGTATATATTGGTATAGCATTGATAGCATTGGTATTCCAGAAATAGTGGCAAAAGGTAGGCCATTGTCTAGAATTCCAAAGGTTAGGAAGAAGTTGTTCAAACGGAGTTGTCAGCTTTCGAATAGACTTCGACGTACTTCAAATCCATTTGTT
>CM021312.1:3444155-3587105 GCA_010645155.1 Tigriopus japonicus | reverse complement strand
AAGTCTAATGGTGCTTTGACCACGTTGGTTGCCTATATGTACCTTTATAATTGAGAACCTACAGGTAACCCGTTCTTCAAATATTTAGAAACTAAAGTTGAACTTAAATTTATAACTGAAGAAATGTTACTTTGAAGTATCTTACAATTTGGAATTACAATCAATGTGCAGGAAGCTTCGCTTTAAGCAATTCTTCAATTTATCTCTTAATTGCAATTATCGCAACCTTTTTAGTTAGTTATCCATGCTTCAATCCCATAGGTTTCATGTTTGTAAAAATTAGTGATGGACCGAAAGGGCTCATAACCGAAACCGAAAGTTTCGGCCGAAAGAGGGCTTAACCGAAACCGAAACCGAAAGCAGCTGACTACAAAATTGCATAAATCCAAAATACACCTTAAAAATCAAATTGCTCATGTGTTCGATGTTGGGTAGGTGCAAATTCTGAAGAATCGTGAAACTTAAATTTCAAAGGTTTTTGGACGAAAAATCTTTCGATTTTGTTGTTTTGACAACATCCTTTAAAGGGTCTGTCTGCTTTCAGTTTCGGTAGGCATAACCGAAACCGAAATTTCGGCCGAAAGCGCTTTCGGCCCATCACTAGTAAAAATGTGTGATGCTAGGTGTGAAGAAAACTTTGGGGTAAACGATTGATGTTTTCAAGACGCGTATCAAAATACTCAAGATCCAAACACAATTTTTTATTACGTTCCAACATCAAAATCCACAATTTATCGGCCATGTTGTCACTTGCTTGAGTGCTTGTCATCATATATGGATTGCTTCAACGTGTAACTACACTAATAAAGTAATGCTTGACCTTAAACGCACAGGGGTTGCAACTTTCCAGTCTTCTTCAACTAGCTATACATATTTATATGGTTGCCACAAATTAGAGTCCCATTCCAAATCAAGAATCTTTCGTGACAAGTTATCACATTTGTGATTAAATTATATTAAAAGCAATCGAAGAAAACAGTTACAGAGAAACCGAGGCAAAGTATTTTTGAAATTGATTCACCGGGTATGAAACTATGATTTGTTTTCAAGAACAACTCCCTCACACAAGATGCGCACGCTCGATTCTCAAAAACCATCCTTACTTTGAGCGGCGCCCATTAGAAGTACTAAAATTACTCTAATTCATTAGACGACAAACAGTACGTGTCAGGTACACACCTGTAGTTTTTTAAAGTTATTTTGACTTCAAGTGCGCTTCATCGTCTCCTTTTGTCACAATTTACCATGAAAATATTTGGGACTCTAATTCAAAACAACCCTGTATAGTAAAGGTAACAACACGCTTTGAAATGCATCTCAGCTTGACCGTTTACGCCGTGGTGACATGAGTGGTTGTGTCAGATTTCTTGGCCTCCAAGGACTTCTCGCCAATGCCCAACCAGGGTAACTCCACAGCCAATGCTTCTCGGTATCTGGAAATTATGAAGCAATTTAACTCGTTTATCGGTAAATGAATGAATAAGTGCCGTTATTTGTCTTGCGTGGTCGGCAGGTTTACGTACTTGGGGTGGCTAATGGCGTAGATGATCGGGTTGAAACAGGCTGCCACTTTTAGTAACATGGACGGAACATGGGCCACCAATGGAGTGATCAAGTGACGAGGACCAAACTGGGCCAATAACACCGTTATGGCATAAGGTGCAAATGCCAGCAACCATAAGCAAATCGCCGTCAGTGAGACTTTGGCAATCCTGATTTCCGTGCTCTCCTTATCTGCATTCTGTTACATATGAATTGGATGAGTGTGTGAAGGAAGGATTAGTGCATTATTTTGAATGACGGCTAGAATCGGCTGGCCAGGGCAATCACGTGGTTTAAGAGTCTATTTGGGACATGTACATGTCGCCTAAATGACAAAGGCGAATGGATGGTAAGGGAACTTCAAAGGTGTATAAATAATCGACGTGTTGTTCGATTCGTTCTTCAATTCAAAAAGTAAACTAGTAAGCTTTTGTGTCATTCTTCAACGTACTTTCGGGGTTGGTGAACAAATTGGTGTATTGGTGTAATCAGACACATGAATGGGATCTAAAAAAAAAGGATTGGCGATGCTTGTAACATCGGATCCTCTGGGAGCAGGCAAGCATAACAAATTTAACTTTCAAAATCAAAGAAAAATCATGCATGAATGGCTTGTTTTTTTGTCAAATATTGCAGCAATTACTAGTGTCGTCATCATTTTTGGCGGGAAAAAAAGTTCGGAAGATCTGTGTTTCTGATGAGCGTGCGAGGTAACTAAAACCAAGGTTTAGGCCTGGTAATTGCAACAATGCCTTTTTTATCTGCACAACTTGAAGTTGAAATAGCAATTCTTGACATTGTTTTTGCAAAAAAGTATGCTTTGTTGCTTTTATCTAAAATTTCGCTACATAAGTTGAGAGGGTTCTTCCGAACTTTGAAATTAGGAATGCCCAACTTTGAATAATAAGTTTGCCAGAGATCGGTTCCTGGGGCAACTAAACCTAAAAACTTAAAATTTGTTTAATTGAAGGCTTCCAATTTCTCTATTTGTTTTCAAATTACTCTGCAATACTTCTCAACCTTGCCATTGCTCATAAATGCAACATTTTTTGAAAATCTGACCCTTGAAAACTGAGATTCTTTTTGGCAAGCCTACACTGTTAACGGCAGCAGGTCCGTAAAATGAGACGGTTATCACTCCCATTGGAACACAACTTTCTTTTCTTAAGGTCCGAGAGGACTTGGAAACTTCTGTAGATCGGAAATCTAAAAAAGTGTTTGGAAATTGAACTCATTGCCTTTGACTCATCAAGGGTGGACTTGCTAATACACCAAAAAATAGGAAAAAAAAAACTTTTAACCAATTGATAGCGATCCTACTCACAAAACAGACGTTTCTCACGTTGCGAGGTTGTTTTTTGTCACAAAAAGCGATAAAATTGACATTCAAAGGAAAGCATCAAATGTTCAATTAGGGCCACTCACCGCATTGGATCTGAGGCTTTCAACATTCATCTTCTTGGCTTGTTCCTTCAGAGCTCTCTCATGATTGACCACAGCTTTCACAATATGAGAATAAAAGAAGAGAATAAAGGCCAAAGGGAGAAAGAGATTGAAAAACACGAGGAACAAGATGTAACTCTTGCCCTTCCAATCCTCGCTGAGATAATTGAAGGCGCAAGCATTCAAGAGACCCTCTAGAAGGCAACCACAAAGAATATTTCAACCTTTTAAATTAGTGGGAGCGAAATATGGATTGCTTACCGTAGATGATATTTCCCCAAACCCCCAGAAAGGCCGGAATAATCGTGCACGTCGAGTAGGTGAAAGCAAAAACAATCATTCCCACAGCCTTCATGGGCGTGATCTTGACCCCGCCAAGTCCAAGAACAATAACGTTATAACGATCATAACCAATAAAAATGATTAACCACAACGAACCGCATCCTGTAAAAACGAAATTAGTTCTTACAAGGTCCAATAATCTAAACCGAAAATGAGAGTGGGTTACCAAATATACCCGCCGTAAAAGCGTACATTCGGCACCAGAAGTGACCAAAAGCCCAATATTTGGAAATAACCATGCTGATGAAGAGTGGCGGAGCTTGGGTCCAGATCATGATGAAGTCTGACAAGGCCAAGGCCACTATCAGCATATTGGAGGGGGTTCGAAGAGTCTTTGTCCTACCGAAAAAGTTGGTTGACATCTTCAACTTACTTAAAAATGTGTTAAGTAGAACATCCTTTTACATACTTTAAGAAGATGTATATGACCAGACCGTTGCCCGAAATGCACACTATCCACAAAAGGAAGAAGAAAATCCCGAAGGCGTGCTGATAAAACGGATGAAGAGGGGGAAACGTGTACCAATGTGGACTGGAATGGGCCTTGATATCCTCAGGAGCATCGTAGCCATGATAGGCATCTGAAATCGAGTTTTTAACATGACTTTTGTGAAGGCATTATTAATCAATGAACCGAATTTCAGGTTCTTACCAATGGGAGCGTATAAACGGTAGAACTCATCAAGATAGATTTTATTCTTATCCAGTGAATCGTGGGTCAAAAAATCTTTCGTTTCGGCCATGGTTTCTTTCCTTAACTGATAATTATAGCCAAGTGACGAAAAATGGCTTTTATACCCCTTTTTTAAAGAGATTTACCGCTAATTATTCATCTCATTATGGAGGTCTTTTTGTTTAGCTTGAAAACACGACACGATGTAATCAAGAGGTCAAAAAGAAAGCCGCAAAAACAATGAGAACACTCATCCAGCCTTTGTGAAGAAGCCAAGAAGGGTTGCGAATAAAAAAGGAAGCCATTTGATTTATGAAATAAAATACGAAACTTAAGCCTTGACTCCCATGAGCTGATGTCTGCCAATAATTGCAACCAAGACTCGACGGATCAAGTATCGTGTTCTGGAATAAAATCATGTCTTTCTTTGCGTAAGTCGCGAAAAAGAAACGACTCAACCTCTCATTTCTCTGTCTCTCTCTTTCACATTCGCTGTTGGCTGGAGTCGGCAACCACTTTTGGGTCTAGGCCCAATAAATTGGATTACATGTTGTCAGGAGTCCACCACACAGACGTTGGGAGGTTCAAGGGCTCACAAATTAACGATCAAAGATCTTTGGGCCACGAACAGTGCTATGGATGTCTCGCAGGCCCACTATTTTGGACTTTCCCCATAGCTCCGGGGCCAATCAAAGACACCTTGGGCTCACCGGTTGCCTACCCCTGACCTAGAGGAATAATCCCCAGGATCCTGGGACTTAATGTTCCGGAAATGCAAAACGGGTAAGCGGAATTTTCTATATTACAACAGAAAATGAGTGATTTGCTTTTATTTTTTTTGACAAACTTCAAAGTTTTCTTCTGCCGGTGCAGGTGAGAAATTTAAATGAAAAATTGCGCGAAGCTTAGATGAGTGAAATGTTTGGTCCTTCCTAAATAGTTCGTTTGATCCTTCAAAAGCTCATTTTTTAATTGCGTGGACAAATGCAATCAAAGTTATCACGGAAATTGCTTTTAGCCAACCTTAACGCTGTTCGTATTTTAAAAGCTAGTTTTTATCAGGGTGGGCCATTGACCGACATATATATTCATAATTTTGGAAAATAATGTAAAGTAAATGCGGGCTATCCTGTTTAATCCTGTTCAATCCTCCCAGTTAGCTCCCAGTTAGGGCTTAGTCCAGCCGCAATTCTAGGTGTGTATAGCTTTAAAAAATGAAGTCATTGAATAAAAAATTAAATCATGAAACAAAGCAAAAAAAAATCTTCAGTTACAAACAAAATAGAGCTGCGTGTCCGAATAAAAAAACCGACAAATTTTATGTAAATTTCAACCACAGTCAAGGCTGTATGCAAGAATATTGGTGGTCAACAGCAATGTGACCTGACCAGCCGAGTTTTGGAGCTAAATTATCGACAAAACGAAGCTATATTTGGGCAACGTAAAGCGAAATTTCGGGACAAAAAGGTCGAAAAAGGCTGGACACTTCAATCTTTTCCCCTGATGACAAGACAATATTTTTGGGGACAAAGAAGCCTGAAAAGACTTCAATGTTTTTTATTGGAACGATGGATTTTTACCAAGAAATGAAGGGTTTTGTGACTTGGCATCGTGTTATTCCTTAAATCAGTCTGAGTTACGTGGGGTATCCAGACAATAGGTAGACTGGGCCTGTAATTCGTTAAATTGCACCATTTTCGGATTAATGCCAATAATCGAAATAAAGATTTAACTCTTTTGAGCACCTGTTATTTCACATATTTTGTTGTCAGACAAAATTGTTCGAAGCTATGATTTAATTAGACAAGGTATGCAGGGTGACCCCTGCACGTTTCAAAAAATGGACGTCAAGAGCGAGAAACTCGTCAAAATCCAATATTTTGTAAAGTAAAGATGTTGTTCATACTTATATTTCCATGTTTGGTGAACATTTGTGCAGAAAAAATGATAAATTTCGATTTGAGACACCTTAGCTTTGAAAGATACATAATTTTTTGTCATGTTGCTCGCTATCGACGCTTATTTTCTATGTATACAGGGGTCAACCAACATATCTTGCCCAATTAAATCATAGCTTCGAGCAAGTTTGTCTAAGAACAAAATTTGTAAAATAATATCTGCTCACAAGAGATGAATCTTCAATTCGTTTTTTTTTCATAATAACCAAAAATCGTGCAATTTAACGAATTACAGGCCCAGTCTACCTCTAGTCTGGATATCCCTCGTATACTGTAAAAGGCATGTGAACTGAAGCGAGACAACCACAAGATAATTAGAATATGTTTTGAATTTTTCTATCCAAAGCTTTTCTTTGAGCTTTGGAAATTTGCCCTATGTCAAATTGGGCTTTAATATGAAATTCCACAACCCTGAAAAAAATGGGTTCTAAAAACTATGAATGTAACTCCTAACATTTTCAATAAAAAAAAGCACCTTCCACCTCCAATTACTCTTAGATACCCAGAAATGGATATTCCATATATTAGAAAATGGTTGCTTGGATTAATTCAACAGGAATCCATTTAGTGAAATTTAGTCATCACAGGAAAAAACAATCATACTTTCAAGGCATTTAAGCTTTGTCATCTATTGGCAATTGTCAATTTTGGCACTTTTTTTGATGAGACTTAGTGAAATTGAAGAAAATCTTCTCAATTGAAGTTTATTTGGGTTGTGTCAGATAAGTTCATGCGCTTTGGGAATAAGAAAAAATAGAAAGAATAGAAAAGCCTGAAAAATACGAAAATCCCGTTTATCCCGTTTATTCCTTGTAAGAAAATCCGTTTTATCCTAAGGGGGATAATCGGGACACTTTTTGAATGGTACTATCTGTAAATACTACATTATGCTATGTATAACATAGTTCAGCTATACCATATACTATATACTATGAATCCCTCCTACCAAGCCTGCTTTTTGGTCAAGGCCCAACAAATTTGTCTGGAGCCCACCAATTAAATGCTGGAAGATTCATCGGCCCACAATTCAATGATCAAAGAGCTCTTTGTCCACTATTTTGGACATTCCCATAGCTCCCAGGCCCACCCATAACCACCATTGGGCCCACAGGTTGTCGATTCCTCCCCATAGTTCAAGAATTCGAAGTCTTTTGTGTAACTAAACTTTCCAAATATTAGGTCAGATTCTGACACAGGGTGAAATCATCGTGATAAGAGCAAAGCTGATGCCGTTTTTACAATCTTTGTCCCTGCAAGACAACAGATAAGACACAAAAAAAATAAAAAATAAACACAAAACCGCCTATGAAAGTTTTACTTTCTTTTTCATGAAGTCTTTTGCGACATGAGCCTCATGTCGCAATTCACGTTTAGGGGCCAGGGCCACCAGAGGTCCTGCGGCCGAAAATCCCCAAAATATGTCCTGGTAAAACTCTTGGACATGTAGAAAGTGGCACAACTTAATTTTTTTTGGATTGGTTGTGGGTTTCTGCTTCAAGGGATGCAATTCTCCGTAAAAAAATAAAATAAAAATAAATATTATTTGTACATTTAGCATTTACAAGAAATTTGGCTTTCCAAAGAGTTACTGTTGGCAGATCTATACAACCCTTGAATAGCGGGTTGATCAGGAATGATATTTAAAAAAATCTAACCCTGCTTTAAAAGCTGTTAGTTAGAGGATCAGCTCCTACATGTATTTCCGACGAAGAACATGATAATAAAACAGGATATAAAAACTCATTGTAAATAACTCAAAGCTTAGTCTTAGTTCTAGTAGACTAGGCGTTAAATGATTTACAAATTTTTGAATTAGGTGGTATATTTTTGGGTAGTAAATATAATTTGGCTTTGCATCAAGTAGCAGTTATTCAAAAGAAGAAAAATGGACATTTCAAGGTATGATTTTTTAGTGAGCAGAAAAAGTGTGTTTGTGTGACTATTTGATTACTTTTTGCCATCGCGATCAATGAGAGCTTTGCGAAAAAGATTCACATTTAACATTTATCAAAGAGAACCTAAAAATGGAACCCATATTATACACTACATCTTTATCCTTATTTTTTGATGAGAACAGATGGTTTACTCCTAAACAAACTCTCGTAACAGAATAAAAGAGGGAAATGTTTGAAGCGCAATTAACTTTCACGCGACATTGCTCGGACTCATAGGTTTGATTCCAAGTCTGCTTCATCTTTAGAAGAGCCATGTGAAATAATAATCTTGAATGATTTACGGTCCCCTGTTTGATTTTTGGACCAAGAATGGGAAAAGAATTGGTTATCTTGTTTAATTAGGAATATTGTTTATCTTGCGTGATGCGAACATTGTTGTACCTATTAAGCCCTTCAACTTTTCGAAACTTTTTTTTAACTTCCCCGACACCTAATCATTAAGCTTAAGGCTTGAAAGCCATACTGATCGCAACAGGTTTTTGGGTCCTAGTAATGCAACATTTATTAGCACCACGTAGTTAGAGTATGTGGTACCGACATATTTTTCGTCGGCTCCCAATTATTGCCCTGTTCGGTATTGAGTTGGACAGAATAAATATGAATCATTTTTTGCCGGGCATAAGGCACTTTTGACCTGTGACACTAAAGAAATACCTTTCTTTCCTTCTTGGCCGGTGGTGTCCGACTTCCTGATCCAAGAACAACTTTTTATTCCTCCTCCTGATGTCTCTCCTATTTACACGATCCAAAATGAGTAGACCTCTATTTGCCAATAACGCATATTTACAACTTTAAAGTGAATCATAAAGTATATTGCGTACTTATTTGCTTAGTGTTCTATGAAGTCATCTGTGCTTGTTCAAATTTTTAGTCCTCCGAGTCGGCCTTTTGAATGAATTACTGCCTCCCATTCTTTATCCCTCCGCCCAATATATTTTCTCAGAGCGAAAATCGAGAAGACTGGGTCGACCTGCTCAGAATAATATTCGAACCAAGGCAACAAATCCCGCAAACAAGTTGAAATTTCCCTTTTAAAAAGTTCGAACGTAGGTATGGGTAAGAGTGGATGGAGTTTCTCCAATTGGATCGTGGCAAACCCATGGACCAAAAAAATCCCATGAAGACGATGATATCCTGTTGTGGTATGCCTAATAGTAATCAATATACGAATGGCTCATCCGCGAGTGTGTGGGTCATCCCATAATTCACGTTCTGAAAGTGGGCGTGTCACGTGTGTTTGTGTTCATATATCTTGACGAAACAATGGCCAAAATGAGGAGCAATGTCAGAGAAACCATGCCCATTACTTTTCGAACAGGGTTGCCAATAGCAAATTAAGGTCTTCCGGGTCAAGTTTCCCTCGACTCCGAGTTCAGCTCAGTTAACCATGCCAAATTTTGAAGTGAAAATATGAATGACTATGAATGAAATGTGGCAGCCCTTGGATTGGTTGATTGGCACGAAAATACCATAACATCATCTTCGCGATTTGTGTCTGAATGTGAGACTGTGACCTTCGTTGTGTTTTATATTTCTTTTCTTTTTTGACTGAGTGTCTTTTTGGGTGGTTGTGGGTTATAAAGTGATCAATGCGGGTGATGTGTCTGTCTTGAAGGTTCTTTGGAAGGAGCTCAGGCTTTCAATGGAGAAGGAGGATCAAGTGATGATGAAAGGCTTGAATGATAGGCGGCTTAAAGCACGGAGCGAATAAAAAATGTGCCAGCCGAGCAAGAAGTGCGAGAAAAGAGGAGAATAAAAAGCTCGCCGCAACACTGACTGACTGACTGACTGACTGGCCGTTTGGCCGACTCACAGGGTGGTCCTTATTCAGAACAACAGCGGTGCATCATCCATTTACTGAATACACTACAGAGCAAGTACCCTGCAATTTTCAAATTCCCCGATACCGAAATACCATTCACCATTCCTGTGCATTCCCACGTATCAGTATCAGATAATTCATCCAGAAAAATAGCTCTACTCAAAAAGCCATGGTTGTCCAAAGGCCCAACCCTATGATGATCCATCCGGCTTTGGCGGGGACCTTGGACAACGATTAGGACGTAAAGAAGACGCCTAAATGAATAAAGACTCAATCCAGTGAATGCCGTTCGTCCATCTGTGTCCATCCGTCCTCCATTCATCCATTGGTCCGTTCTCCGCTTAAAGTGTGCCTCTCATGCTTTGTGAACATAATTCAATTCAAAAGGGGTGCTTCGTCTTCGTCTTGCAAAGTTCTCGCGGGTTTGGGTTTCTCTCCCGCATTTGGCGGCATTATCATCATTAGTACTATTTTTATTATACACGGATAACGCATGTTATGCCGTAACATGCGTGCATATGTCACTGCAAGATGGCAACCAAACTCCAAACTCCAACCAATAGCTCATCAGACGACGCGATGACCCTTAATTTACAGTCCCTCTCGCATCACTTCACTTTGCAGGAAATGCGAACCTCCACTAAAGGCGATAGTTGAATGTAAGTAAGTACGTTGCGAACACTTGATTTATTTCTTCGAGTCCTCCCAAGGGTCAAGTGAGAAATAATGGCTACAAGAGTGAATGAGCGTCCGAGGGTTCTTTTGGGTCAAGCTGATCAAGTTTGAAATCCGTGCCCAGAACAGATTGACCTAAGAGGGTTCGGAACAAACCTCGACAAATTCGGATTCTGTGGTCGTGGAATCCAGAATGTTTGGGGCCTTCCAAATGTTATGGTCGAGTCTTGGGGTGGAGAGAATGTGGTCACACTTCATTTCCAAAAATCGAAAATGAGAGAAATATTCCGAAGATGATTTGTCACACCAAATGATAATGATGATGATGCTGAACTCCTCTGGTTCGAGATCATACAAGGTTGCCTGGGCAGAGTGTCCCGCAAGTTAGAGCACGGCTTTCGAACGGAAATACTCCTTTCATTCCATAACGTTCCGTATCTACGTAACTATTGTGGTGAGTGGATTGTCTCAAAGCAGCCTAAAAATATGTTTCTATGCTAAAAGCGAGGAGCGAAATCCGCTTGAACGTTCAAGATCCATCCAAGGCTTTTGGGACATGCTGACGAAGAAGTGATTTTCAAGTCACACTCGCACATGAATTTGAATAATTGTCCCCGCCTGACTAAGCCAAATACAGATGAAGACGGAGAATGAGCTGAGGAAGATCGTGCTAAAGGTTGCCCGAGAAGAAGATGAAGAAAATACGTACGTACATGTAGTCGGGGTAGTCAGTTGAGTTCTCTCAGCGATCCACGGTGAAGACCTTCCAGATTATCACTAGGAGATTTTTTGGCACGACAAATTCTTCATTGATGGATGGCTGTTGTGGTTGGGGCAGTCCAGTTTCCAAGGTTTCATTCAGTTTGGGTAATCTCACCACAGGGGTTGAACACAACCTCGCCTCTCTCTCTCTCACTCACTCCCATGTAGTCTGTCTCTTTCTCTCCTCATATTCTGCCATTGAAGATTCATGATGTCCGGCAAGGAACTTCTGTGACACCCTGCAAAACTCAAGAAAAGCTACCAGTATGTAAGAAATGGATGCTTGAATCAATATCGCCGCCCCTTGATTTTTCCTCAATCTTAGGAGTAGCCATTTCGACATTAATTCGCCTTTGATGTGTTTCCCGGGGCTAGTGGGCATTATGAAACATACATCCACAATCAATAGCCTGTGTTTTTTCACCGCCACATGGAGAGGAAGGAATTTGATGGATTGGAACAATTTCATCAGCTCGATTGGAGGAGCTTGAAAGTGAAAAATTGCTTGAATGAATCACATTCCAAGAATTATTGCAATGGCCCGTGTGCATAATTGAAACGCTACCGGCAAACTTCCAATTCACTTACTCAACAACATTTCCCGCTTTGCCTTTGGTCTTGGAGACACGCTTAAAATTGAAGGACTCTCCTAGTTTCCTCGTGACGTACGTACATCATCGACTAAGCCTAGGAATGACGATTAAAAATCATTGAAGGCTTTCTTCATTCCCTTCCCTTGTCAATGTGCTATTGACTTCAAATGTCCGAATTTTTATTCGAATAAGATGCAAATAACATGACGCGATCAAACTGAGGCTACATGATAAAAGTTTTCAAAACAAAGGATGCTAATGAGGAGGACGCTTCTTAGCCAATCCAGGAACCCCTGAAAGGGGTGGACACGAACTCCGATTTTTGAAAAAATGGTATGAGGCCGAGGCTATATTTTGACACGACGTCATTTATTCCTTATAAATGTCTAAAACTGTTGAACATGTGTCTTGAAAGAATTCACGCAAACTTTTTGTGATAATATTTGTGGACTGGATGTTCTTCACCTTTATTTTAGAAGTCCCAGCACTCTTTTTACTCGTCTCATGAACTTTTGACATTCAACTCTCCAAAGGATTTTAGTCCTCATAAGAATGAGGAAAATACGTAGATGGAATCTTGCTTCACCCATTAGTCCAACTTCAGTAAAATAATGCTTAACAGAAGTATCTGTGGTGGTATCTGGAGTGTTACTCATCTTCCATCCTCTTCAACACCTCCACAACGCAGGAACCATTTCCATAAGAAAATGAAAGAACAAGAATGATCTCATTTTGAAACAAGATGGAGTCCAAGTCAGAGATGTTGTTGGCTTTAACCATTGAAGGGCACTTTTGACGGTTCTGGATCAGATCAGCCATCTGATCCGGATTGGAACAGGAACAAAGGCAATCACAACGTCCTTGAGACAAAATGAGTGAAAAACATGAGGATTAAAGCCTTGATTGTGGATTTGATTGAAAATGTTTCAAGTCTTGGGGCTCAAGAAGGTCGAGACCACGCAGGACTGGGGCTAAGGGTCCTTCAGGACCAAAGGATCATGTCTTATCATTGCAGGGATAGGCTCTACAGGCTTGATAAGGTTTGATTGATCTTCTTAGATCCCCTTGTCCAGGAATTAACAATCAGATTGAATGAAAAAATCCACACAATTCAATCTTGATGGGAGCATTTCATTCTAAAGACTTTGGGAGGGTCCATGGAATCCGGGTTAGACTGTCAGATCACCAATTTGGGCTGACTGACTCCAAAGGCAGATCAAAATATTGAGCCCATCCATTGCTAGTAGGTCCACCTGATAGGTTTCAAAGTTATCTTAATTTGTTCTTCATTTGATCGAATTCTTGACACTGAGGACTTCTTCTTTCTTTGTTCTATATTGACCTTAATCCGAACGCAAATTCCTCTTGAAAAGGGATTAAGAACCAACTTTCCCCACATACTCTCACCCGGATCAAAACGGGGAGTTTTATCGCACTCGTCCATCACACAACTTGAACAACTTAAGAGTATCTTACCTGTCCTTATTATCCTGAACTAAAAGACACAACCATACAATAAAGGAAATTCGAAAAAGGACCATCATTTATAGAACATGTTATGCCAAGGTGACAATCTCACAACCTATAACAACCTTGATTTCATACAAAGTTTGGCATGTGTTAATTAAGTTCAGGATAATACCTGAAATATTGATGGATGGGTTCAATTTTAAGTTCAAAGATACTAATAAGACGTTCAAGTCGGATGATATATGAGCTCGGAAAAAAACGATATTTTGTTGTTGATAATTCAAGTAATCGTAAGATATTCTTAGTTGTTCAAGTTGTGCAATGGATGAGCGTAAAGAAACTCCCCGTATTGGTCCGTGGGAAAGTTGGTTCTTAATCCTTTTGCAAGAAGAATTTGGGCTTGGAGTCCGGTGCATATTCGTTTTTTTGCTTTAGTTAGGGCTATCACTTCCGAAGGTTATTGCAGGTAACCTCGTCATCAGATTTCATTTGATCACTTTGATCGTCATCTTGTAGATTAGACACCTTTGTGAGTTCATTCGCACTCCATGATGTGGTCATTCATTCACTATTTCATTCACTCTTTCTTGGGTGAACTGGATGTCTTCGAAACACCAACATCGGACTGATTTTTGGGCATGGCGTTGACCTTTACCAAGGCTAGGACTTGGCTGGACCCGCTTGAAACACAGGGAACACCGATTGGCGCACTATCTTTTGGAATTTTGGTCGATTTCCGTTTGATTTTCCGCTCCCAACATGGCGGTTTGTTCTTCTTGTTTACGAATCTCGGCCTCATACCGGAGGTTGCGTGCCGGAGAAATTCCGCGAGTTCGCATCCAGTATTAATACTATTATATAGGTTATCCCTGGCCAATCCTACTTTCCTGTACAGAGTTATGCATGCAAGTCAAAAGCGTGGTCTGACCACATTTATACATTACGAGGAGGAAGTATTTCAAGTTCGGGTCAATGGTGTTAGATGTCATTTGAGGGACCGACGACTGGAACTCAGCGTGGCGAATGAATACCATGTTTCCTGACCGGACAAAACAAGCAATTTTTCATCTCCCAAAGTTACGAATGCGTCCTCTGACTTTTCAGTGTAACTCGTATAATGCCTCGTTTGGTTGGAATATTTGCGATGAATATGCAACCTTGCAATTTTACAAGTCCAAAATGAAGAAATTAGTTTAAAGGGTCCACCAATTTACAAAGTAATGGATCGTATGGAATCCTATCAAACCCATTTTTGGAGCATTGCTTGGAATTTTTAATTTATCCCCCAAAGATGATTTGCTTGAATCCCTTTGTTTGATGTTTAGATTGAACCTGTATTCATGCGCTATTCATGACTATTAAAAGGGAACTAAACTTGGAAGCGAGTACATTTTTACTTCAATTAGCCATACTAAACGTGACGAATTACTCGTAAAATAAATGAAAAAAAAACTTAAAAAAGTATTGTTGCCCGACGATGAAATATGTTGGGGATGACGTAAAATCAGTTAGAGGCATTCACATTCATGGCACATTTCCACGTCAAGGTAAATCCGATTGTTCAATTATGCAAAACAATTGTTGACTTTTGCCTTTGACAAATGAATGACCATTTTTTCTCTTCCTCCAAGAGACGTCCAGTTGAATTCCATTCATAAATTAACATGTGCTTCATGTACTAGTACATCCAAACACTACATGTACATACGTCGTGCTGTACCAAGTCCATGGAGAGGTTTTCCTTTAAGATCGATTGACAAAAAGGAGTTCGCTGAAGTGCCTTTAAAATATTGCAAGAAGACTCGTTTCGCGCCCAGCGTCATCCCAATGTCCGAACGACATGAACCCTATTTTATTTTTTGTCCACCAATTACCAAACTCATCTCCACATTGGTTGTGGCCTCTTAACAAGGCTCCATGTCATGTTCTTCAAAAAGAGAAGCACTGCGAGAATATTCGTTTCGGAACTTCATCGTTAAGCTCTATGCCATTTGATTTCTGTTTGATCATTTGTTAACCAAAAACATTAATGACACTAATAGTAACATCCTTTCGTCGGAAAATGCATCAAAATTTGAAAGTTACTTGAACAAAGTTAAGACGAGAGTGAACCCAAAGAGACATCCAAGTAATTAAAGGAATGTCATGGTAGTGTTCTTGTTAAACGACGGGACCTTTTCCAATCAGTGTTTTTCGAGCCCTTGATGTAAGTCAGAGTCAGAGTCCTTGACCAAAAAGTCATCTATCTGGCAAACAAGGAGGATGCCTTTTGGTCCCTCTGCCCCACAGCTGGAGATTTCTGGGGGCCTTCATTTCCATGCACTGCTTGAAATCGCCCAGAATACCATCGATAAAAAAGTCCACTCGAGTTTAATCGATGGCCGATGGGAATCAATTTGAGCTTGAACAAAGGCCGGAAATAATCATTTTTGATCCAGATTCAGATTTGAATCGGGTTGGGTCCCCGAGTTTGGTCAGTGAGGGCGGAGTGAGTGTTGTGCCCGAGAAGGGAGGGAAGGAGGCCCGCGAGTGCTCCCAGAATGGCAAAAGGCACAATTCATCAATTTGACACATTTGAGAGATGAGCATCATCATCATCATCTTCCTCCTCTTCATCATTGGAAGTACTACAGCAGCAGCAGCATCCAAGTCCAGTGGAGTATGGCACCTGCTATCTCATTCCAGGTGCGAGCTCAAGCTAGTCAATTGGCTAGTAGTTGGTTCTTGCGTTCTGTCGATACGATAGCAGGCTGGTCGCTCATTGTGCTGGTCGGAATACCAATCTCGACCACATAATGAACGCCACTCCTTCCCCAAAATGGCCTTCGACATTACAAATGGCCAATCCTAATTCCATAAGAAGAAACACACTCGTGGAGAGAGGGTATTGTCCATTTTAGTGGCACAATCGGGCATTTATGCATTACACTTAGACTGTCGTTTCCAATCTTCCATCCAACTTACTACATCTTCGCGTTGAAGGACATGCGATGCTAAAATCGCCTCTGAAACGTGTGAATTAAAACACCTCGATTTGGAGTTTGAACTGAAATCAAAATGTCAGTGGTTTAATTGGGTTCCCACAGACGAATCCACGGATGTTGGTTCTATTCTCGCACTTCATTTCGCTTCCCAAACATTTTTCTTTCCTCTTCAGCCCTTGAAATGGAGTGAAAGAGTGAACTTTTGAGCTTGAAATGCACTACTCTTTATTCGGAGAAGAAGAGTAACAATAATACGAGTTCCCATGAATGCACTTTCAGGCCATTGAAGTGGGACAACGCGTGTGTGGATGGATAGTTGGATATGTTTGTACTCGAAAGTTGGTTGGCACCGTTGGCTTCAAATGGGATTAACTATCAAATGGCCCCCGAACGGATAAATGTATTCATAACAACGAATGGATGCACTTACCACGGGAGTTAAATGCATGCATTGAGGGTGCAACTCGAAAAAAGTGGATTCCCAGTCTTAATTTCAATTTTGACACCTGGAAAATGGGCGTGAAGCAAGAAAACCTGACTTTTTTTTCTAAGCTCTTTCGAGGTTGTGATTGCCATGAACTGAATGCATTATGTAAACCAGAGCTGGAACCCCAAGCTCTTTAGGAGCCATCACATCATCTTGATAATCTCATTTGCAGGTTAAATGGCGGTTCTAGGACGGGATTACTAGATTTCGAGATCCGCTTTGTTCAGACTGAACCGCGGAGCGTTCAAATTTCCCGCCGTTTGCTCGTTTCTTTCAACAGCTGAATAGAATCGGAGAAAATGGCGATTAGTCATGTGACAAACCAAGATGAAGAAATTAGAGATCTTGCGTGGAACACTCACGCTAAAGATCCCCCTTTCAAGTATCCACAACTGAAGCTGAAATCTACTTTATTTGACAAGGCGTGAAATCCAGATGAGTTGTGCCAAGAAGTTTATATAAAAAGAGTCCGGACTTTTTTCTCCCTCCTCTCAAATGTGTACGTACAATGAAGAGCTCATTTCTCATGGTTGGAGGGAGTCTTTTTCAGTTCAGAAGGCAAGATGTTCGAGGCGAATGAGTTGAGAATCAAAATCCACCACCGACTCTTGGACAAGGAGAGATAGACGAGCAGACAGACAGACAGACTGACAGACAGACACAACTCGCTCTTTCGTTCGAACTTTGAGCTTTTGAAACAAATCACCGTGTTTGTTCTAATGCTGCCGAGACCAAAATCACATCGTCATCTCCGACCATAGGAGATGAGGATGGTATGGTACTGTGTGCTGTCTCTATTGTAAGTGAACGTGTAGATGCATGCATGTAAATCGACGACCAGGGTCGATGATGGTTTGATCCATGCTTGAGGACTTGGAAGTTCCCAATTGAAAGCATTGAATGAGGGAGAACTCCTATTTGCAGACCCATCAACCTCTGACGCTCATTATTCTCCATTTATCACCACTAGATTTCATTTTTTCTCCCCTCAAAGCCAACCCGAACGTTGATAGGTTTCGCCAAACTTCTTTTTTTAATACTTTGAAGCTCCCAACAGTTTGTTCGCAGCGAAGAAAGGAAACTTTGGGCTTTAAATCTAAAATGTTGGCATACTTATATGATGTAAAACACTGAGAACTACTTTCATCGTTTACCGTTTTGAATAAAAATATCTTACTTAGCTTGCCCAAATTCTAAAATGCTTGTTTGATGACGACGACGACGACTGGTTGAGGTTCGATAATCCCAACCCAGACTGGCCTTTTGAGTTTTTGCCCACTTGATTGACGCATAATTCTCTCTTCCATTTTGAGCCACGTCATGGCGCGAAATTTTGAATTCAAAAAGTGACGCGGGAAAAAAAAATCTCGCGGCAGAATGATTCAGAGTAGAGACCAGAAGAAAAGGGTTTGGAAACCATTCAATAAGACTGCAAAGCCTCCTCTTTTTTCTTCTTCATCTTCTCCTCCTTCGCTTCTTCCATGCAATGATGTGTGTGCGTGCTGTATGGTATACCGTGCACGGCCGAATGGCAATTCAATGGAAAATGATCTTTTAACTAGCCCGATAATGAGGGTGGAAGCGGGGCGACCACGTGCTTCCTCACTCCGACAAGAATAAGAGAGATAAGATGAATCAAACGAAAATAAACCTGTTCGTCATTCCTGCAACGAAGTTGTCTCTCTCTCCCAATTGAATTGACCTCCATTTTCTTGGATGATTGTTAAATCTGAGCCCCCGAGTTCTTACGTATTCTTGGTTTGAAGAATGTTAGTGCGTTTGCTGTACATGTAATGGTGTCCCCCATCAAATGATGGTTAGATTGAGCCTGATGCTTACCATTAGACGTCCAATTTCTCATCCTATTATACACCTGAAAGGCTAATCATTAGAATACACTTAGGTCTCAACAGGTGGTGATCCGTCATGACCCACATTGATATTCACCCCGGTGAACCACATGAACACTGAGGAATAAAGCGAAACATTTCGTTCAGTGAAGCTAGAACAAAAGTTTGCTTGGATCTTTAAAGTAACTGAGGCTTTTAGTTATTCACTTATGTATTTCGGGTGGTCTTGATTAATGATGCTTGTTGCTAAAATGCATCTTGGGCTAATCTTCAATATTGGATCTGCTTAAGGTTGGCAAGGGTTCGAAAATGTTACTCCGAGTAACAATTAATAAAAGCCTCCCAAAGAGTCAACTACCATGCATCATTATTGATGGTTGCTTGGTTATTTCCGTCAGTGGCAGCCATATAACTAGTGTTTGTTACGAGCCTGTCAATGATGAGGGATGGTTGTCCTGCTGAGCTCAAGATCTGATCTGGTTTGAAAGGCATCCGTGACCAATGCCACCACAAACTGATGCTCCAACAGAGCGGTATTCCCATTATTGGCTTGGCTGATTGTACATAGTACTCCTCGTTCACCACCACAAGCAGCCTTCTAACCCGATCGAGTGAGTGGGGTACTTACTTGTCTTGGTTATCCTCGATTGATTTCATTTCACGGTGATACCTACCTTCCCAACACATGAGGCCGGTTTGTAGGTACCCGAGTGACTGTTGGTTGGTTTGAACCCCGCGAGCACCCTTTCATGCATTGATTTTAAGGTCAATTTGTCAAGGATCTCCCGGGTTCGTGGGGTGAGATCGTTTCTTGAGGGTTGAAACAGAACCAAGTTGGCTTTCTTTGCTCTGAATCTAATTTGGAGGAATGCATCTTTGCTTTTTCAACTGATCTTTTCTTCACGGACAGCGTTTTCGTGATAGTGTCCCTTCAATGGCGAGACATGACCTCTAATTTTTAGAACGGAAATGCTCCCTTTACATAATGATATGGCCTAGAAGAATTTTCCATTTACCCTGGAATCGAGTTATTTGAAAGTAGCATTAATATAGATGAAGGGATTGTCGAGCTTTACTCACATTCCAACTTAATCGCTTCATCTCATCACTGGGATGCACAAACTTTGGCTCATTCCACAACTCAGATTTCTCCCCTATTGAACCCTAAATCTACTTGGAGGAACTTGACACCAAATTGGAGCCTATCACTTCCAATCATAAAACTGTGCTGCCATCTGATAACATCAGATCGGACCAAGTGTTCGTAGTTCTATGAAATAGTGATCATGGCTCCGCTTGGAATGTGCAGAATTCCTGTCCGGCAGAGCCCACAAGTTTGGTGGTTGATTTGAATCCATTCCAGCAGGGATCCTCCCATTCATTGGACTCGACAAGAACCCAACGAAGACAGACATGGTAGTGATGATGATGATGAGGCTGATGAGCAGGGTGATGGTGGCGATCCTCCTACTCGAGCTTCTTCTTCTCTGCCTCATGATCACCCGCCATCATGTCCATGTTCTTCTTCGGTGTGTACACGAATGCAATGCAGAGAAAGACAGAGAGAGATAGAAAAAATGGTGTGATTATCACCGAATTTATTCTTCTCGTGTGTTCTTCACTCGGGTGTGTGTGTCATTGAGAAAGAAATCGGGGATTCATTATGAGGATGAGGCACCCTGGAGAGCCTTCAGGGTTGCCAAGGACGCTCATTCATACACTCATTGAAGTCTGACCCAATCCATGTCAGCGATGCCGCGAAATTCTGGTGATGTGTGCTTGTCTTCCAGCGGGCCAGATTATTATTGACAACTGGTCAAGGCTTGATTCTCTCGGAAAGAGCTGGCTTTTCTCAACTCTGTCGCAGGATTTCACGCGAATCGAGGATTGAGATTCCACCGAGTTGAATGATGATTCTCATCAGAGTCCATATTTGCTCCCAAGGAAGCATAATTCTCATCACCGCCAATGTGTTTTACGACATCAATCTGGTGAATTAGTTATGCAATACATTAGCTCACAACATACCTGCTCGAACACGAGAGCGACCCCCAGGATAACATTATCCATCCGTGCAACCAGCCAACAAACCAACCAACCAACTTATCAACTTGTTAAGAACAAAACGAGTAGTGGTTTCCCAAGGCCCAAGGAATAAAGTTAACAGTTTCCTTTGTAACTACCAATTGTTTGAACATGTTGCCAGCCAAAGGAAAAATGAGCTGAAAAAAATCCTTTTGATTATTTCATAACTAGGTTTTATGATTGAAGGAACTCAATATTAGGAATCTCAATAAATAGGAACTCTTCGGACTCGTGCTTTTTGTTTGATTGTGCCTTGATCTTGCAGAAGCAATAGGTTTAGAAGATATGACACTGAGAATACTTTTGGGAGTCGCCAAGCTTGTATTGTGTGTGCAATGGGATTTGAAATTGAAAACATGTAGTTTCGTGATTCAAAACCGGAATTTGCGATTTCAGGGAGTCACTGGCGAAATCACTCATTCAACCGTTTTTCTCTAACAAGAGCAATAATGCATGATGGTCATTAAGCAAACTTACTCCGGAGTGATGAAATGTGTTCATAGGAATTATACACTAAACCTAAGCCAGAAATGATGGCCAACACAAGCAAATTGTCGACGAAAACTTATATCTGAGTGGGCTTTGATTCGGATACCCAGAGTATTAGATTTATCGATGATGAAAAGAGTCAGCATAAGCCCAAAACGTAATGAATTCAAGAACATATTGTCTAGGTTCTTTACACAATGGGATCGAGTTTTGATTTAGCTGCATTTCGGCGGAATATTGTTTGGACAAGATTCATGACATCAGTTTGCGGAATCCCATTTGCATAATAAGGAGTTGGGTCGTTACACATTCTTATGGTAAACCAAGAGCCGCGAGCCCGTCCACGAGGGATCTTTAAACGTCTGTCTTCAAAGTTTGAAAGAAATTCCATTACACACATAAACATACAAATAGGCAGACAGGAGAGACCAAGAAGCACCATCAGCCCTATGAAGCTCTCCAACCATCAACCACACGTGTCTGTCTGTCAGTCTGACTGACTGACTGTCCGTCCATTGGTTGGTGGTTTGGACTGCCTCATATTTCAAATTCCACCTTGTGCCTCGTCCATAGCAAGCAACCAAGCTTCTCCAGACCTAGTCGGCTTTAGCACACATTACCGTAAATATACAAGTGAACAATATTCATGAATTGCCGCTCGTCACCCAACGCACAGATATCAATACTCGTCGATTGCTTTTGCTTGGGCCAATCCAAAGGGGTCGGTCTTTTATGTCTGTGGCTCGATTCAGGGGTCCTCTAAACCAATGGGAGAGGATCGTATTGAGATCACAATCTCGATCGTACAGAACAAACTTGGACAACCATCCGCGAAGATGGAACACGCTTGAAGCTGGCGGAGAACGTGCGAGCTGTTTACCCCTGGTGAGTTAGGAATTATTTTTACGGCCCTCAAAAAGGCTTTTGAAGAATTCCGTAATAACAATTGCAGCGTTCGGTGGCGAATGGCTTTTCACTCAAAGCCGGTCACATTTTTCAGGGGATGCAAACGAGAACACGCCAACGATTGGTAACTCTTTCAAATGGAACCTAATTCCTTTGAATGAGCTCGTACCGAAAGAAAAGTAGGAAAACAGCACATGTCTTTGGCTGGATTTTAGGAACGAAGCTGAAGCCATGCATGCGTTGACTTTAAACCGAGCATATTTTTTTCATAATGTGTTAAACCTGGTCCATTCACGTTCGTGCTTGGTATGCCTCTTTTGTGCTTGAACCCGGCTCCTAATGAAGTCAATTAATGACAAATTTCGAAAATGATTCCCTAATTGCTCTCCCACCTCTGTTTGGGTCTTTTACTTCTCCTCCTTCTTTCATTAAGGAGAAATTCCCGAATTCCGGATACCTTCAACCTCTCAGTCCCGCCCTGCTTCACCCGATCGTTGATGGAAACCCCAAGGTTCGATTAATTTTCCCGCTTTTTTCTTCTCATCCGCTTCTCCCCAATTCATGTGGAATGAATGCATCCATTCACCTAGCCTGGATTTTCTCTCCTCATGATCCCCGAAGCCATAATTCCCTCACTTGGTCAAGTGTACCTATCCAATGGACATTCGTGGTACGTAGTTCGTCCTACTCTGGAATACCTACAGTACATATGACCCCTCGACGCCATTAGTCAACCACATAGGCAAGTACCCTCTGGAAGAAGAATAACCCAATGGTGGACATGAGAATGATCGTCAAAGGCAAAGCCGACAAATCCCAAAGTGGGCGACACCAACTCCACAAACTTCTTCATTAATCCCCGACTATGAATTCAGGGATGAAGAGCCCATTAGCCAATTTCCGCCCAAGCCCGCGTTGACATTTTTGAGGCTCCTTCTTCATCAATGGGGAATATGAAAATAGTAATATGGAATCTTCTAGTGTTCTTCAGGGCCGCAACCCTGAGTGGCCTCAAATTCTGAATGCGATTTGCCAGTCAGAGATCACCTACAAAGCGGGGTCCAGTCGCCGATTTCTCGCTCTTTGAGATCAGGGAGAAAGTGAGAGCGAGGATCTTCTTCGTTTCTTCTTTCCCTTCTTCTTCATCATCTTAGTTAGTCTTGGTTTTCGTCCTCTCCCTGCATTCTGGATGCCACGGGTAGATGGGTGAGTGAGTGAGTGAATGGTGTGGTCATGATGATGCCTTGGTTCCCGCTGGCTGATTCACTAGGTTGCTTGCATGCCATGCTTCTATTGAAGATGTGGTCGAGATGATGTTGGTTTTAAGTCCAAGGCATTCTTCCCGCGGAATGAGGTCGTCGAGAGGCAAGAAGCAAGCAAGCCTCTCTTCACTTTACTAGCTAGCTGTTTGCTCTCCAATTCAAGTTCTGCTTGTTGGCCGAGCCAATTCTCGTTTCACCAAATTAACATAGCTCAGTCTCGGCCCCAAAACCATTTGAACTTGGTTAGCCTTCCCAGATCCCATCCAACCCAGACTAACCGAGGAATGAGTTGATTGGTTTAAATCGTTGGAGGCATCTCGCTCTAGATCTAGAACTCTGGTTCGTGATTGGTTGAGAGCTCTCGTAATGCCATCTCCAGATATCCTGACTGCCGCTGTTCGCTCCTCATTCTCTGGAGCTTACTTAGTCTCGGCAGGCCATCTTTCGCTCTCATTCCAGTGCATGAACGCAAAAAATGGTCTTCGTGGACGAGCAGCAGAGCACTAGTCTCACCCACGTGATGGCCCAAAAACTGCCTTTCATGCCAAGAAGTCCAATGGCGAATTCGTGAGGTAGATCTAGATCGAACTCGAGTGAGTCGTGAAGGGAGGGATAAATACCAACGTTCGGAGAGGGAATGGAAGCGAGCTGCTGAAGCCCCGCAGGATTGGCAGGAATTGCGTGGCCTAGAATCCATTCTGGATGATGATTGGATGGGGCCAACGGGCCTGGAAGGAGAAAAAAAAGAGAACACGTGATCATAATGATGCCAGTTGGCGGACTAACAATGGTACCAGAGTGGCAGCAGTCAGAGATCGTTTTGCGAGACATTGATTCTCCTTTCCTTTGAGAGCCTGTTTCGGTTTCATGGGATTCTTTTTGCTTTTGCTCACCAAGAACGTTCAGGTTAATATATACCAAAAGCTATGAGAAAATGCAATGAACGAAATTATTATTTTTCGTTCTCATACAGATGGCGGCTCTTGTTCTAGAACTAAGGAGGATAGGGAATGTGTCTTCCTTCCTTTGAAGACATGTTAGGGGAATAGTTTCTACTTTTAAGCCAGATTTGGTCCAAGTTGCTTCAAGAATCAACAAACCCCTCTGCATTTACATATTGATGGTTGATATGGCTATCAATTACTAATGAAGGTAAGGGAAGATTGAAATTGAGATCGTATAGGAAACGGTAGAAACAGATAAAATGTGAACAGGGTCTTCGAAAAACAAAAGCCATGTTAATGAAAATCCATCTAAATATTTCGAGGTTCTATTCAGAATTTTCGAGAGCAACGGGTCACTTTAAGCATGGCGAAAAAGATGTGGACTGGGATAGGGCATAAAATTGGTTGAAATTTAGCATCAATGGTAGTTTTAAAAGTCAGAGATGCTCTTTGCTTCGCTCAAGTGTTCTTTCATTGTGCTGAAACTGAGAAATTGAAAATTGGCGAATGAGCTTGAAACGTATTTCAAGGATTCACTTGGCAGCTCATCGTGCAACTAAAGTGAGAGCTTGTTGCCGTGAAGTTCAAACTCTCTCATTGATCTATGATTTAAATATCATTTTGGAAGTGATTGCAATTTGAGTTATCTTTAACATTGAACAGGAACTGAACAGTATTCTGCCACTTTCCATGTACGGAACACTTTGATCTGTTGGTGTAGATAGGGTTTTAAAGCCTCCTCATGTTATTGGTTAAGCTTTGCTCTGTATATCGTTTGGTTGCAAACGATTGTCAATTTACCCTGTTAGTGATTGAGATCGTTGTAATCGAATGAGCGTGTAAATATTCAATATTGCCGAATTCAAGGCCAAATATACGAGCGCAGGAAAATTTTAGTTTGGCAGCTTTATCACGCCATCTGAGGGGAATTAGGTAAAGGCGAGAAATTATCTTCCATCAACTGGCGATTCAACTCAGACGTCTTGCCAAAGAAATGGTCGCTGCTGAATTCCTCTTCTTCTTTTGATCTTAGAACAGTTGGACGTATCAAGGCCAATCATTTTCCAAAAAGGCTTTTCCTTTTCTTGTATGGTATTTTTCCGTGTTCAGGGCCAATAGATTTGTGCAAATCTACGTAGAGAGCTAGATTTCATTGCAAGTTCAAAAGAAATGTACTAAGCGTACGCGGCACGTAAAAGATCGACTGACTTCCTGAATCACGTGGTTTTAGTTCCCGTTTCTCCTTTCCTGATTGACAAACCAACGATGTGTGCCATCAGTCAATCATTCAGAAAGGGCGTTCCAAATATTGGAAAATGATCAAGGTACATTTATGTATTGAGTCAGGATCCTCGTTATCTCCTATTCTCGTTGGTTTAGCAGTGCTCATTTGAGTTCGTTCGGCTTTTATTCACGGAGGCGATAATTTTCCACACCCGAAAGGCACAAAAAGTGGCCATTCAAAATCAGCAGAGGTGATCTGGACCTCTGGATCGACCCCATCCAAACCACGGCCACATACGAGCATAAATCTGAACCATCGGTATTCTCTCCTACATGCACTGAGTAGCACTGTACTGTATTGTACTGTACTGTTCTACTCCCAGATAGAAGGTACATACATACTTAATAAAGCGAGTAGGTCTGACTGACTGTCCGGTTGTCTACATTTGAACATAATGTATCCAGTATGTTATACATGGTGTCGTCGCCCCTGTGGATTACCGAGTGCATTAAAGGTGAATAGTGGTGGCTCGGGGAGGTGGTTTGAAAGATATAAATTGCGTATAAAATGAACAGTAGGATGCTGCTCATCTCGGACAATACCAAGAGAGATAGAGAGAGAGAGGGCAGCTCTCCTATCTCGATCTTGCAAACTTGGTCGCAGTAATGCGATCCCAGGCAGGAAGACCTCCTCTCTCTGAATGTACCTACGTACCTACACTATTGCTCATCTCTTTCACATCTCAATGGGGATGATCATGGTTCAGAGCACAGATATTTCAAATACCACGTTCTCTTCGGGTCCATAAATACCACCCCAATATGATTTCCTGGATACTTGAGAAACCAGAGCGAGGGGCTTCTTTTCGATCGTAGCGTTACTTGTCAAATTTGCCACTGGGTGGCTTTCCAAAACACTTCTTTAGTATCTTTAAAAGTTTGATGTTCTCGCTTCATACAGGGGTTCAGCCCGTTGGTAGTTAAGAGTGGATTATACAGGGCAAACGAATAAGGTATTGAGATTATTACAAGCCCCAGAAGTGGCTTCACTCCTAAAAACCTCTATTGGACCATGAAGTGGCGGTAGCGATGGAGCAGGCGGTGGTAGTGGTGGCCATGCATGAGCGATCAAATTCCTGAGGGCTGTAATAAAAAGAAATAAATCACGCTTTCAGCGCCACCCTGCAAATATCTGATCGATACTTCACTTCTGGCATCTATCTGAGTCTCAACTTCCATCCATCCGCTTTGGAGGACCTCCGAGTCCCTCTAAGATGGGCGTTTGGAACAGATGTAGCACCTCTGTCTGTCTCTCTCACTGGTTCGTTGGTTGATTGGTTGGTTGGTTGGTTGGTTGTCTTGCGCAGATTGTTTCAAAAGTCTCAACGTGGGATTATGAAATGAATTCAGAATATGACACAATCAAGATGAGTGTGTTGGCGGGGATATCCGACCTATTCAAGCTCACGTGGGTAGAGCAAAACACGGCAATGCATTTCCCTTCGCGAAATAACAACGAACCAAGCCAAGATTAGTGAGAGAACATCACTTGCTTTTATTCGACGCTCTTTTGGACCCTAATAGACGGAATTTCAGTCACTTTATGATTTCATATTCAGCGATACCTTTAACATTACCATTTCTCAATATTGCTATCTCTCCCCAATCACATATAACTGGTAAGCTCAGAAGGCTCTCACTAGGTCATCCAGTGTACAGTGCGTGGCAATTGTATGGATCGATCTGCGAATCTATCCGCGTAGAGTGCAGAACGACCCAAAAAGCGTGAAATGAGGTTTCCAAGTCACCTCGTCGAGACTACTCCCTGGCGTCTTCTCTTTCTCGGGCTTCAGGTTGATCTTTAACCAGGGCCCAACGCTTCGCTCCCCGTTCGCCATTTCCAGGCCAGAACTCAAATGTCGGTCGGTCGGTGGTTTGTTCGGCACTCTCGGGGCGCCTCGTCTTCGAGAGGTTCGTTCCGTTCCTTGGCAATAATGTCACGAGGGCCTGTTTTCGTTCGTTTGCTCAAGCGCTCGAGACAGAAAAAGGTCTCCTCTGTCTTTCTGTTTCTTATGATCGCAAGGCCCACCAGAGATTTGAACGCCCGCAAAACGAGAGTATCTCACATCGAGGAGTGGCGCCAAACCACACCAGAAAAAAGAGAAAGAGAGAACCATTTCAGGATTTTCCCCCATGAAGAAGATGAGCTAGAGGATTAGACGAGTCCAGAGTTGGGGCTCATGTGTATGTACCAATGTAGTTGGGCCGTGGCACTTCTATCAACATCATCCAAAGAGTACAAAGTACCTCGAGGGCAAAGAAGAAGCGCCTCTCATTGCTGATCTTTCTTTCCAAGGAGGAAGGAAGGAAGCAACCAGCCAAGAAACCAAACCAGCAACCAACCAGGGAAGCAAGGGCCACTCCTTGAGGAACACCACGACATTTTGCTCTGCCCAAGTGACTTACTTACTTCCACGACCTATTGGACTGAATGAGTTTCGTGAAATCAGTCGAGGACAGCACTTGAACCTCCTCGGTCCATATTCCTTGGCTTGAGGGCTTTTTTTCTGGGAACGTGGGGACACAGTGATCTCAATTCCTCGGAGAAATCATGTTCGGCTCCTCCAACCCTCATCCTCACCCGCATTTGTCTCATCCTCATCTGTCACCGTTTGGAAACCCTTTCGATCAAACCAAGGTAAGTCTGATTTTCTTCTGAAGATTCCACAAGCATTTGTGCATCCACCTCAAGCTCTGACGACCGAAAAAATAGACTTGTTCTTTATGAGCTCATTATGAAAAGGCCAATCTCATTATGATGGGGAGCGACAACACTTGAACTCACGACTTTTTATCTGAAACTGAGATACTCAAGAGAGGCGGGGAGGACGTTATAGGGCCACGAGAAAGAAAGAGAGAGAGAAAAAATGGGTATTCTGACTCCAGCCCAAACAATAAAGAAGTGTCGGTGGTTCGAGGGGTGATTTCATTATTAAGAACGAAGGCCTCACACAGAGATTCTAGAACAAGACCTCTTCGAGCGGTAATGATGCAATGTAATCAAAATCACGATACCCCATTTCGCCTTTTAAAGTAGACCGCCGGCTTCAGAATCAAAATCTGCCGAGTTTCAACATGGGTATCTCGCTCATCCCAGTGTTGAGCCATTGTTTACGTGGTAAAAGAAGGTTTCAGTTTCACTCAGACCATTTCAGTTGGCAAATTACAATCAGAAACAAACTTTTTATCTACTCAGGAGTTTACCGAGGGAGATGAGGATCTGGATCTGAAAGTGTTATGGACGATAAAGAAGGCCACTCGGTCCGTTTTTTTATGTCCCCTTTTAGTCTCTCAGAGGGATCCTTTTATTCACAAATACTAGGTCAGACGATTCTCCATTTCTTAAGAGTTCCTCTAGCTACCATCCCTTACTGCCTTCTTGGCTTTTGTCAGTCGTGACATTTATTTCAGGGATTTTTTTTCGGTGGCAAAAAATTCTGCTCTAGCCTCCATCTCCTTGGTCGTGTTATCATAAATCCTCGAACAAATTGCCACCGAAGTCGCTCAATCCTAGGCAGGCTACGCAGCTACAATACCATTACCCATGTAGTAGTTCAAGAGCCCACCAAGGGCGATGGTTGTATTGCCACTGTATGCGTGGAATTTCTAGTCTAGCTCAAATTCACAGAGTTCTCAAGAGTCAAAATCCGGCCCTTGAGAGTCGGATGAACCCGGGTCAGAAACCAGGTGCATCTTCTTGAACTACTTACATTACTCTTCGTACTACACTTTGACGATAGATCTGGTTTGGAGTTGTCTCTCAAGTCCAAACTGGCAGGATAGATGGTAGATGAGTCAAAAGGTGCTCTAAGGATGATCTGGACCTCTCTGTTCCGTTTCGTGGTGACAAGTGAGTAATGAGGGTCTTCTACTGTTCTGGGGCTGAAAAAAAGAGCTTGCTCTTGTCTTCGTTGCGTTGTTCAATGTTCAATCCCTTTGGAAATGTAAAGTAGAATGGAATACTAAATCAAGACGTCTTACTCCTGAAATGGGGCTGATTTACGAGCTTGAGCAACACTCTCCAAAATGAGACCGCCACTTTCACACTGACATAATTATCTCAATGGCCTTTTCAACACCCCTGTTTGGCAAGGGAAATCTTTATGGACTTCAAGGCTTGAGTCAATGCGCTCGGATCTTCTTGGTCTATCCTCGTCATCCTGGAATGCACCCAAAGTGGAATAAATCTGGCGGGTTTTTACCTGCAAACAAGACGATGATGGATGGCCTCAAGTTTCTTGCTCCATGCTGGTGTTCCTTTGTTTTTTCTACCCCGACTTAACTTGCCATCTCCATTTCTTTTATTCAGTGTGAAGTGGCAAGTAGTGATTCCAAGTTGGAAGTTGGTTGGAGAAGACACACGGTGCTCTAGGTTCGAATAACAGGCGACGACGACTTATTTGGACTACACAATGTGTACATTACTAAGTGTGATGCACTTAAGTCCAAGAATTTGTCAAGGAACAATGCGACAAGTCTGTCGTACTGTCGCCATTTGAGATATGGCCTGGATTGAAAATGGAATTTAACACCTCCTCCGAATACTTTGAAATCGCACCTCATTTACTGTCATCCAGTACTCATAGCATTAGTTTTTGCTCCAAAGCTTCTTACTTAGCCCCTTGTTGCTTGGGTGTTAACATTTCCTTTGGGCTCGGGTCATAACAATTATGAGGATGATGATTATGTAGTTCACATCGTTGAAAAGTGGATCTGCTTTTTTACTTTGCGTGAGAAAATATTTAGATTGCCCGTTAGAGCTCGGCCATAAAAAATGGCTTTAGAAGCCTTTAACGCCACATACCGATAGTTAGAGAACACCCACACTCATTTTTTAGACTGTAATCACTGCCGAAAATGCCAAGAAACCATTGGCTTATAGGTTCGCTGCCAAAAACAAGAATGGGTCGTTTGTGTAAAAAGAGGCTCGGAAATTTGCGATTGAAGCCAACATTGTTTCTGAGTACTCAAACGCAATGGGGACTGAGTTTGATTGATTTTCTCGCGAGTCTTGTTGGAAGACATATTCAATCAGTGGGACACCGCTGTGAGAGAGGAAACATTTAAAGGTCATAACCTGTTTGTTCCTAATACCTTTCTGTCAAAGGAAAGCATCGCCTCCTATTATAACCCCTTCTGCAACCACTACCACCAATGTTCGTCGTACCCAAGTCTATTTCATGAGGTCATACCCGGACCCATTGTTTTCAAGCGACCCAGACTTGAGCTTCATCCAGAGCATCTTGTACGACTTACACTATGGAGCAGAGTCAAAAGAAGCAAAGTAAGGCGAAGGGGTTAAAAGGAAGAAAAAAGAATTAGGAGCTCATGGCCTCCCCTCTATTGTCGTGGAAAAAGCGGAAGGAAATGGTGCTAAAAACCGAAGACACTAACCATATTTTCCCTCATTCCACTTCTCATCTTGCTTGCAGATCGACAAACTGGATCCGATGCAGAATCAACTGTGTCGAGTTTGCAACGAGCCAGCCGCCGGATTTCACTTTGGGGCCTTCACTTGCGAAGGGTGTAAATCGTTCTTCGGCCGGACGTGTAACAACCAATCCGTGATCCAGGAGTGCAAGAACAACTACCGATGTGAAATCAACAAGAAGAACCGCACCACTTGTAAAGCTTGTCGACTTCGTAAATGCCTGTTGGTGGGCATGTCCAAGTCGGGATCGCGATATGGCCGACGGTCAAATTGGTTCAAAATCCACTGTTTGATGCAACAGCAGGCTAATGGTGGACCGGCTGGCTCACATGCGGGGTCCAGCGGTAGTTTGCCTCCGATATTACCCGCCTCCATGCACACGCCAATGTCCATGACTTCACCTACCCTTACCACATCCCCATCAGGGCTGTGGCGACCCCAGGAACCCTCACCCAGTCCAAGATCCGCCATCTCTGAGCCCCCGCGACTCTTTGAAGCGGGTATATCGCGATCAAGTCGTGCCAGCCCTAGTCCACCTCCGACTTCTGTCTCTGCAGAGAGGGACTTGAGCAAGTTTCTAAGACTGAAATCTTCCGCAGCCGGGGGCATTCGCGAACCCGTGAGACCGGCGTCACCCATTGATGAGAAACCAGAGGTGTCCATCAGTCACACACTGGGCTCTCTGGCCTCTCGGTTCCATCCCATGTACTCTCCATTTGGGGCAACCTTGCCTCTGCTCCCGCCTACATTCAATTTCCCCACTTTTGCCAATCTACCGCTACACAAACAAGCCCTCCTCAGCCCATTGTTGGCGTCTAGTCAGATGCTGGCCGCGGCAGCAGCTGCCCGCAAGGCCTATCCTCTATTGGCCACTCCGCCAGCTGAAGTGAACGCATCTCGGGCTCCTGAGGATATACTGGCCGAGCATCGGGCTCTCCTGGAGCGGTTTCGGTCGGTTTCGGCCGAAATGGTGGCAGCCTCAGAACGCCGGGACAATGTGAAGACTTCTCCAAAGAATCCATTACTCGCTCAAAACATCATGGACCTATCTAAACGCTCTTCGGATGAGGAGAGCAATGGGTCCTCGTCCCCACCCTCTGTGGGTAGTGAGATCATTCCCCATCTAAGCGATACCGATGAGGAAAACGAAGACTCTGAAGTCGGAGCCCGCTCCAAGGCCGAAAGTAACAATAACGAAAAGGCCGAACGCAAGGCTGTCAAAAAGGGGGATGAAACGCCTCTGGATTTAACGTGTGTCTGAATACAATTACATACCACAGACTATTAGGTTTCCAAGTTGATTTGTCTGTTAGTTATTGATTTATTATGGAGTTTAGTTTACTGCAAATGTACTTGTTTTCTTCCTTTCTGAATAAACTCCACTGATCCGCTTGGAATAAACGTGTCTTCAATAGATTTAAAGGGCGGACCATTCCCCGCCCAAGCCGATTAACAAGAGCATTCATTATGTCAATGGATTCGGATTACGCGTTTGCCTGGGTTCTCGATGAACCCAGATATGCCATTAGGGAGATATCTAATGGTTAGTTCAGAGTTCCTTGCCTGCCAACCTCGAGGTCAAGGGTTCGACCCTTGTTATCTGTTTTTGAGTTATGACTTCTGTCAGAATTGAAAGTGAGGAACCATGAAACAACCCGTCGACCCTGGCGAGTGATTCCCTGGTGGCACCAGACCACATTCGGATTTCTTTGGCAGAGATCATTAGACCATCCCGCTTCATTAGATCCAATCAATCCATACATCCACCTCCAATTTGTCAGTGGCCTGAAACAAATCCAGACAGGATCCTAAATATCCATATACCAACTTACGTTCATTGATCACTATCAAGGAAGAAAAAAAGCCAATCTTAAGGTTTTTTTTCTTCGTTCCTCTTTCAAATCATTCTCGCCGGTTTCTCTCAATCTCCCTCATTCTCCTCTCTTGAAAGCAATGTATTTCCTTTGGTCATGATGTGTTGTGGTAATGAATTTTTGAAGAGCACCGAGCCGTCGGGAATCGATCATCCAGATCTGTGGCAGGAGTCCTTTCAAGCCCACACCAAAACCCAAATGCATTATGGACTTTGAATCCAAAAACCTCATTTTCAACCACTTGTCCTACAGCTCTGGACGAGACTTACTGCCTTCAGTTCAGAGAGAGCTTGCTCTCAAATCTCATCCGAAGCAGTAAGCTCATTTGGGTGATGATTGGAAACGAGAGCTGCGAAGCTGTAAATGTGACATCCAAATGATGCATGGCTCCGAAACCAATTCTGAATGGACAACACTTGATCACACACGTAGCGGGAAAGAGAGAGAGAGAGAGTGGATCCAGTTCTCTTTGGAAGAAGAAGAAGAAAAAAATCATATCTCATAAGGCCATGATGAACTAGGATTTCTTCCTTCTGCTCGTGATACAATTGATGGTGCTCTCTCCTCGGCAATAAATAGTGATGACTTGTCGCCTTGTGCTTAACCTCTTCGAAACCCTTATTTGGGCCTCTGTGGTCAGGTTTTGTGGCTATTTTATTGATCCAAAATGTGTCCACTGGTTTTAGGTGCCTCCAACAACGGCATATTTCACCCCTCTGGATCTGCCGAAAGAATGCACAAGTCAGTCGGGCAATGCCTTTCGTACAAACAAAAGAGACCCTGGAATTCTGGTCAAAAATGAAAAACACACTCAAATGAAAACGATAAGATTCGTCCAGGATGTTGAATTTAGATGTGTTGACAATGACCTGCTAACATGCGTGAGATACCCATGAGTTCGAGTTCAGGCTTGAGTTTCACGAAAATGTGGAGACTGGTGTCTTTTTGAGGTTTTGTGGTTCGCTCTCGTGGTCTGATCTTGATGTGATGGTTAAATGCATTTTGAGGTTCATTGCCAGCCCTCTCAGAGAGTGATGTCCAGGTCAAAGGAGATCATTTAGTGTCCAAATAAAACAAGATGATGATGGCAATCTCAACCGAAAAGGAAAAGGAAAACAAGATCCCTGTGAAGGAAGAAGTAAATTGCTCAACGGAATACTCAATACCATTTGGATCAAGGTTTTTTTCATGACAAAAGATCTTGCTATTTCATTGCCATCGTTACGGAATCAAACTCGTTTCGTCGTATGTTGGAGAGTCTTCAAACGATGATGGAAATGTGATGAATGTTTCTTAACTCAATCAATTGGGACGAGAATAAATGCTTCGAATTCGATTCAGATCCAGTGGACACGTTTAGAGTTCCCAAATTTACTGGCATATCCTATTGCAAGATATTTATCGTCCTCGACAATTGTTCCAAGTAGAATCTTTAAAATGGTTCTGAAGACGAATCGAGTTCTTTGGCTCTACTACAATACAGTAACGGGTCTTGGTTGAATTTGGGCTTTTTTTGCATACCCAACTAGAAAGCATAAAAATCGTTTAAACACAAGTAGGGGATCATGATCCCATGATCCGTGCATGAATACAAGCGTCTAATTGAACCGATTGTCTCCGGAGAATTTTAATCCACTCCTCAAAAGTATCAAGAAGCATAAATGATGATTCGGACACACTTCAACCTTCTTCAAATTTGAATGCCAACCATTCCCACGTAGAAGCTACTTGGGTAAAATGATTTCCTCAAGTTAAATTTCGAAAGCCCACTTTAGGAGAATCTCGTTAATCGTTGTTAGCCCCACCTCGGATTCCTGGGACAGGATTTTAATAGTTTGTGAGATGGTATTACGCCACTCTGCTTTTTCAAGCTTTCTAGCCTGCTTTCAAAGTTTTTCAAAGGCTTTGAAGCAGTCATGTCTCCCATGATCAAATATCATAATTTTGAAGGGTTTTGGCTCGGAGAAACGATCATTGAAACCGGTCTTCTTTTCCAAGCTTTAACCGAGCTTGGGATGGTTTTCGAATTTTACACACTTCATGATCCATAGATGTTTTTAATACACTCCTTTTGTGAACATGTGGAAAAACTCTTTTACACGTGTTCCATTCTGAATGTAGAATACCGAGTAAAGGATCAAAATTTTTGAAAGCACTTGCTTCTAGATGTCCGGAAACTCACTCACCGAAAGAAAGTGAATGTCATTGAGCCGTGGTCTTACTACACAATGATTAAAGTAACAAATTTCAAAATGTTTTTAAACTGGGAGTGATAGCAATTCGAATTCAAATGTGACCCCGCTTTAGATTGTCCTAGTCTTACGATTAAATTATGGCCTCTTTGATGGTCGTCATCGGCTTTTGTCAATCAAGGTTTTTGTCAACCTCAAGAAGGTGACTGATCCGCTCATAACCCTTGCTTGTATGCATGCAAACACGCACATTGACAAATGAATGAAACCCGCCAGACCTTTGACTTTCATAATTGCTAATCCTGGATTTCAATTGTCACTGGTCTGTTGCTTTCATGAAGCATTCATGAAATTTGATCGTAAGACACGAGCAAAATGAGAAAGATTCAAACCCGTAAGGAGACAAGACTAAATCTATTTCTGTTCTAGTGGACCAACTCCCGGACATTTCTTGGCACTCTGAAACTCTTTTTTGTAATAGGTCTGTCTTTCTCTCTCTTGGAAAGACAATGAGGTCATGAGAGAGGATGGAGAAGGAAAACCACTTTGCTCATCGGTCTGGTTCTTTGGTTTTCCGAGGAGGTGCTTTTTTGGTCAGGTGACAATGGTTTTATCACCTCTCTTTAGGGTCAAATGAAGGAAGAATATCTGTGCTTTTTATGGTGCGCACTCACTCACGCACAAAGAGAACCACCAGCAACCTCTCCGAATTGGACCTAGGTTCTGCGTACGTTTCAGTGAGGATGAACGACAGAGATAATAGTTCAGTGGTGTGGAACTGGGGATGGATGCACATCCATGGATATCCGTGTGGAATAAAAAAGCATAGACAAGCCAAGTTAAAGGGCTTCTTCGAGCGAGTCTGGCGGGACTGAGATTTGTTGTCCCCCGATAACATCTATCTTCGCCACATCCTGCAAATAACACGGTCAGTATTTATTCAACCTGAAGCCTTTTCCACCTCTTTCTTTCCGAATTCAATCCGCCATGACTCTTATTACTCAGCCAACCCGGGAATAAGTTCATTAGGCAAAAAAAGAACGACTGGAATTCATGAATGCTATTCTTCGAGGGTCTTCCTACTTGAAGAGGACTCTTGATTTTTTCCTCATTCTCTCTTCTTTTCGGGCTCTTCATGGAGTATGTCCAAACCATGGTTTGGTTTGGTGGTGGTTTACTGGATGGCACTACTGTGGCCTGCGGTTCTTGAGTTGCAGCACCGAGTAGGAATCATTACTAAGTGGCTTTAAAGACCCCTTTGTCGCCCATGTCAGAGTCACATTTGCACACGCGTTAAAAAGTGCCATTTTTGCAGTTTTCTCTCCCTTCATTGCAAGCCAACCAAAGCCAGAACGAGCGAGTGAAGCTCTACACGAACCATTTCAAGTACGGTGCAAGTTCGAATCAGGAAGAACTTTGTGAAGCTAGCAAACAGTGAACTCAACCTCTTCTCTTGATTGGCAAGAAGCCATCTTTTGCCAGGTCACCTTATCGATGGTTCGAGTCGCAATTCTACGCTGAACTAGGACAGTACATACATTGGTGGTGGTGGCTCGAGGGACAATGGTCATTTTTAAACACTCCGAAATGCGAGCTGTAAATTCCAGGCTGTTTTTCTGGCTCATTTCCTGACCACGGTCCCGAGCTGAGCCATTTTTTGTGGGAACTCAACCATCTTCCTTCACAACAACGACAACAAGAACCATGCCTGCTGCTGGTTTAGTGGCTGACTGTTTCCATATTCTTTACACATATGTCACACATGATAAGGTTGAAGGATACTGCTTGGCATGTTGAGTTGGAAACGAACAGAAATGATGGTAAACCAGCTCTAGAAAAAAAGTACACAGAAATGTTTTGTCGAGTGTCGTCATTTTTTCACAAACCAACTTTGAATGGTTGGTTTGTGCATTCTGCAGCCTACAAGAGATTTCGAGATGCTTTTGCCATGGGCATTCGAATGGTTCAGATGGTGAAAGGTTGATTTATTAGCATTGCAAAGACAACCCTTCTTTTCCGTCCTCAAGCCAACTTTGTCGACTACGAAAACGACCCTTTGGAAACCTCATGAAAATCAATCAATAGTCTCTCAACCTCGAATATCGGAACTTTATGAATTATGATTGCCAAGAGCTTCGAGATTGCCCGCAATATCCATGACAGATAATCATACAGTAAAATAGTGTGAGCGGAAAGGATTTGCGAAGCAAGCCTAGCTTTGGATGGCATTTGTTCTTCCGCTGTCTTCAATTTGAGTGAGTGTTCAAATTGTTTTTTACTTTGGGCCAAGCGGGAAGTTGGGTAGTTTGGTACTTTGAACCCTTTCCGTTTTCTCCGCCTTCAAAGGTCCGATTTGCTGAGTTTACCAGAACCGAATCCGTTCTCCATTCCTTGAAAGGAAACCATCTCGAGGAAACAAATTCACCCTCGACACGAGATCAGGCATCTTCCTACCATACCTACCTACCTACCTACTGTCTCTACTCAGCGATGTGTTCTACCATCACGACTATTGTGCTAATATTGCGAGTGTTCGCCGTGAATACCCGTCTTAAGTTATGAATAAAAAGGTTGTAAAAGTAAGCGTTGGAACGGTTTTGTGATTGGTGCTTATTGTGCCGAATCTGTCTCTTAAGGGAGCAAATTTCGTTTACGACGAACTAGATGACGATTACGAGCCGTTCAATCACAGTGTTCCTTGGGAGACGGACTTTTGTGACAAAATAAACCCACATCCCTTGTGGCGATGATGACTTTTAATACCCTCATCGTGTCATAATTTTATCCACAAAATATGCTTTTTTACGACTGAGGGTCTGGGTGGTTGGCAAGGGTAGCAAAATCCCCATCTTGTGGGTCGTCGTCCAGTAGTCTCCGGTGAGAGAACGTAGATCTTGATGTCAAGTGGACCAACGTAGGTGGTCCCTTTTTACTCCAACCCTTGAAGAGAGCATAAGAGCTTCAGCTTCCTACCTAATACTACTACTACTACTACTTCTACCCAAAGACAGAGAAGAGAAAAACGAGAGGGAGATCGTCTTTCCCCATCTTTTTACCCTCATCACACAATGGGAGCGACTAAAGCAAACGCTTGAATGGCACACAAACCCCTTTGAAGAAGCCCAATACGACCAACCCTCAACATGGTTAAAGGTACTCTGCAGAACCACTATCCAGATCCAAGAGCTTTATGAGTCAGAGACAAGTCGAAGGCGAGATCATTCTGGGCCATAAATTAGTGATTTGATAAATTTCGTTGGGCATTCTGGGCGAAAACGGACCCCAAAGGTGCTGTGGAGCCTCGTAAATCTGCCCCTGTTGAATGGGTCATTGGACTGTTTGTGTTGGAAATTTGGGCAATCAGCAATTCTCCCGTCCGATAATATATGCAAAAAAGGTGGAACGAGCAAGTTCTATTCATTCATTGTTCGAGAGCTCACTTAAAAACCTTCAGACGCGAGGATGTTCTCGAGCTTTGAACACGAGTTCACATTCTTCTCGAGATTCTCTACAGTGCCAAGAAGATTCACTTACTTGAATGTGCAAAAGATCGTTGGTTGTGCTCCCCCCATCCATGTTCAGGCAAGCAGATCTTTGCCATAGATATCTGCTTTTAAAGACTTTAAGGAGCTTTTTGAATAGAGTGAATCAGGGTGAGAGATTTTCACTTTTAAGGAGAAGGAGGAGTAGATCTCGGTAGGTACGGACATTCATTCACAATAGTCCAAAAGCATTACCAAGAAAGACTCTTGGGGGTGAATACGCAAATAAAGCCCTTCTTTGTCAGCTAAATGTTCTAAGAGTAATCCCCACGGTACGTAACAAGTGGATCACAAGGCTAACAGGGTGGTCCAATTCAGATATTCTCCTTCCTGATAAAATTGCTCTAGGCGAACACAGCTCTTGCCCAAAAAAGTCAATTTCAAGGAGCCTTATGATGCTAAAGAGTTTTTTCTCCTTTTAGAACAACCGTAGAAGCCTTAATGGAGGATATCTAATGAGGAGAACGTAATAGTAGCACGATCGTGAATGAAGCAGGTCTGTTAGTTGCGATAAGAATCTGGCGATGAACTATGATCCACCTTCACGGAGTATACCAAATGTCAAGGATTCTTGCTGCTTCTGCTACTTCATAATTTACTTCCACAAATACGGATATTCACGCTTGGAAACAAACCTCTGCCATCCAGGGGAATTCGCAACAATGGCATTTGGTGCTTTAATGAAAATGATTTAAGGGCCAGGTCCGTTCATTCACGTACGTTAGGAGGTAGCCAGTTCCTGATGGTTTATAAGATTGTTTGCTTATTCAAAAACAATTTGCAAAACTGTGGCTTGTCTGGCTGGAAATAGAATAAGCATTAAAATTGACAAGGTGGAACAAGAGTACGGAATTTGGAAACATGGAAGAAATCTTCATACTATACGCAAATTGTAGTCAAACTACTGGAAAAGAACTAATTGTGTAAACTACTCGTATTTAGTCAACGTTATTATGCTTGTCATTGCCAGTTATATTGATGACGGTGATCAACCACTTTCTTGTGTTTTAATTTTGTTTTATGTTGTGTTTTAATTTTGCAGTATCACCCTGTTCTGAATCTGTTTTTGAGTTCCCCTTTCTGAAATGAGGCGGAAACCACCAAATTTTCACCCCTGAAGATTCTACAATAGCCCCTTGCTTCACAATATAAACACTGATGAAAGAATTCGTAGCAATTGTTTCATGAACAGTACTCATAACCATATTCGAGACATAAATTTGAGCTAAGATATCAGAAAACGCACACATTTCCACTTTACCCAAACTCTCAGAACCAAGGTTAAAGTCTGGCAGAGTTGAAATCCAAAGTTCAGGATGATAAAATGTCCAAGAATTCTTCCATCTCCATTTGACTGAGATAGGCTCACAATTGATGATTCGGTGTCGGGGTCAAATGATCCTAAAGTTCCCGAAATCTGAATTCTTCATTGATTAGCACTTCTCGTCCATGTCTGAATTGGAGTCTGACCGTGCATTTTATTGGTCGTGCGCCAAATTTTTCTCTGGCCTGACATCATAAACTACGAATGCTTTGGAGTCATTTCCTCGATCGGTGTTCAAGAAAGTCATTCATGTTATTGAGCTAAATAGAGAAATCCGGCAAGACACACCCGACAAATAAAGCCTTGACCCGACTCAACCAACGTATTTGCAAAGCAGTCACTCATTTCCCTGGAACCCATATCGTCATATTCATAAAACGGGCAGCAATGTCCAGGGAGTTGGGTCTGTGCCGATATTCCACCCTTGTACATACATGTGGTTCAAGTCGTTTACACTCCGAAAACCATAGCCGCCCCAATTCATTAGCACTCACTTCAGAATTAAATTGTCTCTCCCTGTTAACCTCTCTCTGTCTCTGCGGATAACGTAGTGTGTGAGAATGAGTGTGAATGGTTTTCGGAGTGATTCTAGAGAACCAGATTGTGGCCACAAGAGCCCAAGTGCTTCATTCCTACTAACTGCTCGACATCATTTCACACCGATATCTTGGTCACTGACAACTTATGTTGGACTCTTCGACCGCCGTCTGCGACTAAATTCGCCTCGGGAGAACAACTTTAGACTAGAGGAGATCAATTCTAATGGAGATATGCCCGGTTTTCTTGGATCTGGGGACGAGAATTTGTCCGGATCCACCTTCATTCCGTCTACAAATGATCATGGAGGCCGTGGCGCAAACAACAAAAGAGACCACCGTTCTGATTCGTCTTCAACGTCATCCCATTGAAAAATGTCCGGGATGATGTTCCCTCATATCCACGACGACGATGCTTCATTTGAATGCACTACAACAAGTGTATGTACCTAGGTACAGCATATTCATACAATGGAAATGGTACGGCACCACGGAAAGAGGCGATCGAGTAAGTGAAGAAGTCTACTCCAGCGGGAAAAATGTTTGTCCACGTAGGTGGTCTCTTTGGTTGGTTGGTTGGTTAGTTGGTTGTTGGGTGCTCTGCTCTGCTCTGCCAACTAGATCGCCGTCCGTCACCGTCCTTCGTTGACTACTTTTTTGTGAGTCCACTGCTATTACTTCTTTGACTTTGTCTACATGCCCAACATATGTGTACATTGAACAGTGGATTGCTGGGTTGGTTCACTGGACAAAGTGCCTCCTCCACTACATATGTACAACCACCACTACGATCCGATTCATGTATGTATGTATGTATGTATGTATGTATGTATGTATGTATGCATGCAAGCTCCAGATCTGTTTGCATAGGTGTTTCTCGGCGTGGTGTTGTAACTTGAACTATTTCTCACTCTGCCACCGCAAACGAAACAGCAGCACTCTTGAATAATTTGACTGCCAGGCCTGTCCTTCAATCCGGGTCTTCCTCTTCTATTTGCATGGCTTTGGCCTTGCTCAAACATGGTGTCAATATGTGGGTTGGAAACCAAACCAAAAATGCCGAGTTTGGAGAATGTCAGTTCGGGAATATTCAATGTTAAGACACTTGAAATTGGCCCTTCTCTCTTTTATTTTCGTGGTGCCGCGCTTTGGACGACAGGGAGATCGTCCAGAGATTTGGAAGGAATTTTGAGTACTCGTTCGAAAAGCCAAAATAGATCTCAAATGACCACGATCACTCAGTGTTGCTCTAAAGTCTCTGGACTTTGGCCAAGTCTAGGTCCATGGTAGTTTTGGGGGTAATTACTCTTAAAAACCTCATCATGATCGACCAGGGATGTGTTCACGGATGTGATCGCCAATATTGTTCGTTCAAATTTATTTACCTCTTTGGGCCCATTTATAGGACAACTTGATGGCTTTGCTCGCCGGGTCAGGAAATGCCATGTGGAGCTTAAAACAGAGACGATTCATTTTTTTTCTTTTTCTCATTTTGAACCAACTTTGCTGGAGCTTTATGCCGATGATTATGAAGCCAGATGCGCCGTGCTCGTTTAATTTCGGCCATTACTTTGCTTGCAAATGAACCAAAGCATTAAAGCCGCCATGGTGAAGTAGGTAAGTACAGTATGGACACACATACGTACACACTCATTCCACGGTACCCCTAGTTCGTTATTGGGATTCCACATTACGTGAATTCACTCAATTTCTCATCTTGTGCGAGAGCCCGTCCGCTTGAGATCCTTTTTTTTCGGCTTGGGAAATTCACCCATCTCATTCTTAAACCCAGTGTGTCGGTTTTCTTGGCCCATTGGAATGGAAAACAAAACCGAATTGTAAAATGAGCTTCAAGACGAGGTGGTTTGGTCACATAAACCATTTATACACTTAGCAAATTGGCCGAGACTCACATGTGGAGTGAAATTTTCTCTCAAAATTTCAGTGATGCTGAATGCCGGTAGGTCACAAACATAGCTGCGCACATCACCACGGAAACAGGCAAAACCAGGACGCGGCGGTGAAAATCCAAATCAAAGCCACTTCATGTGCTCCTTGCCTTAAATTGAATGACAAACCTAGATTTAACCACCCATTTCATTGCACTTCAATTTCAAACTCCCCAAAGTTCAAAGTCGGTGTGAGCAAGTTGGGTTGAAAGGTCGGCTCAAATATTAGTTCATCTTTCTCACACCCAAATGCGCATCCATGTCAATGGGGGCCATAGAGCACCACCATGAAGCCTTAACAACAACAACAACAACAACAGCAGGCCAACCAACCAAGTGGCATAAAACTGCTTCTTCTGCTCTTGCTTCCATCTTCTCTGGCTGGTTTGTTGTTCAATGGACTCTTCTTACTGGTGGTGAGTAGGTTCTAATCAATTCCAAGTCATATTGTTTTACAACTCGAGGAAAGTTCAAGCGAGATCAGTCCAATCAGCCCAAACTTTCGTGACCAAGATCGATTACCATCCTAATGGTGGTTCTTAGGGCGTGTCGGGGTCGGCAAATGTCTGACGAGGATCTCGTGGGGAGTGTTTGGACAACCAACCCGGTAAGATCAGGTTCGGTTTCAAGTCCGATGGTGAAAGAGATCGAGAGAAAGATATCTACCTCTTAGCATAGGCTCATGAGAGGCGTTTGAGATGCTCTTGAGTATCAGGGAATCGGGATGGCTGCTGTGCTGCAAGAAGTTATGTTTCTCACGACATCTTGGTATCGCTAATTCTTGTTCATTTGGCTTAAGAATGAAGAAATCGTGTTGCCTCAACAGCAACCCTGACCAATGTTGTCTTTTTAATTGTAGTATTGTTCTTTTTTTTAGTGGAAAAGAGGAGAACGTGGTACCGTGTGGTAAATGGCAATTCATGCTTCCAAAGTACCTCTCATTTGGTGACTCAAATATGGATAATTATTGGTCCGTGAATGGAGCAGGGAATAGATGTATCTCGGCAAAAACAGGATTCTCAATTACAAATATGAACACCCGAAAATGAGCGGTACTATTCAGTCTTTCGTTCCAACCCCGAGAAGATTTGAGGTCGGAGAAAAAGTTGCCGAGACGGGATTCTAGATTACGAAAGGGGTCCCATAAATACTCAAGTAAGATCTGCAGTTTCATCTAATTTTGGGCGACAAATATTCAACAGAGCCGGAGATTCTATCATATGATTTAGAACTCTATGACCGTTTAAATGTGTCAAGCATATTTCATTAGCCCGACAAGATTTAAAATTATTTTAGCTTTAGAAGCAAATGGGGACACATGAGGCCTTTTCGAGCAAGACAATCTTTCTCTTGCGGCGCACTCACAGCTCTTTATAGAGGGAATATTCCAATTCCATTTGAGCTTGAAGGCCAAAGTGTAAACTCGGATACGGAATGGATAAGCAATTATAGATAAGACCACGTGTTCGTCTTCCTTTGAAATGGTTTTCAGCTCTGTTTATCATTCTGCCGAGTCGAGGGAGAAAACTTATTGTTATCCGATGGCTGGGCATGCAGAAGCCATCCGGGTCCATTTCAAGTGCACAAGATCGTGATCTAGATGACTTTTGATAAGATCTCAATGGGACCTGGGTGACCTACCGTTATCCAAGTTATCGAGAGCTAGCTCACTCCATGTTCACGTCTTAAAAGCGAACTCATAACCGACCAAGAGGGGAAAAAAAGGAAATGGCGATGGACAATTCCCACTTGGATTCAGTCAGCACTTAGAAATGGCATCCATCGGGAATCCTCTCCCTAAAAAGTGATCCTTGACCAAACAATCCGATGCCAACAGGACAATCTTTTTCTCTGAGATCCTTGAAACTAATACCAATATGCCAGGATCAATGCAATGTGATATCAAGCCCAAAAACCGTTTGAATACGGTTTCCCTTAAAGCCAGAGTCCTCCAAGCTGATGGCGTGAGATTTGGCATAATGATTAACGTGAATTCAAAAGTGACAAGTCATATCAGTCTACCTGAAGAAGCGGGTGAGAGGTAAAAAATGAACTGATAAATCACATATGTATGCTAATTACTAAATAGGCTTTGCCAGTCAATTGTTGTGATCACCAAGGCTAGACTGAACTTGGAGAGAGAAAAAATTGATTTACATTTGATCGAAGAATGAAGCCTAAAGAGCAAGCCAGCAGACGGGCAGATTGAAAATGAGCTTTGAAAGGGTGCGATATGATATCCAAGCTAGCAGATACACCCAAAGATTGAGGTTATCTCTTTCATCAACATTAGCCCTTGTTTATCCACAGACATGAATGAACTCGGTAATCCTAACCTTTCTACTCAGTCCGTTCATCCATGTGGTGTTTGCGATGGACCAAACGAGGGTAATAAAACGCCTCAACTACCTGTTCATTTGCTCAGAACTGAAAGAACATCATCTCTATACTCCTAAATCTATGCTCGAACTGAGACCTCTTTCACACCTGGATACGGATACCCTGGATTAAAATCAAGCCAAAACGGCTTATCCACCTCTCTGACAGGATCCACTGTGGAGAAAACAAAAACGACCACTCTTTTTAATAGACCAACCCGATTTAGAACTCGTGAATCAAATCGAAACTGACCAACAGTTAGTTTCTAGAATATCTTTCATACTTGAAGCTCTGAAACCCAAACTATCTTGAGCATTCAGTAGAATTTTTCTCAGTGTGGCTGTCTTGTCTGAAAGAAAATCACTCTCATCAATGCCAGCAAAAAGTGACATAGAGTGATTAGCAGTCGGGATTTTTTGTTTCATTCAAAGCCAGTTGCATGCATGCATGCATTCATGGACGATTCACCACCATCACCAAAATCGTCAGGATGGTGACTGGAGAGATTCTCAACCAATCCAAGTCGCTTTCCTACCCGATCATATCCCTACCAACGAAGCTCTTGGTCTATCTTTGCTTAAAACTATCGCCAAACCAGAGTCTCTTCAAATCAAACAAGCAACTCTTTGATTAAACTTGCGAACGGAGTACACCTCAATATTTTGAAAGCCCAATCGTGTACTGCTTGAAGCTGGAACGAGAGCCTCTTGAACAAACAGGTCCTCTGATGAGAAGTCGTTTAAAAAGTGAGTGAGTTGTCGTGGTGGTCATTTTTGCATCCATCCAATTGAGTGGGGAGAGATAGCTAACCTTGTGGCCTAATGGGGAAGAAGCACATGCCGAAGACCTCGACGTGGTTGCTGGTACTCTAACAACCACACAACCTAGCACCATATCATTCATAAGGCACCTTCACTTAGAGGTCGGCGTAGAAAAAATATTCTCCCATTCAGTGCTCATTGTGCGTTTGTCTCCGATTGCCATGACCGGGACTTGAAGGGGTTAGGAAGGAGAGAACAGCGTTGTTAGTGTAAGTGGGTTCGATTATAAATGACTTGGTCATTCCAGAAATTATGGCTCAACACTTCCAATTGGATGTTCAAGTCGTCTTAGGGGTACAGTTGGTTGGTAGGTCCGTATGGATGAGCTCACTTCCCATCCCATTCCATTATTAGGTGTGCGTATTTATTTAAACGAATGAACTCGTTAGCAAACGACAAACGCTCCATTTGAGGCCTCGGGAGGGGGTTGATGAGACCAAGCTGGGCTTTGCAGCACAGGCAATTGGGAACACTGACCAAATTCAGAAACACCAATCTGAACTTGCACATCGTCATCATTTTCAGAGGTATCGAAGGGTTTCAAAGATCCGTCCTTCTCTTGTTTGATTTTTAGTCCTGCGTTGATTTTTCGGAAATGGAAAGATCATTGGGGGAGCTTTATTTCCTTCTTTTTTGGGCAGTGTCGACAACGGGCACAGATTTGAAGACAAGTTAACAAGCCGGGGTCAAGAAAGAAAGACAGAGATGGAAATGGTGCTTGCTGTTTTTGCCAAGTGATGTTGTGGTACTCACTCTGACTTCATATCTCAGGATGGTTGTTCAGAAAAATGTGGCTCTTGTCTCTATTCCTGCCAGGATGAATCCATATTCCTCCACTTGGAGTCCTTTTTCCAGCTTTTTTTAAGTGAGTGAGTATGGGTACCTAAGTCACCTCTTTGGGATTTCGGAGCCTTGTCATTACCAAGACCTGCTGAGAGCAAGACGGACTTTCCAAGCGTGATGCTCGGGATCATTCTCAAGCTTAAATCGGACCGACGAAAAGAGTGATACCCAATGTTCAGATCTGGAGGAATGCATTTTCATCATCCAATTCCAATGTCATGCCCGGAGTGAGGCTCTTTAATCCGATGGATTACCCAAAGTAACCCACTTTATTGACTTGTTAGAGACTCGAAAAGCTCTTGTAGAATATGGCCTGGCTGTGAAGGAGGAGGGATTCTCGCTTCAGTTGTTCTAATTATGTGGTGCGAGAATCTTGAGGAATACAAGCGCCCATTTTTTTTCTAAGCGCTGAACTGGTTCATGGCTTGGCTTCAGCGCAAATAAGTTTATGGGTCCAGATTGAGGATGAGTTCTTATCTGATCTGTCATTAGTCAAACTTGATCTTTTTCATCGCGGTCATAAGAAATATCATACGCAGATAAGGTCGGCGGTAAGTGTTAGGTTAAACCTGGCAGAGGACCTCCTTCACCACCATCCATTGTGAACACGAATTGAGGCTTCCAAGTGATCCTGCAAACTGACCCCACCACGACAACCACATCAAATGATCTTACACCATCTCTTCATGCCAAGAAGACGGACCAGCGCGTTATCACTTGAAATTGGAAAATATTACACTTTAAACCCACCACGACCTCCATCGATCCTGGCTGGTGTGGTCAAGCATTGCATTTTCAAAGAAACTGGCTTGAATGTTTAGAGAACGTATTTCTTCTTGTTATTCATCTTGCGGCACAATTGTGCGTAAGAAACATGGGCTATTGCACGTTTCTGAAGTTGATTTCAGGGTACGGCGGTAGGTCTAATTCTGATTCAATTTATCTTTTGACGAAGCGACGCCTTTGAATGGATCTGATGCACTCAAAAATGCGGGATTTCGAGCCCGGACTTTGGAGTCACATGCCAAGTGCAATGAGTTAATCTTCTTAGAAATGGACACGAGACAGGTAGGCGCAATAGATGGATGGATGGATGGATGAATGGATGGACCAAGCAAGCAAGCAAGGAGGGCGTGAGTCGGGAGGAGGCCCATTGGGCCCCTAAATGGGCACCAAACTTGCATGATTTTAGGCCTATTGAAACTCACTCATAAGCGACTCTAAAGCCACACCTTTGACTTCAAGTTAGGTAACCCATGTCAAATAACTTTTTGATCCGAATTTGCTGTCAGATCTTTTGCTTGGCCAGTGGTGGTAGTTCGTGTGAAGGGACTTCTGGCTTAAAGGGCAAATTATGGCAATTCAGGATTGATGTGAATACATTAAGCTGAAATAGATGCAGTCGAATGGATGCTCATCTCTTTGGAATGCACTCAAAAACCAGTTCTTGTGTCTTAAATCTATGTGACACACGAGTTAGGAATAATGGTTGCTGGTTGGCCTGAGAGACCCAGATGATCAAACCAGTGGCCTGCTTCTTCTTCTTCTTTGTCGTCGTCGTCGTCGTCGTTCATTTGGCGATTTGGGGATCACAGCCCCAAAATGAAGTGCATTTGGCATCACCTTCCATGATTCAGTCCAACATGGTCATAAGAGCATCCTGGCCATCTTCAGTAAAGTTATCGCGAATGGCACCTTCGGATCGAAAAATACAATTAGAGTGACACTCGGTGGAGGCGATCGATGTGGTTTGGAATCCATTGGGAATCTCAAGTTTGGCTGTGGAGAGACAAAAAAGTTTAGCATCGAGCCTTATTTAGCTCCGTGACAAGCACTAAGGGCTGCTAGAATAAGAATTGAATCATGTCAGGTCCGTTTGACATGATGAATTTCTCACTTGGAGCTCATTTCCATGAAAATCTCATTAATGAATGAGGAATGTCGTTTCATGCACCCAATTGACAGAGCATGACGAAGGAAGCAGGGGGACTGTTGAACTACAGTATGTACAGTACACGTACGTACGACATTACCACCAGAGTAACAACTGCCCATTTAGCATCCCGCAATACATTATCGAAAGCGTCGACTCTTCACTTGAGCACAAATACCTCCATCAAATTCAAATAAATCCTGGATCCGTACCCTGAGCAAAAAGCACCTTGCCGATTTTTGCCAAGAAGGAATCAAAGGCCGACCAGCTCCGTAGATGTCGAACGAAGGTGTTCCAGATTTGAGCACAGATGTATTGGATATAACAGTTATGCTCCTATTAAAAAGCTAGTTCAAAAATATTGCAAATGCTAGAGCTCTAGCTTAGACTATAAACCGGCTAAAATTTACACTGAAAGTTGTCCACTTATGAATTTAGGACTTGGATGCGTATCTTGAACGTTGGTTGTTTTAGATCCAAACAAAGGGATTGAACTTGGACTTGATGTGTTACAGGATTCTGTAGAAAACGGAGCAAAAGAGGCCGTCTATGCTCAGATCTGATGACCTGAAAGTAGCCATTGATGTATTATTGTCTCAAGCAATGGAGCACTCGCCATTAAATCATCGTCGGCCAAATGAATCTTTCAATGGGGGTCTCGTTTGGATCTGGTGGAACTTGGGTGATCTCTGAGATTTACGAGGGCTTGGCACAATTGAACAAAATGTACCAAACCGACACATCGGTTTCGATGAAATGGCTTCTCTGGCAACCCAACCAAATATCGGGGTTTCACTTGAAGATGAGCCTTTCGTTCTCTGGTAGATGATTTGATGCCGGGGATTAAAATTCTCTCCAGTCATACATGTAACGATGGAGTTGGATAAAATCTCGATGTGAAGACAAATTTGATTGAATTTCATAAATCACGGCTTTAATTACGACCCTCCAAGAATGTGTTGGCTAAGGATGTGCTCGTGGTTGTGTAAATGATCTGATCTGATCTTGCTCGAGAGAGAGAGAGAGAGAGAGAGAGATTTCCCCTAGAAACCTCAGATCGGAATTTGTTTGTTTCCCCTCAAGAAAGCGATGCCGAATCACCCTCTCAATTGAACACTAAATCCCCCTCTCCGCTTTATAAATGTTTCAAAATAATCGCACAAGGCCTCAAAATGTACTGACGTTGATGTTGTTATTGTTATTCAAAAATTTGCTCCTTGGTCCAAGTTTGAAACGAGGCGAAGCGAGGAAGAATGAGAATAATAAGAAGAGGAGAAGGAAGATGCTTTGCACATGAAGAGTCAACCCAAACGATGATGATCTCCAGCAGTTCAAAAATTCGAGCCTCTCAGCGTGGGATCCATGTCGAAGGGACGCGGCAGGGTTCCCCATATTCACGCCATCCCCGCACAGCCCTTCTCGCTGGGCAACCCTGAGCAGCGTGACATGGCAACCCTGCGAAAAATGACCCGAACAACAGGGCCTGACCGCTCCCCCGAGATCGGCATAAATCATCTGCTCCTTTTTGCATTGATTACAACCATTTGCACGCTCATTGTGAATTTAAAACCACCGACTTGAACATCATGATGCATACGTACATAGAACGTTGGTTGTCCAGGGTTGCCAGTCGTTGAAAGAGCCCCCCTTGGCCTAATTCTTGTCCCTTCGAGTGTTGTCATTTCTGTCTTTTCTGTCTTGTTTCCTTCAAATGGACCCATCTTGTCACCTTGAGTGACGCCTTCCCCGACATATTTCCCGTTTCCCGCCAATGAATGTATGTTTTTGGGATGACTTTCTGAGCCAAATGGTTGTTGAGATATGCAGGAAAGATGAATTTGATCCGAGGGCTAAGGAGCTCAATCTTGTACTACTTGGACAAACTCAAACTCGAGTTTCGAGCTCAAGAACAGTGTGAAGAAGGACTATCCAAACGTACCCAACGTTAAACTTACGTACACGTAGTTGGTAGTTGACGGGCGGATGAATGTGGTGTGCTCTTAAAAGTGTTTACTTTAGCCCACCAACGACATTCATGCCATTCAATAGGAGGAAGAGATGGACAACAAGACGAACCTTTGTGTGTTAAGTGGTTCATTTACAACCTGGGTTTTGTTGTCGAATTCCAGATCCACTTTGCATTATGCTCTCTTGTTCCAGGATGTCTTCGAATCACAGATCACTGACCAAAACAGCTGTATAATTTGTCCTCGCTGATTCTACAAATTAAACCCATTTGTCTCGTTTATTCATCAAATAAATCACACACAGTGTGTATGAATTAGGATGTTTGAGTGGTACGTGAATTAATTACTGGACACTTTCTCAGAAACTCCATTGCGTCCAAAAGCCATTCTGATCAGTGTTTTTGTAGTTTTTGGAGGCGAGTCTGTCTGGCTTTGCAAGTCATGGCGATCTAGATCTTATTTCCCCCAATTGTTTAACTTTGACTCATTCACCCCGATTTTTCAACAAATGATCACTTGGCCAAAAAATTTCGTCTTCAACTACGCAAACTCAGCAGTGCTCAAACTTTAATTCCCAAGGTAAAAGGCCACATGTATGTCCAATTAATAAGGCCCTGCAACGTCCCACAATTTCATACTTTTGACGTCAATCTCACATCAGCTGAGTCCCTTTGTTTATCCGTCTTCAAACAACCCCAGGTTCAAACTGCTTGCTGTCTTTTGTCCGCTCATGATGGTTCTTTTCGTACCTATTGCTTCTTCGTGCATGCATCAACCAACCATTGGTCGGCTTGAATCAATATTAGCCAGGCATTGGCATTGACGTCACACACCAGCAAAGTCCTGAGTTAGAATATAAAACACGTTAATGTGACTTTTTATGAAGAAAACGGGGAAAAACTCCAGCCCATAATAAAACCAGCATGATGACATGCAGAGACAGATTTGTAGCACCATGGCCATCTTTTGCCGAGTCATCATCAGTCTCTCTCTCTCTCTCTGTCTTCCATCGGCTGGATTGATGATAGTTGTTGGTTCCATTGGTACACCTACTAACTGGTCGATGCAATCCAAACTCGTAAATAACCCTGGAATCTGATCTCGTTTGAATATTACACTTCCAACACGATCGGAGTAACTTGTTTTCGGCAAGTTTGTAATGCTGTGGAATCGGGTGAAATACCCGTTCTTCGGAAGCCCAGATGATGTCATTTCGTCCGACAAAGTAACTGAAAATAGCCGACGAAATCCCACGTGCATGAGAAATTCCATCCATCCCAAGTTGATTCCGCAGGTAGAAATACATCTCAAGTTTCAAATCCACGATGCTTGGAATTTCCGACCCAACACTTTATTTCTGTAATGGGTGTAAATCCGTTTGCCACCTTCATTCGCAATGCCAAAGGATGGATGCTCTGGCTGATTTAGCAGGACGAGATATTTTACGATTGCTCCTCCTGCGACTGAATTTGCCAGTCACATCGTTCACCAGAATGCAGATCTGTGACTCTACGTAAGCTGAACTAGTTCCTCTAGTAGTTTGGCCATAAATCATGGTCCACTTGATAATCGGAGTTTTTCCTCTTTCCCTGAATTGATTTCATGTTCCGATAAGCTCAGTGAGTGTGTACAAATCATCGATCTCATTGGACTCTTGAACGAACGCCAAGGTTGGGAAGAAAGATGGACAAGACTCGTTTGGATCACCCCCTGATGGAAAACCCATATCTGCCCAAAGAAGAAGAGTAGACGACCCATCTTCTCCATGTTGGTTTTTGTGCCCGACTCTTCTGAGGTACAGCCACCACTTGACCTGATGGATTTTGAGGGCAATTCCCGTATCTCACCCTCATCTTGGTGGGCTTCATCTCAGTAGTAATGGTAGTAGGTACGTGCAGATCGGGCTTATTGATTGACGAACGGAACCATGAAAGCCAACTGGCTCGTCTAATGAGTTAACGAATTTCTGGCCCATTTACCATTTCTCCTCTCCAAAGAGAGCTATTTAATACTTAGAGATGGGGAAAAAGTGTTGACGCTCAGGTGAGAAGGTGCCAACCAAATCATGAATGATTTTGGTCCAATGACATGGACGTTCCCGAGATAGATGACGACGACGAAGAAGAAGAAGAACTAAATCCCGATTAACATCGTGTTGAACTTTTTTTTTTCGTGTCGTAGCCTCAATGACATGACAACATTCCGTCGCACATTTTTCTCCGGGGGATTTCTATGTGACATCCAAGTTTCCTTTCTTCTTTAATTCAGAGTCTCTGCGGGCTTTTTTTCGGGAGGATCTTGTGCCAGAATGCATCAGCAAATTAAACGAGCTTTTATCCGATAAATCTTTGGAGAATGCCAAAACCCTCGGATTGAACATCCCCAAGATGATTTGATCTCGCTCTCTGTCTTGACGATCTTAGAATTGGAATCGTTGAACGAGTAGTACGCAGTAGTTTGTCCGTACGACACTTTTTAGCGAGTCCCACAGAGCGACTAATTTATTGAACAAATATCTGCTTCTGAAAGTTATGATCGAGGTAGGTACCATGCCTCCCAACCAACGAGGTCCATCGATACCCCAGGAGAGACTGGTCGCTTCAATTCCACTAGCTCCATTCACTCTTGAGAGGAATAATGGAATGGTAGACAGACTCACTTGGCCTCGTTGGAGTCGGATTGGAGGGAATTCAGCAATTTTCCCCTCCACCCTCATAGGGCATAATTCAAATCTTGACTACTGTCCCAAACGACCAAACTTGATATCACACGACCGTAGATTTGTGACATGGGTGATGTTTAGTGTATGGACCATGCCTTCTCCACCAGGGATTTAGGTTCTAAATAAAGTGTCTCGGATTGGTTTTGGCCAATTGAAGGACCGTATACAGATGAGATCCTTGGGGTTGATTGTATCTAGATATGTTTTTTTCTTGGTTGATCCATGTCGAGTTCGTTCAGTTCTCGAGTAGTCTACCGGGTGTTCCATAAGGAAAGGAGAAGTAAACCGTCTTCCAAACTCCAATCCGATTCGTTAACATAGACCTATTTTCTAAATATATCACGATACTTTACGTCTCGACACCAAGTTGCTCATATATGATCATATGATACATTTTAAACATGAATATTGCAACAAAAAAAAGTGTTTCATGTTTTGAGAGGGGAACAAACTTGCATTCCTCTGAAACACCCTTTAGGTTGTGAGCCATGATTTCAGGGAGCGTTCGTTGTTCATATTCATAGCGACAATCATGGCGATGATCACCCGGGTGATCCATACGGCACACTCAAACACACACATATCCACAAGCCCAAATACGCATGTAAAAATGGCATAAGAACTTCTAGGTCTCAGTGAGCTACAATCGTAGTGGTCTTGAACGTGAAATGGCTTCCTGGTGTGAAGGAAGGGACGCATCATCACCACAAATTGTCCCAGAAGCACGACAAATGGCCCTCTTGTTGAACCTCGGGAGTCACTCCATTTCATGGCTTCGAAATCATAAAGTCTTCTGCGAGATGAGCCACGCTCAAGCTCTCTTCCATGGCCAAGATCATGATCATGATGATGATGGTGCTCCCAGTTCGCTGAGGTTGTGAATATGGATCTTGAGATTAAGTCCGAATGACACCTCTCAGCAGAAATGATACACCTGAGGTCAATGTCTACCTCATCATCAGGTGAGGTCAAAGTCAAAAAGAGTCAGACAATAACGGCTCGTTGTGACCAATGGACAAGAGAGAACTGAGCCCTACATGTTAAGTGCCCGGGTTGTAAAAGGCTTTCTCTTAGAGCGATGATTTCAACGCTTGGAAGCCAAGGTATCGGTTATCGTTTTGAGTCCTCTGAAAATTGGCTTAATTTTATGGTCCTGCCGCTCTCGTGTTTTAGTCCGCCGATCTTCCAGAGCTATTCTTGGCCAAGATGATGCTTGATTGTGTTCAAGTTGAGCTGATCTTCAGAAGGCGATCCACTCTGAGATCTCGGAATATGACTCTGGATTCAAGTGATGCTCCCTGCAATTTTATGGCCTTCGCCACGAGACTTTCAGACATTACGCCAAAAAAGCCGGAGAATCCATAATCCACACGCACATAAATACACACTGACAAGAAAACATGCAAATGGATGAATCAAAAATGGGTTGCCACACAAATCTCAATGGCTCTCAAGACGATTTGATTCATCAAGAAGTCAAGCTTTTTGTTTAGAGTGTTTCGGGAAAGGATGGCCTCTGAAATTGTTTCCCGCTAAATGAAAGAGTTCGACGAGAGTGATTTCCGAGATTGAACACGGTTATTGGTGTGCATGGAGTGTGTGGACTGTGGGTGCTCGGTTCATTTGAAATCATGTTCCTGCTGCGAATCCAAGGAACCCCACCAGAGAATAATCTGGAACATGTTCAAGCATGTCAGAGCAGACAAATTGCTCAATCACTCAAAAACTCTACATTTTCCAATCCAAAGCCACGAATGGAATCGCAATCATCTGGATTTGAACTTTTGTTAGACCAAGTTTTGGTTTTTAGCTGATTAGCTTAGCCTGTGAAAAATGCTAAAAAGGTCATTTGATTGGATTTGACTCAGCTCTTTTGAGTAGACCTTCATTTTACTCCAAAGTTAAAGAGCTCGTCGTAAATTGCAATGTTTAATGTGGGTGTCGTAACAATTCCAACCCGAAATGAAATGCAATCTATGACCCCTGCAATAATTTGTGTTGAGCTGATAGCCTTTTTCTCTTCTTCTTTTTTCTCTGAATGTGTCCTCAATATCCATAACAATTAATCACATTTTACGAGGATTGCCGGTGATTTGATTTAGCATGACCTTGCCTCGTAAAAGTAGTACATGTCCCCCGTTGCTATTCAATGTTCCCGTGCCAGTTGCCGTTTTGGTCGCGTAGATATGCCGCTCAACTTGTCAAGACGGGCTCATCTTTATAAATAAATGCTCATAGTTGGTCCCCATGAAATGAAGATTGATATTTATTTCCCGGACTTCAGCTCGTAACTCCATGCCCGACCAGAAACACGAGGTTTTTGAGCGCCGTTCGCGTTTTCCGCCGCTCGTTCTCACGCAACCTCGAGGTGTAAACACGTGTCTGGTTGGACGGATGGTTTGATTCCCAGTTGACAAATCGCCCGTCGACAGAAGGAAGAGAAAAAAAGAAGCCAAGACGGAGAAGATGGTCCGAAGAATGACTTCGAGGCCATCCTTGGGCTGTCTGTTTACTTGCTCTTCCGCTTTGGTTTGGGCCCATCGGGTGCTCAAGATGAGCAGAAATACATGTCGTATACAAACGACGTTCACCGTCACAATCACATTCATACCGATGAATGTGGTGAGCAAATCTTCCACCAGAGCAAAAGAGACAGAGATGATGAGTCATTAGCGAGACAATGAACGAGAAAAATCACGGACGAGATACCATCCCAAAGATGCCTGGGATTTGGCATCTCAAACCAAAAGGTGTTTCCCCCCTTTCGTCGGGAGCATTAGTAGAATCAAAGTAAAAATATACTGAGTGATTGGCGTTATTCCAACTCATTGGACACGGCCAAACTGAAGGTCGTGGTTGGCTTGACATTTGGGTTTCTTCTTTCAGGATAAAACTTTTTCCCTGACCAGGGTCTGAATTCAATTTTTCTGATTCCTCGCCAATCTGATGTCGGCTGGGCGATGACTTTGAGTTTAAGTGCTCAGTCACCTCTTCAAAGGAGATTAGATTGAGGATTCCCAACTTGGTCAGCCAAACTCCGACAGGCATGCTCGTACGTATCGCCGTTCTATCCCTTGATGATAATCATCGTGACAGAGCACCACCCACCCACCCACCATTCACGTCCATTTGGTTCTGGACTCAAAATATCTTGACCTTGGATAAGCCAAATCAAATCATCTCGCGTCTCATCCATTCTTAGTGTCTCATCTTGACTTGGCCATTGAGCAAAATGGAGCAGTAGCCTCATTGGTCCTCGAAAATATCTGACTCCTCCCGATTCCTGCCCCACAAACCCATCAGTAGTCGGTCGCTACTGCCACAGGGCATTTTAGCACTGCTACCACCACCACCATCACCGCAACCACCACCACTACTACTGCCACCCAACTCATCCAGATCTAATGATGCTTTGGTCGTGATGACGACCCAAAGAGCAGCGAGTGTGAGTATGTACACGTACTCCAGTTTCTCGGCCCAATTGGAGCAAAGACACTCACGGACTCGCTGATGATCAGAGACAGGCAAAACCACTTGCTGACTGCCAACCATTGCCTACCAACTATGTAGAGCACACACGACTCGGCTACTCGAAGAACAACCACTCCCTGCGAGAGAAAAATGAGTCCGAATGAGCGAGAGATTTCTCTCAGCCATTGAGCAGGGAAAAAGAATACAAAATTTTTGGGTTTCGAGTATATTATGAAGTCTGTATTGAACATGAGCTCAGAGTTTGTTTCACGTAAACCGGGAACTAAAAATGAATTCTGTCTTGACAGAGGCAAATTTGGGACTTTCCCGTTGCGACACACAGTAAAGTGGCTATAAAATTAATAAAATTGTTTCAAAACCAAGGAATATTGTTTTTGCTTTTTGTATGAACCACTCAAGCTCCAGATTTGGTGAAAAAGAGCCTATCAAAATATGGTCGTTTGATATGAATTGGTTGAATTTTCAGGCCCTTGGCTTAGTTTCAACGTATTTCGCGTTTTCTAAGTCATTTTCAGACAGATGGTGCTCACCAAAATTGTCACAACAGAGGCGAAGCAAAGAATTCAAAGCAGATGAATTTGCCATCGTTTCCCCCAGACAAAAATAAGTCAGCCTGCTCATCTAACAATATTGCGCGAATTTTTTGCTCGTGCTAGTAATCTGTAGCTTTTTCTCAATCTAAACGTGACAACGGACTTAAGGGAGTATTTCGGGGACGAATGGATCTTTTTTCCTGTTTGAAGAGGCCTCAGTAAAATCTCATTGTCATCAGTTAAAGCAAACATATTATTCTCAGCTTGGATACAAATCATCCTAGAATTGGCTGTGTTCTGCAAACAGACCTCTAATCCTTTTACAACTAAATTTGAATTCAGAATAATTGCTGGTATCATTCGTTCAGATTTTTCAATGATAATGTCACTTTCACCCATAGTGTTGTTCTTGAACAATTGTTTTGCACAGATTTGTTTCTCTTGTTTCTGAATCTATGATTTGCAGACAAAGCAACAAATGACAAAATATTTTCTGTTATAGTTAGTGGTTACAGAGTTAAAATTACATGCAACGGTAACTGTTAATTTGTTTTCCAAAAAGACGTTATTGTAAAGTGAAATAAAAGGATTGTGATTGGGTCTGTAAAATGAATAACACTGTGAAATCAATTGACCAAAGACTGTCTCTTAAAATTTGCAATGAAAAGAGAAATAAGGTTTTCTATTTTGCAATAATTAAAGGTGCTCATAAGCAGGGCCACCAAATTTATGTAAAAAAATCGCTGAAAACTGTATTATTTTTGGTATTGTTTTTTGAGAAATAATGTAACAAAATCGGATTGTTTGGTAATTTTTTGGTAATTTTGTCACATAGTGCCTCAAAAACTAACCTTTTGCATACTTGCATCATCTAAATTTTGTTTCTTAGGTAGTAAAAGATGCTAAAATAATTATACTTGTCACAATTGTTGCAAATTTAATCGTTTTTATTCGTATTTTGATTTTGACATCCTTTTTGTAGATCATTCTCAACAGAACAGCCATTTTTCCACATTTTTTCGAAATTTTCCCAATTTTTGTTGTTTTGGACAAAAATTGCACATTTTTGTAACTACAATATAAAATGTCACTTACAACTATCTAGCGGGCCTGGTGATAAACTAAATATTCTTAGTAACAAATGTAATGCGCTGTATATTCTGGCTTGTTTATCTTGACTTTGTTGTAAAATTAAACATTTTTCCAAAGCAGTTTCACTGAAACAGGCAATTTAACCACATTTATGTAAATTTTTCCCCATTTATGTAATTTTGGACAAAAATTGTAATTTACAACTATCTTGTGGCCCTGCTCATAACACCATTCAAGCCCCAATTTGATGTCTTCATTTTCATTTAAATGATTCGTTTGTAAAACTAAATCTGAAAATAGTGTTGATTCAAGGTAGCCTTTACTTTTCAGCTTTTCAAATCCTTGGGGATTCGTTACTAAAGCTCTAAAATAAGGGGTTTTAAAGCCTGTCAAAGGGTGTGGCAGTCAAGAAATTCAAGAAAAACAGAAACTTTTGGACAATCGGTTATGTCGGTTAAAAATAGACCAACCATTTCAACCTGTTGGACATAAATAATTCACGCCCACCACAGCTTGATTGACCAATTCTCACACTCTTTCCACGAAACATCTTGTCGGAACAAATTTGAGCCTCAATCATTCTCGTAACAAACATGGCCCAAACGCTCATTTGTCAATTTTGCCAATTGACGACTTCAGGACATTGGGTTCTTCAAAACTTGATTCTAGTATATCGGCGGCAAACATCGAAGCAAAAACTGATTTACAGGAGGAGCCATAAAGTTCGACAAGGACGATCGACTCGATGGTTTTAAAACCGGACCCTAATCACTCGAGTCATGTCCCAAGTGGAAGATGACAAAATTTGGAAGTTGCAATTTGTGCTTTGTTTATTGCAAATACGCTCATGTACCAAATACTTTTCATCAAAAGACTGTAGGGTTTATCGATGGATTTGTTCTAGCCTTGGCTCAAATATGAGGATTTAGGGCAGGTTTGAAAACATGTTCTATTGCTGTATTGACAGGGGAAGAATGTAAGATGTCCTTAAATTATCGTCAATTTCATTATTTCAAGCCTTTATTTTTAGAACGAAGCATTGAAAACATGTGAAGGTAAAAGTCTCGTTGAATGTTTTGGCTCTCCTATTTCTTTGTCCCACGATTGAATTGCGTGACAACTTGGTGGCGAATTGACTTCTCTCCATCTTCACCTATAAGTAGAAGGGGATTTATTTGGTGCAAGCTTTTTTGTGGTCAGGGCATTAATCTTTGAGCCGCAATGATACTTTTCCTTGAAGAGTTCAGTCTAAAGGAACAAAGTCATGGCGCAAAAGAAGCCTCCAATGGTTGAAAGTATTCGTATCATTCGTTATCCGCTATTATCAGGTTTATTTTCTAACATTCTTCTCTATTTTTCTTAACACATGATTGTTGACTGACAATACATTATGTAATTAGAAATTTTTGCGCAATTTGGACCCCCTCAACTGTCGAGTCTGGATTTGACTTTCAGCCGACGGTTGAAAAGCTCTAAAAATACTTCAAAATACGACATCGTTCCCATCAGTTGACGGATTATAAGATGGTGATCTAGGTGGTATGATTTAAAGGCCAAATTGCAGCTTTGTTTGAGAAATGACGACCCCATGAATATTCCACCAAGGGTTGGATATTCCGGAGCTCATTCTTTGATTTCGTTTGCCGTCTGTTGGCCAGTCGCACAAAGTACGAACGCGGTGACGGCATATTGATGCTCAAACAGCAAGCAGAGCAACTTCTACCAACCCTTTTACGAATAGATGCTATCTCATGTTCGAACCCATAATCATAAGAGCATTCATTTGTTTGCTTTAGAAAAAACTGCTCTAAAAGCCTTACCACGAATTGAGCTTTAAACAGACATGAGCACAACCAACCAAATCTCCTTTTGCGGGGTTTCCTTTGGGGAAACACCTTGATTAATTTCTACAATGGAAGGAAATCAAACCAATACCTGACCTCAATAACCCTACCGCTTATATTCTTGTCTCAAGAAAAGGTATCATTCTCAAACAGACATTTTATCTATCAAGAACTTTAAAAGAAAGAGGAATCAAGGTGGATAATTTCCAGTGTGACGAAGGATGGTTTCATTGATAGGGCCCGTCATTAGTATTAATTTGAGCATGCACAAGCATACTCACCTAATCACTCGGCCAAACCCATTGACGGCCATCATGGTGATGATGATAATGATGAGGATGACGACGGTGGTTGTGCGAGTTGATGATGTCCAGCGGCATTATTTTGGCAAATGCTCATAGGAAGTCCTTCGAGAACGTCCGTCTGTCCGTCTGTCTCTCAGTCAGTCCAAGTGAGAACACCAGCACCATTTGTGGCAAAACTACCGTGGGTAAAGTGGACCAAGTGAATGACGAAGAGAAAAAAGAAGAAGAAGATAGGTGCCAAACGAAACTTTCAATTAGACCGCTTGGCACCGACTCTTCTGTATGTCGTGTAATAATGTCTGTTCAAACTAGTAGTACTCCATTTGCTCAGGGTTTTCTTTGCACGCCCAGTTTCAAAAGGAGATGATCCCATTGAATCAAGCTGGTCTTCCTTCTCCTCGTCATTTTGAATACATCTTGCAACTTCCACGTTTCCCTTCTTGCCCACATTTTCGACAACTTGTGATAACAACCTTCTCGCTACAAAGGTGCTGCCAGAGCATGTTCCACATGTTTCCTCTGCGATGTCATGTCCATCTTTGATCTGAGCATTGGAAATGAGCTCCCTGCTCGGAATTGGGGCAGGTCTTCCACCCGAATTTACATAGTTTCCACTGATGGGCGCCTTTCCTACCAATAACTAACCAGAGGATACACCAAGTAGCAGATGGTCACCCTGAATGACTCAGCAGCAATCAAGGCTTTTTTCCGTCCGGACGTAAGGGTGACTGACGGGTGAACAGCCGATCTCTTTCTACTTACGAACGGTCCACCAACCACTGATCTGGTTGTTGGACCGAAAACGACAACCAACCACCAACCATGAGAGAGGCTTTGATGACAGCTACGATTTTGCTTTGCTTCTGTTCGCTCATTCAAAGTCCAACATCAGGCTGGATCAACAGATACACAATGTCCGCGCATGAATATGAATCGCTGATGAATCAAATCACTTTCCTACAGTCCCTCAAGGCATGATCGGTCCCTTTGAAGCTGTACCTGAATTGGACAAACGTGGGACCAAGATTCAGCCAGGACCGTAATCGAACGTGAACTGAAATAGATGATGATATTCACAATTTGTAGCAATTCGAGTCAGTCGGGGATGAATGCGATGATGTCGTTGGTTTTTCTGAACTGGACGACATTTGGACGATGGTTCTTACTGAATATGCATCCCCCCTCTTCTCAAATTCAAACAGATTTGAATTTGGGTGCCCGATATGAGACAGATCTTTTACCTTGGATACCTAGTGGTTTGAGCAATTCCTAGAATTGTGAAAGCCTGTCATGAGACTGACTGATCGTGGACAATGGCCATTTCATGATCGAAATGTCCTTAAGTGATGGTCGTGTTGAGATGGGTAAATATGATGATGAGCTAAAGGATGGGATTTTGTCGTTGGTTGTCGAGAAGTCATGACGCAATTAAAACCATTCATGACGGGGGCCACCATCATTTGGCAAATTGTCCGGGGTTTAGGTCGGCGGTTGTTGGTTCGAGGTCGATGATGACGAGCTCCTTGATCCAACAATAAATTACGCATGAATATGGCTCCATCAACAAACGATACACACACGCACACAGATCCCGGAATCGTGAGCTTCGAGAGGAATTTCTTTGAGCAATCATAAATAATCACCCCAACACGAAAAGACAGTCAGTTTTGGAATCCCTTTTATTTATTCGCCGAGTCTCGACCACCACCAGATCATGATACATTAGCACAAGTGGTTTGATTGAGCAAGTGGTAAGAGTACAGCATAAGTACGTGTTAGTATCATTCATAGCTTTGTCGATGGTGAGACTCTTTTGAGTTGGTTTGGCCTCGTTTAGTTCTTGTCTTTTTGCCCGTGATTCTCTTTTGAAGCTCAAGAGCTCTTTTTGTGAAGGGTTTAACGCTAACAATGCAGCGAGATCTTTGTAGAACGCCCCAAATTTTACATGGTCTATCAGAAAACAATGGTTCTAATAGTTCACTCACTCGGGCCGAGTGCTTCATGGTTCTTAGCTCCCCGATTTACTTAGACACGGTGGTGGTTGAGATGGTTGAGCCTCTGTGAGGAGCCAACCAAGCACCACTCACTCACTTCCCCAAACGGCAAGTGGTTCAATGCTGGTTTGGTATCAAGAACTGGGAATGTAGGTGAACAACGACACATTAACCAAGCACCCATTCATTTCCGACCAGACATTTTGTGCTAAAAAAGAGGTTAGAAAAAATGAAAAATGAATTGCTAGTTTTTTTAATGAAACCGCTCCTTGTACAAGAAAACGACCCTAAAGAGAGTTATCAAGATCTATTCCACATTGGAGTCAAAGATTGTCCAAAATCAGGTCGGTATTAGCTTCCACCTGGATTTGATCCCTAATTTGCTGGTCCTTTGTGTGTGCAATGCAGCATGTTGTAGTGGTTGCCTGTGGCACAAGGTTGAGCGTTGGAAGAAGTTAATCCGTAAATAGGGTGGGCCAAATTAGGAGAAAATAAGGGTTAACCATAGGCAAACCACTGTGAGTGAGTGAGTGAGTGAGTGAGTGAGTGAGTGTGTGTGCAGAAATAAAGAGTTCCATTCATGCTCGCACATGAGACAGACCACGTCGAATCTTGCCCCCTTAATTTAATCACATTAGCTTTATGTTCGTCCATGTCAGGCAGGTGTTGGGTGGGTGGGTGGGGCTCAATTAATTTACATATTCATAAAAATGGGGTTCTTACCCACATCACAAATTAGTCCATTTCCTTCACTTTGATCACGTCTCGAACGTCGGGTTTTCTTTCTACGTCCAAAGCTAGCTTTTTTTGTCGATTCCAACCAAGACCTACCTAAGTTCAATTCTGAGAGTTCGAGTAGTTTGCGTTGGTCGTTCTAATCTTCACAAGATTTATTCGATTCAGGCCACTCTGGATGGTTCGAACCCGGGTTGAGAGTACTCACTAGCGGGGCTGGTTGAGCCATATCCATGAGTAATTTGGTACTCCCATTACTTTCAATCTGACAGATTCTAAATTGGGCCGAGATTTATGTGGTCAAAAGTGAACGTCGAGAAGACACATCCCAAGGTCCACTTCACCTTCAAGACTAGACTTACTTAGCTCCCAAGGGGGTAAACCACTCGATTCTAGAATATTTCTTCAGCATTACATTTTACTTGCTTCCTTTAAGTACGAAAAAATGCGAGTTGGCGATCTATTTAGTAACCCAATTTGTTCAAATGCTCCTAGAGATGATCAGGATCCCTTTGAAGCTCGTTGAAGATTTATTTTCGTGGTCCAAGACAAGTAGTCGAAGTCGAGCAAGGGCGGGCCAAAGGCGGGGCCATTTGACGGCTCTTGACATCCCCTTAGCTTTTTCAACAACGAAAACTTGAGTGATCATGGTCACGGCGGTTTATCTTGGGCGACCCATTTCTAGACGAAAAACGTAAAGGGTTGATAAACGGCACAGCCAACACCTGACCTTGACTACCTATCCTTATTCATCAGGGTGATAGGACTTCACCAAACAAAGGTTTTGAGTTAAATATGAATCTGATATCAAATGTGTCTACGTACGTGATCACAGCTGCGTTAGAAATTCGATTCGCCTCGAAAACTCCTAGATTTGGACTTACTTTGTTGCTTGTTGCCACATTTTGAATTTTGTGTCCAGGGCAAGATTTACACTTACAGGGAGGCCGATAAAAAGTGTGCCTTCAAAAACTTTAATCATACTTGCGAGAAACAGTTAAGTGTGAAGGATATCGATTGCGTCTTACTAGTGATTGTTAATGATGCCAAACGGCCACCTTTAAATTCGAAATATTCTTAGTGTTACCCTCTTAACGAGATGATCAAAGCGGCGTGATTTTTTCTTGCATTTAATGATCATCCCTGTTATGATGATGTGTCTTAATTTTACTGGATTCTTTTGAGTAGCAGGGTTAATTTTGAATTCAATTATCACTCATGATGTCATTATTTGTGTTCTTTTGGCTGATTTTTTGGGGGGATTATTGGGTGCTACGGTCGGAGGGTTGAGCCTCACCCGGCCAGCGAAGCCAGCCATCACATCATCCATTTTTTCCGATAAGCATTCTCATGTCCGGTATCAGATTGGTTCTCCATCTCTGGGTATGACCTAACGTCCAAAAGTGTCCTTAAGAAGGGTCGGGGAGAAGAACCGAACCTGGGACCTCTCTCACTACAGGAAACTGCGCTACCCACTACACCACGTCTCCTCCCTTAATTGATTCCCTTGATTGAGATCAAACTTTCCCAAAACTCGAGGAGCGTCATGAAAATAACCTGCCAATGGTGTTTTCTCTTTAAGAACGAGACTTCGAAACTCAAATTCCCGTTCTAGCATTGTTTCAGCGAACTGATTCCACTAATTCTAGGTTCAAAGTTCCTCCAGCTTAATTTAGCTGCCCTTATTTCCTTCTTCGTTCGTTCCAAGTGAAGAATGCCGATGCTTATTTACTTCCAAAATAAGATCCAACCAAGCAACCCCGCTCACTTTTGGGGGTGAGAAATTGAACCCAATACGTAGTTTGGCGGCCTTACTAGATTGAGAGTAGAGCTTGAGTACAGTGTTGTTGTCCGTGGTATTCTTGCACTTGAACGCTCTACATTCCAGACTGTCACTATATATCTTAGTTAACTTGGTTGTGATCTTCTCCGTGGGCTTGAAATTGAACAATTGGCTGGTGGGGGCTCAACCATTTGACCAACTGCTTCCTTGGCTACACGTGTAAACGGTATGAACACTCTTTTCAGACCTCGTGAGATTACTTCTCAGTCATGCCCATTTTACAAGTGGAATCTACCGACGTATTCATGAGATGGTTTTGCATGCGAGAGACAGAACACCAGTGGCGGATGGTTTTTGGGGTGTAGCTGTCGGAACATTATTAGAACTGTCACTTTTCGAGACACCTGACTTGTAGAAACAGATATTCGAGGAGCTGTGAAATTAAATTCCAAACCAACTACTACTGCCCTACCTTCACTTTGCAACCGTTCAAACCACCAAGACATGACGATCAAGCTGACGGGGACAACGCTGTTCAGTCTGTCTGATTGAGCCTTTTTGGCCTTTGTTGTGAGTCTGAACTAGATCATTGAGATTGGTCTGGTTTCTCGACGACAATAGGGGGTTGGAGGGGACATTTTTTTCAACTGTGAAAATCGTAAAGAGTTTATCTGATGTAAAAATCACTTTGCATGGGTGTAAACCTGAAAGGCACTAACTAGACCAAATGGTTACCTGGGCGCAAAAACATTTTCAGCTCTCACCAGGGTTTCCTTCCCTCGAGTGTTCCGTAGTTTACTAGTTCAATGGACATAATCATAGCGACGTTACCATAGAGGGACTTCAGCTCTGGATGTTTTTTTCTTTCAAATATTGAAAGCATAAAATACTCCATTTTTTTTGTTTTCACGGAATTGAAGACTCTCATAGATAACGTTGGTGAATTTGTAGTGTTTTCTCCATCTATATTTATAAACTATCCTTGCGCAGACCATCTAGTGCAATACTGTCTACTTTTTCCTTCATCCTATTCTCTCTGCTTATCCCGAAAGCCAACGAACGAACCAATCAAGTACAACGAGGTGAACTTGAAACGAAAGTATCAAAATCCGAGATCTGGTTGTGAGATATTGGCGAGAACCACGCTGAGTCCTTCACCTTGTTTCTCTTGGTTTTGGGAGCCTCGGATCAATTCCCAGTCAGGCTCCATTTTTTTCTATTTCATTTTGGCCGACTTCTCTCAGATTAAGATGAGAATCGATTTCAGTGATCTCCTCGTGTGACCATATAAGGATCAGAAGGAGACGGCTACCAACCAATCTCACTTCTAACCTCCACTGGTTAGAGTATGGAAAAATAAGAGCTGTTCGTGATTCTGATCATGACAGAATTACACTTCTGAGCACTCTATCAACGCTTCACTTTTACTACTTGCCTCTACTTCTTTAGACAGTTCTAGATGGCAATTTCTCGGGCAGTCACACTGACCGACATCTCGGAAGCTGCTGACGCGGAGGAAGAGGAGGTGGTACTGAGTTCTTGGGATGTTTCCGAGGCGAAATCCAATCACTCACTGCCTGCCAATAGGGATTGAAATCAAAGCAGATCATAGCAGCCATGGACAGAAGGTATGGTTTCCCTGTTTTCGTTGCGTTTCTACGACAAGTAGTTCATGATGGCTTTTTGGCTATCGTGGCCCAAATCTGAGAAAAAATGTCAAACTCGTAGAAAACCATAACTCTCACACTGCTGGACGACCAACGAATCAGTCGGGCTTTCGTGAGGGAAATACCTCGCCCCATCTCTCTGCTCGAGATCCAACATTCGGATTCAGAGTCTTGGGCGATGGACTTCTCAGGCCATGTTGTTGGCTAATGCTGATGAGTCTCATGATGATGACGACGACGGTGGTGATGGCGATCTCTGGAAATGTATCGTTGACACTGAGCCGAGGCTCTGAAAGGCAAATGAATTTCTTCCTGCCTTGGACAAACAGGCGATCGCTATCGGGCAACTCTGACTGACCAGCATGCCACCACTTCTCTATGTACAGTATGCGTGTTAACATACTAAACTGGCTCCATAAGTACATATGTGTTTTGGGTTGCATTCTCTCTTGATTGCAAATACTCCTGGCTCCAAATCGACTCGTTGGAAATCCATACCTATCAAAATGCTGATTGCACCCACCGTTCATTCGTTTCTGGGTCCGGGAAAAAAAGGGCTTGATCTGATCCGAATTTGGGAATGACCTCCAAATCCAAATGGCTTTCATCCGTCAGTGCTCCGTGGTTTATGAGTCTCCTTTTATCATTGCTCCATAAACAGTCGGCTGATGGTTTGATTCGGGGTTGGAACTTCTTCACTTACCTACAACCATCCATCCGTACATACGTACGGAGCTTCTTCATCAGTTTGTGTTTATATGTGCGTCGTCAAGGGGTCCTTTCTTCGGGTTGATCGGGGCTTTATGTTCGGGTCCATCGAGATTCTAGACTAATAGTGCGGCAGTAGTAGATCAAGCCCATAGAGAGGCAGAGTGCAGTCTCTTTGTTATCAAACCACAGAAGGCCTAGTTGATCTAAAATGGAGTAGCTTCCATCCCAGCCACACTATTAGACAACTCTTTTCGATCGTCAAGACCATAATCGAACTGAAGCATTGCGACCATTGCCTATTGTGGAGTTTCATATTTGTCCAACATCGTCACCCTCAAGCACCAGTTGCACATTTTAGTGGAAAGAACCACGGTGTTGCCATGAAACTCTAGTAAAGAGTTCCCGCGAGGCTTTGAGCTTGAGAAATGAGGCGTCACCAAATTTGGAGTTTGAAAATCTGGGTCTAAATTCGGTGCTCTATGTGGTCGGAGGCACGGATGAGTACAATCGAACTTGTGGACTCGAAGTTGTTGATGATGATGATGATCCTTAGTTAGCTTTTTCCAGGTCTACCGGATTGCTCTTTGCTCCAGAGACAGACACGACCCCGGATTCCAGTTCACATTACCACAAGACAATGGCTGGCAGGCAGTTCACCAAAATATCAAAGCGCTTGAACTGATTTGTCGTGATCAATCACCTGATCAAGTTGACCACTGAGGGAAAATCCGGACCTCAGAATTAGAGGAACGATCATTGAGGTACCGAGTTTGGGAGTCATCTGGTTAGTTTTGCCAGTGATTTGACTTCATGACGGATTTGGAAGGTTTAGTATCCAGTTCATGTTTGAGTCTTGGAATGAGCAACGAGGCCTAGGTTGGCAAAACTTGCCAGCTTCTGCTGAATATCGGTCCATGGTTGTGACCGCAAACGCATTCCAAGTCTCGATACCGAAGAAACAAGACCATATTTTGCATTGGACAAATCTCTGGTCAAGCCTAATTCTTCCATGATTCGTTGATTAATGATCAAGTGCGCTAGAACTATGAACAGTCGATACCTACCGATGTCTTTGATCGGATACAAAAAAAATCAAGTCAAAGCTGAGAAAACACAAGAAGACAAACAAAGAAGTTAAGAATCAGAATTGACCACCACGGTTTCGAAATAAAAATATCATATTGATATTGACTAAGGACACTTACAAGGAAACCCTTCCACCCGATATGGACCAAATTTCAGATTACATTATTCAAGCTTGAGGATGGTTCATTCAAGTGAATTTTTAGAAATCTTCTGTAATTTGAGAAGATCAAAATTGTCTCTTTGGGGGCGATAACACCTGCTAAAGTCTATTGATAGGTTAGCTTCAGTTTTAATTTTGATTTCTTCATCGATTGTCTTCGTTTTATGAAGACAGGATTGGTTCTGAAATTTGCAATGCTCAGTGTAATTTTGAGTATTTCATACAACTTATTTCCAAGCTCAAAATCTGAAAGGTACAGCACTTTTTCACACCTCAGTATATTTGAGAAACACGCAATACTTGCAAGCCTGTGTGTGCCCAAAAAAATGAGTTTAAAATTCTCAAGTGCCGTAAATCACAAGTTATATCGGTTCGACCAAACAATTTGTGGCCAAAAGAATGAAGAATGAATGTACCTATGGCAAAAATTAATGAAACTAACGTGGTTATTGGTCAAAAAGTAAGCTGAATAACACCCAATACCTCGAACGCCACGACATTATTGACTTAATGCTCTCATATTGGGTCAGCTTCAGTACATTTTGTTTCAGGCTTTCATATTGATCGAGTTCGAAGAACTCGAACCTTTTGGGTGATCTGAGAAAACAATAGGAATCCTATCCTGGTCGGTGATTGTGGGTCAACCACGTAACGTACCGTAGTGCATTTACAGGCACCTTCCAAGTCAAAGAATGAGAACGATGGAGACAAGTTGGTGGGATCGATGGAATTTGCCTCCAAAAGAGATGGATTCCAGTTCAAAGCGTGATTTCAACTTGAAAGCTCAGGAAGCCGAGAAGCTTCAATTCTCTTATCTCCAATCTCTTTCTCTCGTCCTTTTTCCCTCCCCAGTTCCTTACCTACCTACCTACCTACCTACCTACCCATCTAGTACATAGCTTCAGAAGCCCAAAGAACCATTCGTCGATGTATCGATATCGGGTTCACGACCACGATCCTTTCCGAACATTCTCGTGCATCTTACACTTACTACCACTTCTACAAAACAGTACATAGGTACATACAGAGTATGAAGTGTGGAGCTTTGGCTTCAAGACACACAACTCTATACTGATCTCTAACCAGAACATGACCTATTGGAGGTGATGGGCTGGTGGTGGTGATGCTCGAGCCCTTAGGATGAACATTGGTCGTGATCGGGTGATGCTTATCTCGCTTTGACAACATGGAATGGAAAAAATCCATCGGACTTCTGAACTGGGATCGCCACCATTATCCATTATTCTAGGGGCATCTTTGACTTCTCCGCCCAAAAGAGGGTGGATATTTGGACACTACAATGTGAGGAATGGAGATCACCTTTTGGGTTGATATCCACATTTAAAGTCTCAGTCTCTTAACGGATCACGTCTAGACAGAAACAACGAACATCGGGTGAAGGGAGGGGGGCTATTTTGGAACCTTAAAGACGATCATATCATCACCTACACAAGTAGTACGAGGAGAGACAACATCGCTCGCCAAGATCCAAATGGAGGCCAATTTGTCCATTTGAACGATCCCTTTAAAATAGACGCGAAACTGTGCTGACCACCATGTGACAACCAGGAAGAAATCCTCCAAGCCCAAAATAGCAACGTGGGAATGAGAATCACGGACGAACCGTGGTTGGTTGAGTGGTCAGCAATCGAGAAAATCTGGAAATCCCTTTCCTCTCCGACTATTTTCATCAAAAGCGAGTCATGCCCTACTCTTGTCAATAAATCAGGTTGATCCAATGTTCCATCTGAACCATTCTTCCGACTCCGAGAACTTCTAATCTAACAAATGGAATTGAAACTTCTTTCAGTAAACAACCAGCTTCGTAAAAATTCCAATTCCCCGCCTATTTATTGTCCGTCTGCGAGTCGACTAGACAAGTGAACGGGATCAAGTGCTTCCAGAGCAGAGCAGAGCACCGCCGAGTGCCAATAATAATCATCATCGGGAGCATCAAGTGGTTGAGTTGTTTTGAACAATATCAGAGCATTGTCCCGCGACCCAGTGGGTCTTTTTCCTGAGACAATACCAATTGTGAGTGGGGCGGGAAGCCGGGAACGAGGTGGATGGATTAGCTCTCTCTCTCTCTCTCTCTTTCTCTCTCTTTTCCCTGACTCGATCGAGCTCAGCTAGAACAAGTACTAAGACTAAAGGGATGAACTCAAATCCTGACAAGCTCGCATTGTAGCCGGTAAACTGTACCATGACCGCAAACACAACCTGTTCAACTCGGAGACCGGGGGTGGTCGGTCAGCTCATCTTGATCCGATTTCCCACAAATCGCGTGGGTGCCTGAAATAGATGCTGCTTCACCGGGACTCACGTGGGACGAGATTAGAGTGTTGCTCAATGTGCGTATGCTATAACAGGTCATAACTGCTAGGAAATGGACTCTAAAAATATGAGACAACACTTAACTACGAGGATGGGAAGTGAAGAAGTGATAGAATTGAAATGCCAACTTGTTTTACCAAAGCTGTAGTTCGATTTTAATCAAAGCTGAAAAAAAGAATGTAATCTGTCAGTAGCGAAATTATTCTTGGATCAAGAGTTACTCTTACGAATGACAAGAAACCTTGTGTCCGGAATAAAATTATTCTCAAATATAGATTTTCAAGGCATGTAAACGGTAATGTATTTTTACGTATTGGAGAAAATGTACGAGATTTGTTCACAAGTCATGAGTTTTTCACTTGTTGATTGTTGTCGCGGGTGTCTTATATAACTTCTGATGGTCAGACGAGGAAAAGAATATCGCCCATCATCATCATCATTTCCATCAATTTTGTTGTGGTTCAAGTGCTCCCTGAGCCGTCGTCTCGTCCGTCCAAACAGAAAAGTGTTCTTAACGGTACATGACGTTTTCATAAAACCCACCCCTTCACCTTCAGTCTCATTTCCCAAGGAATCCTTGCCCGAAATCGGGAGTGGACAACTAGGATGACCACCGAGACTCAACGGTGGATGGACAGATTTTAGAGTACTCTATGATGTGATCTAGCAATTGAAAGTTTATGACTAGCTACAAGCGCTAATGTTGACATTTGTTGTCGTAAGCTTAGCTAATATACTTTACCGAATGGGAGCGAAAACTAGTGCACTTTTCATAAGGTACAAATGTAAACAAATGTACAAAATAACATGGAAAATATATCAGTGGAAATCCTTATTCAAGAAGCTGGTTATTGTGATGGACTGAGCTGTATATTTCTTGTCAGTAAAACGGCAAATAATGGTTAGATTTTTTTGCAAAAAATAAAAAAAACCTATCAACTTCCAGTAGACCCTTTTTGTGTCATATGACGTACATCCGGCTTAAAATCAGCCGGCTGCGAAACTGAGACATTTCTCTGCATTGAGAACTCTCGATCAAAACTGATCTCCCCCACCCATCATCATCATCCGGGAATGGTATAATCATAATCGCCTTGGGTCAGACTACTTTCAATTCAGAATTGGATGACCCAAAATGCCGTGGAACGGGAGATTACGTGCCAAACAGAACCACAGACGTGAACCAAGTTCTCAATTGAGTTAATGTACTAAAATGAAAAAAAAAAACCGACAACTTTCTTGAATTACATATCTCTAGTTTTCCTAAAACAAATGTAAAAATAAAAAAAAATTGAAACAAGTCTGAAAATCCAACATTTTTTTCAAAGCGTTTCACATCCATGTAATCAGGCTTAGGCGAGACGTTGTCCAGACGAAAGTTGTCTATTTTTATCCCACTCTTTTTTGGAGGGAGTAAACATTCTATTGTTGAGGGGTGAAGGGTGGGAGCCCACTCGATTTAGATTAGTCGCCCTTAGGTCGTATCTAACCTGTCCAACAGCAATAGTAGCCCCCAAATCTGACCAGGGTCCCACTTTAAGAGCTTAGTAAGACACCTTTGGAGTCAAGTTCAATTCCAGGAAGATGATTCTATCCCCATGAAAAGGACGGGACTCGATGAGTGGGTGGATGATACAGATCTTGTCCAATGTTGGTGAGAACATGAGACAAGTTTAGAGAGCTTCTTCATCCGGCTCAAATTTCGCTCGCCCTGACTTCAACCAGAAATTGGATTTAGTTGGAGATGATTATTTCGAGGCGAGGACGTTTGGTTGTTTGTGTATTGTGAATAGTACTTCATATCGTTGGCCATTTATTGAATCGATTGCTCTTGTAGGGTTTTGAAAAGGGCTAAATTAAAACCCGGCAGAAACGCTTGATTTGCTTGACCAGCATACCAACATATTCAAGGCAATCAATTAGTAATCTGTTTCATTCATGATAGTCGTGTTTCACTTGAATTCCCCATACACACTGGACTGACGCAAGGCAAGCCAAAGACGATGATTCAATGCCTGTAAAGAGGATTTCATAAACTTGCATTAATTCTGCCCCTTGAAGCACTCCTTTTCCACTTGATTCCATTCACCGCGTCTTGTTCTGGTTTCTTTCTTTCTTTCGTTCTTCTTTCTGTGTCTTCTTCTTCTTCTTCTTCTTGTTCAAGTCGACCTCGCTCCTTCATTTCCCTTTCATTTGATCGTTCCATATCAGTGACTAATCTCAAAGTAAGATCTTCACTCGTAATAAGAATAATTCCTCATCCACGGAAGCCAAAGATCGTACATACATATACTACAGTACAGCACAGACTACCGCGGCAAAGCACCAAAGCACTGAACTACGTAGCACATCAAAAATGTTCATACGCAAAATGCATCATTCAGGGGAATGGCTGGATCGACCACAACCAGATCCAGGTCGGCCTTGAGGTATTCCATTGAAGATGTGCACCAATCCGCGTACATTTCCAAATCCTTTCCAATCAACGCTCTTGAGACATTATCTTTCCCTGACGCAAATCTTTGATGCTCTGATGATGTTCACTCACTCTTTCAAGATCATCTTCAAATAACCTATGGGAGATATTTGGCATTGATGCGATCAGGATTACTTAAGAAATGTGCAGCACATTCTTATTTGAGTTCATGTCAATCAGGTTTTGAGACCGAGGATTCCATCTGTTAGTCTATGCTTGTTATTGAACAAGCATGGTTCAAAGTGATCGAGTCTTTATAATTTTTTTGTTAGTAATCATATGCTTATTAGAGGTCCATGTCATGAACTTAAGCGCCATTCTTCTTCAAATTTTGACCTCATTGGCCAATGGGCCAGTAATTAAAGCTTGAAGTGGAGAGCTTAGGTGGACTTTTTTCGTCTTCTTCAATTTTCTTAACTAACCTTGGACACAAGGCGAAGGAATGTCTTTCTTGGTTAAACCTGAATAAAAAAGATGGCACGAGTGTGTTTGTAAGTGTACATACTACATATCTCACTCGTACTCTTCTTTTTAATTCACGACGAGATTGTCACGCTCCGGTTGATTGAAATAGCGTAACTGAATATGTAACGCTTAGCTAACCACACGTCAAAAAGGGCCTCGGAAACGAATAAGTACAAGAAACAACAAGAAGGTAGGAGGAATTTGAATGCAAGTCAAGGTCACGGGGAAAATAACAACCCTGAATCATTCATTTTTCCACGTAAGTACGCACACACCATAGCCGACTTTATGAGCTTGAATAGAATCCCCGGGATGAGCATCCCAAGATTGAATCTGACCCAAGGCAAATGAAATTGAACCACATTTGTTGGAATTGCATCATAAGATCAGACAACACGTGTAATGAAAAACGATGGATCCGATGAAGCTCTCAGCTATTCTTGGAAACAAAATCGATGCATTCGATCAATGAAAATTCTTCAATTCTGGCAAGCTCAGGATATGTGTGAGTTGTCTGTAAAAATTGACTTGGTTTCTCTTTCACACGGGGTTTCACGAAAGTCGCCAATCCCCATTGGTCAAGGTTTTGGTGGCCTCTTTGAACCCCTCTGATTTTCCCAAAGAACAAAACGAAAGGGGAGTCGAATTCGGATCAAACAAAGTGGTGAATGTATTTTCAAATTACGAGTAACAACAGATCCGATATAATGGCACTTTCAAGGATGATCATAAAGTATACAGCGAATATTGGTGATGTGAGAGAACAAAGGTAAAACAAAATCAAACTAGAAAGGGGAAAGCTATGCGTTATTTACTACAAAGATCCAAGATCTTTTCGGAATCGCGAGAACCGCCAACGAGGTTCCTGTTCATGTCAGATTTGGGCGAGCAAGGCGAAGGCTCGTCTTTGACCACGATCTCCTCATCCTCGTCCTCTTCGGGGTCGGAAATATCGTCACCTTTCTTACTACTCAGATCCATGGGGGCATGTTGGGCAGGCTCTGAAGCGGCCGAGGAATGGGCAGGGCTAACCGATGGTTCTCGTTTAGGCGAACTTATGGGAGTATCAGCTGACATTTCGCGCTTAGGTAATTGTTGTTGTTGTGCAGCCGCTGCAGCCATGGCTGCAGAGTAACGTTCCACTAAAGCCTTGTGTTCCGCAAAGAGATCGACCTCGGGACGAAGCCCAGAGAACAGCGGGTTGGTTCGAGCCATTTGCCACAAATGGGTCTGGGCTAGCAACGGGCTAAGAAGGGCCTGCTTATGCATGGGAATCCCGGGGAAACCAGGCACAGACGACATCAACGAAAGGGGCGAGGGGAAGCCTCCATACAAGGAGGTCATGGGTTGCGGAATGGGGCTGGGCAGAGAGGTTTCGGGTTTAAGCATGGGTCCACCCATAGGATGCAAATTGGGGATGAGGTTCTTGAAGGGGCTGAGGGATGCGGGATGGGGGCTCATGGGCATGGGCGATGGAGCCGAAGTCTTGCATTGACTCATCTTCAGGGGAGGCTCAGGACTGCGGAGTGGAGGAGAAATCTCTCGGAGATCGGGGGATTGAGGCTTCTCAGTCTTAGGTGGGGACGACCACATGCTGGCTGGCGTATTGGGACTAAGGGAAGAGGCTGAGGCCGAGCTGGACATGGGTGGAGACATGGGCTTGCCACTGGCACCAGCTGGATTTTGAAGATTCTGTTGCATGAGACAATGGATCTTGAACCAATTGGAACGTCGACCGTAGCGAGAGCCAGACTTGGACATTCCCACCATGAGACACTTGCGGAGACGACAAGCTTTGCAGGCTGTCCGATTTTTCTTGTCCACCACACACCGATAGTTGTTCTTGCATTCCTGGATGACTGATTGGTTGTTGCAAGTCCGCCCAAAGAAGGACTTGCAGCCTTCACAAGTGAAGGCTCCGAAGTGGAACCCGGCTGCAGGCTCCTCGCACACTCGGCAAAGTTGATTTTGCATTGGATCAAGTCGGTCAAGCTAAAAGTAAAAAAGGTATTCATGAGCTCGTTGGTTAATGCTGTCTGTTTGCACAAGTAACCAAGTTCAGCATTACTAAAGTGAAGAAAGAGGGGGAGAGATCGCCGCCAAAGCTCTTTGCCAAGCCAAAAAGGTACCAGGAAGCCTGTCGAGAGCTGTCAGATTATTTTCTACTTGAGAAGCTCTACAGGTTCATTTCGCCTTGAACGAATCGTTCTTGCTTCAACTGGATTATTCATCAGCTCTGGATGAGAAAATAGGCACTTCACGCGAACCATTGTTTCGAAATGGAGGGGCAAATTATCCGATCATCTCTCTGGTCGTGTGTCCCAACTTCTGAAGCCGCAGTAGAATGAAACTGGAAGTTACCCCTGAGTTTATCAATGCCAATGAATCTGATGCGAGTGTTCTTTAGCTTATTTCCAAATGAGAGACATTGATGGCATCGAGATCTCCGCGTTGCAAAATGTCTCAAGATATGTCTTCTCTTCTCCAACACATGTGCTTGTGTACTGTGTATGTACAGAGTTGCAGCGCCATTGGAGATGAGGATCAGAATGATGAATACGATTGTCATTCATCCTTCAATCCGACGTAACAACACCACTACTACCACCACCACCACCACCAGTCAGTGTCTTTGTCAACCATTTGACATTGAAAATATGTGTCATTGTGGCATGTATTTTTCCCCGTCACACTCGACATAGTTTATGGTCTACTTGCGGTGGCGAAGGTGTCACTGTTGTCACTTAGGTTTGCTAAATACGTTCAAGTACAAGACGCACTCACGCATCAATAGTTTTTAACCAGCGATGAGGTGTCGATCGATCTTTTAATAAAATATCTACAAATCATTTACATTGATTGTAGATTAGCCTCCCATAAAAGGCTCAATAAATCCGTGGTGGAAGGTTTTTTTGCAAGTGCTAACTGACAAAGCTATTATTTCCCGATCCGTGCTTGTAATCAATAAATAATGATTGTCATTCATAACCATGTCCGAGCAAAGGCTCGAATTGAACGCAGCGGCAAATTAAACAAATGAGAAAATTGGATCAGATCTGCCAAAATCTTCTGAAGCGTACCAACAACGACATTCATATGTATCCGACTGACCCGGAGTACTTATAATTGCAATATAAATGGTCCAAACTCGTTGGCACGGAAAGGTTTCGTCCTCACCTTGCCAAAGTGAGTGAGTGGTGATTAGACGAGCTGGATTTATGATGTAAATGAGGGCAATTCAATTGACACTTCACTCCAATGGCGGGACAGATTTTCACACAATTCCTAAGCGTGTCCGGATCAAGGACGATCAGTCGATGATCAGCTCAAGCCACGATTCATAAATCAATTAGATCGTAAAGCCATACGTACTTAATGCTGGAAGTGCTGACTAGCTATCTTCATGATGTCCTGTACGTATTAAACATATCAATAGACTGTTGCCGCATTCGCTTTTGCGCGATGTTTTGCTTGAATGGTTAACAGCAGCCTGAAATGTATGCCAAACCATCCTTTTGGAACGAGGACCGACCCAGGATGGAACTGGCACGTTTTTAAAAGCCTACTTTCAGACTCGTCTTGGTTTTGGTTACTGTTGTTGTTTCTGTGATGCATGATGAATTCAATAATGACACTAACTCGTCTCACTCTCGTGCTCGACTCCATCCATCCTAAATTACCCGGCGTTACATCCAGGTTAAAATCTAGGTTCAATTGCTTGAAGGGCAAGGTCGTCCAGAGATCTTATTAGAGTGTCTTCCAAAGCGTGAATGAATCTCTTTCCATATTTAAATAAATCTCTTTCTCACTCGTTGGTAATTTGGCACATAATTAGCAGCAATCTTTTCAGCTAAAACTAACACGTGACGGGTCTTCGACGAAGGCCAGAGAAAGAGGGACGCAATTGTGCGACCTTCCGTGAGACTTACCCGAGAATGGTCAATAGACGGAGGATGATGGTTGTTAAAAGGGGGAAACCCCGGACCTCGAAGCATAGCCTCCACACTCCCGGACTCTGAGATCATGCTCGGAAGCGAACTCAAGAGGTCTTCTTGACGATTGAAAAGGTCGAGACAGTGGAAAGAGTCAATTTGGAAACGAAAACACTGTTCTAGATCACAATAGTGTTCCTTAAGAGTAATCTGGAGTAGAAATGTCAACGAGGACTGACCACCCGTAAGACCTGACGGCAACTGAAAAAGCACCGCTCTCTCGCTCTTTCTCGTTCTCTCTTCCTGGATTTTTTTCTGCTTCGTCTTCTTCTTCTGTCTTGCCCATCCACTCACTCACTCACTCACTCAGTTTCAGGCCAAAAGAGCCCTCTTGCCTGACCGTCGACGATTCACGGGGCGCCTATTCTTTTTACACCAACCTCGTTCGTTCGTGCGTACACGTTTGGTTTGGTACTTCGCTCGGATCTTGCGGGCGTTGAAGTCTCCCGCAATCCAGCGTGTCAAAGCCGGTTCAAAATCGGCTTGGAGTGCAGCATCTTCTTTTGAATGTGGAATCATCTTCTTTGCTTTGGAATGCTCGCCTGGATCAGTTGGGGAAGCAATGGGAAGATGAGCAAAACCAGAACCAAGCGGCGAGAGAAACCAACCAGTCGACCGAACGAGCCTCAGAACCACCGGCGCCAATCCTACTTGGAGGTCCCACCAACACCCGAAGTGAATGTCAGACCTTTAGATGCACACTCACTCCCGGGCGATCTTGTAACGGGGGATCGCCGCGCAGAACGCGGTTTAAAGTCGGGGACTCGAGACCAAGCGGTTCTACGCGGAGTCAATACTCGAATCTTCATTGCATGTGTTGTTCTGTACGGACGAGTGAGACCTTGAAACTGTTTTATCCAGAATTGACTTGAGATGCACGACGTTGACAGAAAATTGAACCATCACCAACTCTTGGCAATAAATCATGTCCTGTCAAAACAATTGGAAATAAGACCCCAAATCTTCTTTCCGCCGAGTTTCCGTGGAATGACTCTAACAAACTAACTATAGACTAATGATTTGAAACATAGAGTATTAATCCCTTTTTTAGAAACAATGATCTCCAGCTACTGAAAGGAAAATCAGTAACGAGGATCTGAGTTTGAGGACTTTTGAATCATGCTTATATATCTTAAACAAGTTCGTTCGTTTCTCGCAGCCTTTGTAATCATTCTGGAAAACTACTTCGATCCATTTATTCTTGTGGTGAATTACTGTTTTCTAAAAAGAAATTGGAGCACGTCCAACCTAAAATGGAAGTTGTTGTACTATGGGCTCTGGTCGAAGAAAAAAACGCTGGAAACATTTTTACATCAATTTTTGGGCATGATTTGATGGGTAAAGGAATTATTCATAAAGATTGCCGTAGATTCAACTTCGAAAAGAAGCTTTTCTTAACATTTGTGTAACCAATAAAATTGCATGATTTTCAATTCGCAATATCTCTAGCTTGTTTATTATTGTTTCTCAAATACCAGGAACAAAGATTTGTCGTCGAACACTGTTCTCTTCACTTTATTATGTACTGTTTATTCCTATCGTGTTGGCAAACAAATAACTTTCTTTGTAAGCCATTCGGAAATGATGTTGGCTTGGAATGATTTAGGCGTTCAAATATGGACTAGAAAGAATCTGAGTGGGGGTTGTTTGGTAATTTGTTTCAAGGAGCAGCAGATCCATTTGGAGCCAGCCCATTTAGCAGTCCATCCACACTACTACTGGTGATGGCTACATGGCTGGTTCTTGGAACACTTATTTAAAATGGATTTAGGGCCGCCCTGATGACTTCATTACAAGCAAGATGGTTATTCCAGCCAGCCACATCAGAGCACCCACCACTCACTCCATCCCTAAGTAAAGTCATCGTGGTTCGTTCCAATCGAAAGTGATTCATTTAGGGCCATTCGTTCTCTAGCACTCATCCAGTTAGCAGCATCAATAACTACCACATCTTGACTCGCTCACACGATCGCTGTTCAGAAGAGATACTACTCCAATCTACTAGTATATTGAGAATGTGTGAGAGCGAGCGAACGCATGAGACGAGTAGAAATCAATGCTTTGAGGAATGATGGTTCTGCAAATCTATACGTAAATATACATACCAACGCAGTTGGAGTACGTGGGCCGAAGAGGGAGGAGAAAAGAGATCAGACAGCTAACATATGTTGCCACTTGAGATTATATTGGACACGAAACTCTTTTAGTTGGTCGTCGGTTAGAAAACGAGATCTAGAACTGCAAAACCATTGGTTCAAGATGACTCCCAATCCAACTGTACATTGGACTCTTTCTCCTGGCCATGTGGTCGATCAGCCATTCCTTGGATGGAGTGTGAGTGAAACATGCACTGGTTGATGAAAAAATCCAATCGCTTCATCGGGAAATGAGAAAGCCTGAAAACTTATCTCGTATCTCATTCTCATAAGCTAGGCCCAATTTATGGTCAAAGTGTGACCAGGGCTTTGGCAATTACAATATTCATGGCGCACACTGTCTCTTGTAGCGTATGGAAAAAGAGGTTCGGGGGATCGTGATTGAGGTCTTTGGTGTCAAAATGATTGGTTGGCACATTAACCACACTTGCCCTGAAGGCAATCCCGTCCTCAAGTCCAGAGAATGGACAATGGATCCAGATCAAAAGGTGGCTTCAAATACCCACTCATCATAGTACATAGTGCACATCCCAAAGTTTGAAAGAAATTTGAAGAATGCACCACCATCCAACGACCATCCTATTCGTTTTGAGAGTGGAATTGCCAACCAAGGTGATGGTGATTGGCGAGTTGACATATGGAAATGGAAGACTGCCATGAGATGAGTTTGACAAGAGACTTGAACTGGAATCTCATCCTCTCCAATGCTGATCAACCTGCCATTATTATTGACGCTTGGGATGGACCCGTCGGGCCTCCACCCCATCTATCTCTCACGTATCCATCCTCTCTCTCTCTGTCTTTCTCTCTCGCACACTCTCTCTTTTCATATATGAACACATAGCATCAATTTCGGATGGATATGGACATGCCAGCACCGCCATGGGCGTGTTGGAAATGTCAAAGATTATTGACAAAACTCCACTCGATCCGTCGTTGGTTCATCCTCTATTCCAATTCCAATCTCTCCCAGATTCCACGTGGCAATCAGGTCTCTTAGGGGGTAAATCAGTATTAGAGAGAGATAAAGCGACGTTGAATGTGTCATTGCAACCTTGGACCAGACAAGGTGCTTGGTTTGATCCGTTTGAGAATACTGAAGACTAGACGAGTTACACAATTGAACTTCAAATGAGGTTGTTTGATTGACAAGTCCTGGAGAGCGGCGGAATTTGGAGGCTGAGTGAGTGAGTGAGTGACAAGAGGGTTGAGAAACAAGTCACCAGTCAAGACGAAAAGAACGAAAGTGAGAGTAAGGACATAAATCCAGGTTCGTCTTGACATGTGTATTCACAAATTAGCCGAAACGCCTTTTTTCGAGCTTTTCGTCCGCATCACTACTGAGATCGGGATCATTGGACACCCAGTGTTTGAAGGTCCGGCTTTTTTCCACGTGTAGTACGCAAGTGTCGGGAAAGAAAGGAACGAACGAACGAAGGCGTAGAGAATTTGACATATTTTACATACTTTTTGTTTCTCTTCATGGGAGATTCCCTCAGCCAGATTTCAATTTGGCCCCCAAGATCAGGCAAGAATGCGAGATCTGGATCGACGGGGATGAATGTGGGAATCGTCTCGGGCTTTATGAGCTTTCTTCCCTCACTTTCATCGATCACGTTCAACACATTGTCGACGTTGAAATGAACGAGGCCAGGCATCAAAATTGCCTGCCAGGCATTTCACGTTCAAACCCCCGGACACTGTGCGAAACCATGGCCCAGGTTCGAGCCCCACTCAAGACAAAAAGTAACTGTCCGACTCTCGGCCTTTCTCGGCAGTGGTGTTGATGTTGTTGTGGTTGTGGTCGTGCTCAAGATTCTCCGTGATGAGGTTGATCTTTGTGAACTGGCTAAGTGATTGTTTGCCCTGAGATGGCTATCATTATGATTGAGGAGAGGGTGTCATGACAAAACGGAGCAAATTGGAAGAAGCCACAAATTTGCCGCGTTTCCAACTAGTCCATCATCCACATTCACAGCCAAACCAAAGCTAGCTATCTGGGCATCAAGAAAAAAAAGCCCGAGTCGAGCTCCACTTTGTGTGAAGAAACAACAGATTCACGACCAGCGACATCATTGATGCAATTTGTTTACATGAAATAACTGCATTTTTTGTACGTAGTGATGAACCGAACGAAATCTTGGCCGAGATGTCGCTAACAGCGAAATCGGAAGTGGACATGGACTAGAAACAACTATAAAAAGTATGGATAGCAATGTTTTACAATTGTGCATATTTTACGGAATAGCTAGATAATCGGAGGAACTGTCTTCTGTGTTCTAGTCTTGTTGAGGTAAAAAAAATGTTCAGTTTCCGTTCTCTTCACTAATTTCTAAAACACTTCTGTTGTCACTGAGGCTATTTCGCATTGACCCTGCATTGCCTTTGTATTCCATATTTTGGGACCTTGATTTGTGGTTGGCAGTAAAGTGCAGGCAACTCCAAAGCCTCAGCCAGTTCGTTCCAGTAGTGTGTGCGTGCGTGCACAACCAACAAGCCACAACCATCTAGCTTAGCTCAGCTGTGCCCCTCTTCGTTTTGAGCCCATTACAAATTGATGGGATGTTTCGAATGGGCTCGGAGAGGCCATCAGGCTAATTGTAATGAGAGCTCAAAGTGTGCAGATATGGATCTCGAGACTCCAAACCAACCGGAGAGATTGTCACGGACCCAACCAAGAGTTGGCAAACTCGCGAGACGTTCTGGAGATTCAAGTTGAAGGAGAAAAATAATCGAGAAGACTTTGATGTGGATTGCTTGGGATGAACATTCTCCAGATGATCTTTGGGATGGGATGCCAATGCATGGAATACCACAATAATTGCATTTGAATAGGATCACTTGGGACGGCGACAAGGTGCTGAAGATGACGAGGACGATGATCACCATTAATCGAAATAGCTGAGCCCAGGATTCAATGTGAACGTGATTGGAAGAACTCGACGAACCCAGACCAAGATCTAGGATTGACCGACACCATTAACCCAATGTCAAGACATCTCAGCGATACCCAAAAAGCCAGAAACCTGTTGATACAGGAGCGGCTAATGGGATTCCATAAAAGCCCACATTGTTAGAATTCAAATCCCATTTGAAACCCTATTTTCCTCGTCTCAAGGCTCTCCAAGGCCCCGCAAACCCCAACCCACTCTGGAGCCTGGTTCTCGGATGTGCCAGTGTTTTAGTTCCCCTCCATTTGATCTGGTTGGAGTTGAACAAGAGTGCTTCGAGTGTTCGCTCACTCACTCACTCTTGGTTCGCTGCCTCACTGAGAGCGTGTCCGATGGCATAATAACCAAATTATGCGGTCATCAACGCTCTGAAATTGGTCCATCAAGAGCAAAATCACGCTCATTTTCTCTCCCACCGTCCTCACGAATCCAAACTCATGTGTGTACTGTATATTATTGGGTGGTATACTACCCATGAATGTGCTCCAGCTTCAAAGTCATCGAAGAGATCTGGTTCGGCCTCAAAGTGAGAGCCCAAGGATTTTGAATCAAGCTCAGGGGTACCAATAAGCCATTCGATTTTATTAATGCTCATCACGATGAGAAAGGTCGTGGCCACGCTCACGTGAAAGAAGACGAACCAATTGGGCCAAATCGATAAAATGGAGATGATGCTATTTTCTGCCAGCGGGCCTGATACGGGTGATTATGAATGAGATGAGGCTGTGCAAAATCACTGCTAGCTAGGCTCACATCAAAGAAGGGACGATCGATCGAGTGAGTGAGTGAGGTGAGTTCGAGTGCATACGAGAACACAACACAACCGATGATTAAGTCCTGCACTCTGACCTGATATCGCTCAGGGAATTGAATCTACTCAATCCCATCAACCTTTTTGGGCCTGTGGGCTCGGTGGGGAAGGGCATTGCGAAACACAATCTGTCCCCATGTCCCATCCATTCATTTTGATCAAACCCGGTAGTTATAAAAAAAACATATGCCTGACCTTCAGGTGCGTGAAAGGGTAAAGTGAATTGGACACAAAATCACCTTTTCATTTTCTATTTGCTGAGAATAGACTCCCAGCAACGCAATAAACAATGGGCTGATATTCGAAGAGCACTATGGGAAAAGAGAATACGCACGAGAATTTTTCGTGCCAGTCTCTCCACACAAAAAGCGTCACAAGTTTGCAAAGCATCCAAAAAATGCGAACGAAAATGTACAAATTTATGAAATGGTCTTTCGCCTTTTCCGTATCTTCTTTTTTCTTATCTTGTCGTTTTGCTCGCACTCTTCTAATTAAAGTGGCTCCATTTTATGAATAGGCAAATCACTTTACTTCACTTTTAATAATGGCAATAACTTTCACATAAATTGTCATGTTTCGTTAAGTCTGGATTTTTTTCTATTTACAATCGTGTCATCTTTCAGTTACCAAATTTGAATCCGATATTTCAGACCACTAACTTACATTTGTTTTCGTAGTTTATTCTGGTTTAAAGTGTGTGTTTGCTTGGCCAGGCTTGTGAATCATGTTTTTTTCGGCTTTTGTCGAGGAGTCCGAGTATCTCAGGAATGTCCTGACCATCTCCTGCACACTTCACACTCCACACGACATCCTAATGGAGGATTGCTTTATAGTCATCAATAAAAGAAACAGGTCTGACTTCTTCGTTCGTGCATTAAAAATCGTTAAACGCGTAAAAAATGAGGCCAATTGAGAGGACCAACACGATAGTCGGAACAGAGGAGATAAAGGGTGTGAGGCTGGCTGTTTCTGTTTAGGAATTCGGATTGCCTTCACTACAACCAAGAGATTCGAAGGAGTCTCTTGACGAAGACCACCAATAATTTAGACGTGCCGTATTATTGTGGGCAATTCCTCAGACCGACGAAAATGGTCCACTTTTTCCACCTTTATTCTTAGTTCGACTCGAGTCAAGTTCTAACGCAAGAAACGAACCTATTGTTGTAATTGAAGTATACATGCCATTGTTCTCATTTGCCTTTTGCTCATAACTGGCGTTGTCTTTGGTTCATAGGGATGCCTTTTAGATAAAATTTAATATTGCGTACTGTAATATGAAGGAGATCCAGGCATTTTTTTTTTTCATTCCACACCTTTTCAAGCATCAACCTTTTTCAAAAATATGTAGAGAACAGGAAGATGGGGTGCAGAGATTAGGCAACTCCACTACAAATCGTAAATTTGATGTCATGAATAAAAACACGTTAAATATATTTTATTTTCGTATTCCACTTCGCCCGAATTTTTAGAAATAATTTCCCTTTTGGTTTTGGTTGAGCAAGTCATTTTTCATTTCAAGCCCAATTCATAATCAGTTAGCTAATTTGTGACCAATCTCTCCAATGAAAGCTTAAATTTCTACTAAATTTTTGTAGTGAAGGTAACATTTTCGCGGCCTCTCTCTCAACTGGTTACCCGCTTGCTTTTACGCCCCTGATTCAAAGAACATCCTCACAGGCTCAGTCCAAGAACCACTGAATTTCTCTGGACTGGGAGGCTAACGAAAGGAAACATGATTTCCAATAGGAATAATTCGATTAGGTTCTTTTCCAAATGAGACCTTGGTAAGAATACATGTTTCAGTTTTCAACTCAATCGAAAGTAGGAGTCAAAAGTTATGCTCTGTCAAACTTCCGGGCAAATCCTACAAAGAATCAAGGAAGTAACCCTTGTCTGGTAATTGATTTTCCACAAAAGGGCGAGCTCATTCATTCTCTGCTCTCTTCAGTTTGTAAGTTTGAGCAAAGCTTTTCACTCCGGCATTCGATTGAGCTGAAATTGGAAATACGTAGTCTAGTGAATACAATCCCTTGAAGAAGAACGCAATTGAATGAATCCTATAAGAAATCATATTTCTCATTGTTAGCCTCCCAGTCCAGAAATTCAGTGCTTCGTGCTCAGTCGGAATGTTCGAAATTTGTCAAGAGGTAAACTGTGGAGGATTGTGGCAATATCTAGCCTTGAAGACGATCGCGTGAACACATTATGCCAATTCGAGCATTTTCTCCCCAATTTTCACGCAATGCCCGCGTTGTTTTCCAGCCAATTCATGGCCAATGGTTCCAAATTCCTGGCTTTTGATCTTTGATTTGGTAACCCAATCCCATAGACGAGCACAATCCAACCATTCTACCAAAAATTCCCGAATCCCTTCAATCTTATTTTGATGATACCTGATCAATCTAAGTACCATGTCATCCGTATGTTAGAATGTACTGTACGTAGTGTAGTCCTTCAAGGCCCCTAAAATGCGTCCTTCCTGATGTGTCGTGTGCCCAGGGTTGGCGCTCTTTGATACGTTTTTCACGCCGAACACTGTAATTTAGCTTCAAATTAGAGGTCAATTAGTGGAATGCGCTCATTCGAAATGCAAAATTGCCCTGGAAAATGAGATGAACTCGATTCCCATAGGCAACAACACGCCACAGGAGGTTGTTCGCTCTCTTCGACTCGACGAACGAAAGAAGAACGGACCAATTGATCTCTCGTGGATGGAGGAACGCTCAGAATTGTGGAAATCGTCTCATAAATTCATATCTTTCTTTGAGAACGCGGATCAACATGAACACCAGGGGTGGTATATAGTTTAGTAAGCATGATTCACCCAGCCCCACTAGATTTTGTGACCCCGGATAAGGCTAAGATGAACTGAACATTGAACCACTGGAATGGTTTCTCGAGCCAAAAATAAGTGTCTTTTCTTGTCGGGAACGGAATCGAGTTTCTTTTACAACTGGAAATATCTTTGGAAACAAACCCGGAGATTTGAGAAACTGGCATTTCACCTCAAAGTCATTCTTCCCATTGGGTAATTTATGCTAAGAGACCCCTTCAGAGATGTGAGACAAAGGGCATGAGGGCTATGATGACGATGATCATTATTATTGTTCCCATCTCATGGTCATTTGCATTGATTTTCATACCTTTGATCTGGTTCAAACACCCCAAAGCAAACTAACACGATCTGTGGCTTCCAACATAATCCTAAAACATGCGAAAAAGCCTCTTATCTTTTTCAGACCATTAAAGTAAAAACGGCCCAATGTTTCCATTTCGGCTCAAAAAACAAAAATATATCATACAGAGAATAGAGTTCAAAAGCAAATGTGTTATTTCATACATTTTTGTTTAATTTCTTCAAGCACTTACCTTACCTTCAGTTTTGACAAAGGGGCCTTGAACTCGTACAAATGGAAAAAATCCTTGCCCGGCTTTCAGCTTCTGTTTTAGAATGTGCAAGAAAAGTCAAGAAAGGGCCGATCAAGAAAGACTCTGAGTAAACAATTGAAAAAACTACTACACTTTATGGGTTACGCTCCAGTTCGCGTTGTTCCCATGCTCTTTTCAACCCTGACTTTCTTAGGTGGCTAATTTGGAATCCATGTTTTATGCTCGGTACGTGCCAAGCCGCTCCATCAGGTAGACTGGGTTGGGAAAATCTTCCGGCCTTGTTTGTTTCCTCTCCACTTTTAAACCTGATTCTTCGTATTTTTCTTCTTCTTCTTCTTCTTCTTCGCCTTCTTGACGCTCTGGTTCGAGTAGAATAGATTAATTTCCTGGATCACCCTCTTATTGTTTTGAGGGGGATGCACAAGAATATAAGCCCTCTTCCGCCATCTGGCTAGAGCAACCTGGCATGCCTCTACCGAAATGAAACTAATGAAGCTCATCAAAACATTTGAGGCCTCATGTCGAAACGGGCGTCTTTTATCGTCCCGCTTACTCCATCATGCTTACTGGATGTGGTGTCAAGCCCTCCATTGGCGGTGAATTGGAGTGAAAAATGATGTTCATGACATTTCGTTCATCCCCCTCTTTCTTCGTTTTAATAAAGCGGACTCTCAATTTAGAACAAAGAAGGTCTTTCGGAAGGCTTCCGAATGTCAAGTGGCCCATTTGACGTTAGTCGTTAGGTTGAGCCCCCGACCACACGCTCGTTCACACCTTAGATGGAAGCAATTTGAATTAATAAATCAAGGATAATTAACTACATTTTGATTGCATTCAAATAAAACATTGTAAGGCTGAAGTGATTTTAAAAAATAGGTATTGGTCATGCGTATGATCTATCTTTGAAACAAAAGTTTGGTTGGATTTACACATAATGGTGTTATGGCCTCCGTTCAAAGTTTCCCATTGCAAATGCGCGTAAGATTTGTCTGGCTTCTCTTCAATTTAACCAACTGCCTTTTGCAGGGTGAAACAGTATCAACGTACCTAATGCAATTACGAGATTTGCACATCAACTTTGAAAGGAGATGATTGAAGTGATTTTGGCCTTTGTTGAACATTTCAACTCACGAAACAAGATGTTTTTTTTTGTCTTTGTGGAACTTCATGCATCCTTATAATATAATATGATTTTCTTTTTCACAAACAATGAAAAAGTCGAAAGTTTTTTTTCAGATTAGAGCCTGAAATCCTGACAAAACAGTGCATGGAAAATAATTTCAAATGACATTTTAATTTCGGATAATTGTTTCAAATTTCCCTTTTCCAATAAATATGTCCAGGTTCTTTTGATCAAACTATTGTTGAATCATTTTCTTCTCTTTCATTCTCTTTTACTCTCTATAAACACTAGTTAGAGTAGTCAGCAATAAACAATAACTGAATAATGAAGGAAAAATGATGTTCATATTTTTTTTGTCTTAATCTCTTTTATACTTTTATATCGCCAGCTTCCATAAAAGGATCTGAAATGTTCGTGCCACAAAAAGTTAGCCAAAAATCGCAAAGCGAAAACGAAGTGCGCTTTTCCATGTTTGTTCACGCACCCTGTAGTTGAATTGCCGTATTGCACACAAACTTGTTGTAGTAGTAGTAGTAATAATAATAGCTTAGGACGGTGTTGTTCGTATTTGTCCGCACACAGGAGATGATGTTAGGCTAAACCAAGCCAATTAGAGTTTGACTGATGAAATTTGGGGCTTGGGAAATGAATTAGATTTATGAGGCACTCTCAACAACTTGAGTTTTCTCTTCCTTGGTTCTGCCAGGCGAAAAGTCAAGACCTTCAACGAGCGGGGAGCCAACCAGCCGTCTTCCTGCTCAACCAACAGGCTCGCAAATGAATTACTATTCCACTGGTTTCAAATACAAGCTGGATACCAAAAAGGTACGGTGCACTAGTAAAGTAGTAAGCAGGCCACTCAAAAAAATGAGAAAAGGTGCTTTGACATGCATTCCCTTCGAATAAACCATGGGAAAAAAGCCCCTTTAACTAGACTAATGTCAAGAAGCATGAACCCACCCTTGGTTCTGACTTAGATGTTGTAAACCAACAAACAAAGGTGCCTCAAGTGCCTCAGAAACTTTTACTATGCTGTCCAGCTAAATTCTCAGTGCACGATTTAGGGCCCGAATGAATCAAGTGTGTTTCATTTTTGGCCATTTTTTTTCGGCTTCTTCCCATGACCACCTTGAGTGTGTGAGTGTGCGCTTTCGGGTGCTTGGTGGTATAATTTGAATATTTTCGAGTCGCAATCTATGGGAAAGAAGTCAATGCGGGCGGCCCTCCAACCTCACTCAATATGAGTTTCACCTTTGACCATTGGAATTTCTTTGAAAGCCTCTTCAAAATTATCTATGACCAGGGTCGCTGAAAAATCATGTCGTTGAACAAATTCGAGCGAGTTGAAAGTCAGCGCAATAAAAATTGGCAACCCTGATTACGTCTTATCTCAAACGTGGCCAAAATGTCTTGAAGGAGAAGAATTGAATTTCTGTCAAATAGAAATGGTTCCTGGTTCATGTTTGATGGTTGACCTATCGGATGATATGAAGTCATCGTTATCATCTTAAACATTGTGACAAGCGATGAGAACCGAAAAATACCGACCAAACGCGGCATGTCATAACGGGGCGAGGAATGACCATTATCAAACGGCAAACCAGCTTCGCAATTTTGGCCAAACTACAATGATCCATATCAATGGGCTTGTGATTCTTTTCAGGTGGGTCTGCATTGTTCCATCACAGTTTACGCATGAACGTTAACATGTTGATGGGATTTCTGATTTGTACTTTGAAACTGGCGGGCAAAACTACCGGTTTCCGTCCACACTTTAATTGCTCCATCAAATGAACATGGTTCATAACTTGAGATATTTACTTCTTAGCAACCAATAAAGGAAAGTGACAAGCCCTCTGAATACGAATTGGCTAACGATTTTTTGAATAAGTCAAATAACTATTTGTGGTGCTCTTTAGAGGTTTAAGGCGGTCAAAGCCAGTCAAATAGGCTTGAGCATGGATTTCAAAGAAATACGGAAAGCATAACGGTGGCTGAATATGTTTCATTCCTTTCATGAGCATATATCCCTTCTAAGTGTGCGTGGAACACCTATTATCAAAGACCCTCAAATTGAAGATGGAGAAGACAAAAGGGAACAAAAGTCTCCACCGCCACTTTCGCAAAACTGATGTTTCCCAGGCAGAAAACCATAGATGAACCATTATTTGAGAGTACCCTGATAGTTCCACAATCCAGCTAAAATTACCTGAAGGTCCATTTATTGCCACTCCAGCTCTGAAACCTCTTTTATGCAACCATCCCCTCGTAATCACTTCCATCAGTTTGTGTTTTATGAATTAAAGACTTTAATTATGCTTGTATATTGAATACTTTACGGGTTCCAGTCAAAACATATACCATGGACGTCAAGTTGAAAATGTGAATTTAAGCCCAAAACAAGTTACTAAATGCAGCGTTGCACATTTGGAATGTTGAGTCAAGGTAATCTTGCGTCACCCTGAAATTTCCATGCATCCATATCTTGGTGGCTTTTTATGCATGCAAGTCATTAGAAGTTGAGAATATCGATAAAAATAGAAAAAACTATTTGCGGCAAATATCCCTGAGCTCGAAATCAGTCTTTTAGTCTCCATCTCGACGTCCATCCAATCTTCTTTGGCAGCAAGCACGGCTGGCAGTCCTGAAAGCAGTGCGTGGCTGGTGAATAGACAAATAGAATCCATAATAAGTGGCCCTAGGTGTTCATCAGTCATCGACAGGGAACGACTTCCATGCTCAGGTACTTACTTCTCAAGTACTTGAGCCTGAACGTAAGTGGAAAAGAGGTTAGCAGCGCAAGTTCAAATGGGTGTCGATCCTTTTGGACGCGAGTCAAGCTTCCTTAAATATATACATTACATTTGAGCCCTCAGCATCCATTAATCCACTAGCCCACATGTTCTAATAAGCTCAGGGATCATTTAAATTCAGTCCACTGAAGTACTCTCTGCCAACCTTGACTCAACAACAAATAGCAAAACCCGGTTTTGTCTCTGAAAATGCACAGCAGCTGCCCATAAGAGCTTTGGAAACAGAGATATATGCATGTACAGTAGTTAAAAAAGAGAGTCCTATGCGAAAAAATCTGACAGTGTTGGCCGAATCGTGACAGCGGGCGATCTAAACATTCGTCATCTTGATCAGTTCCCGGTTGGAGACACTCACTCCAACCTTCTTGGGGCTCTTCGGATCATCATCATCCACACGGGATGCAACCACAGGGTGACCAAATTAAAGCATGCCCTTTCAAGTACATAGGTGTAACTGAGGGTTTGAAAAATAATCCCAAATCATGATGTTTTAGATTGGGGTGCATCCCTGAATCTTAAAACAAGTCTAATTTTGTAAAACCATCGATCCAGGGATATTTCTTATCCATTGGGTCACCTTGTACACTGTGAATAAAATTGTTAGTGAGACCATGTTCAGTGTCTTCGTCAAGATAGACCTCCACTTATGACTTGAAGTGTGTGTGTGAGTGAGTGAGCGAATGAGTACATGGGAGAAAGAAGGAGAGAGAGTGGTTTGAACAAGGTGGTTCATAGGATTGGGTGGTGTTCGAGTTGTTCAACTGGTTGGTTGGTTGGCCAGTAATGGAACCAGTTCAAGCTCAAGCTCATTCCCCGCTAAGCTTGGGTAGCTGGCCAATCAAATATTGATACTAGCCCATTCGTCATATTTGACAAAGCATTTACGAAGACACGTCTGCTGCTCACTCAACCAACCAACTTGAAACCATTCAATTGTGAAATGCTCTCAACCAAGTTGTGTGGGTGCTCAGTTCATATGTGTAAAGTATAGAGTACAAGTTACTAACTTTTTCCTCGAGGGTTCATTCAAGATCCAAGAAATGTAGACGGAGTCATTAGTTTGAACAACCAAAGACGTGTTCGACGATGATGTTGATGGCAATTATAATAGCACCGAAAGCGAGATAATGGCCACCATACATACATACAGTACACTATTCAATGGACAGAGACGTCTGGCCGCAAATGGAGACATTGATCCCAATTGGATGCTTACCCGATCCATTCAGGCGGGAACCAATAACACAGAAACGAGAACAAACGAGACCGCCAAAACCATAAGGATGAGCCAAAGAAATGGCTCGAACATGAATGATGCACTCTGTGGTCTTGTAATTAGCCATGTATCTTTGGCTTGGAAATTTGAGAACAATGCTCGATTTGCAACTTCTCGTCAGGAAATGCCAACGGCCCATGGAGAAATTGGTGCTAAAAGTTAAATGAAACATGCAATTCCTCCGGAGGTCTGGTTGTTATTGTTATTATTATTATGTTAGTTCGCTTTGAGTCATAACAGCTCAATTCTAGATGCACGCTGTTTATCCCGTGTACTAACACTTGACTTGCAAAATAAAGAAGCCAAAGTTCATCCAGCAAAAACAGGGTTTCAAACGGGGAAAAATCCCGAATGGATGAGATGCCACAAACAAATTCCGTTGCATTGCTTGAAATTTTCAGCACATATGATGTATTCGAATTACTCCGCCAAAACTATACGTCTAATTGTCGGCTGATATTTTGGTCGGCGGGATATGTTACCATGTATTTTACACTTTATCTTAGGTAATGATTACATCATAAACTAACATGTGATACCGAATATTAGTGATTTTAGAGAGATAGAATAGAGAGTGAGCAAGATGCAATGAAAGGCTTCTGAATGTAAGAGTACTACTATAAATGTATGTTGATACATTTTTCAATTTGGGCTTGGGTTTATCAAGGACAAATAAAAATAAATCGAGGAAAAAGACTCCAAAACAAAATTATCTCGCGCACCACTCTTATTTGGATTCCAGTTATTGCACCAAGTGCATGCCAACCGAATACCCAGATTCTTTTTTTCGGACGACAAAAAGTGGGATGGAGATGTATTAGATTACAAAAGATTAGCTCTTTTTCCGTGGTCATTAATTTGACTGCAAATCTGGTCACAAGCCACAGGGTTGCGAGAAAATAAGACCTGATCTCACGTCTCCAAACTCCATCTCGAGTACGGATTGAATTAAAAAATGTGCCTCAACCTGTGGGTCGAGTTTTCTAACTGGCTTTGTTGTGAAGCTCTGGATGAATGGCAATTTTGAGAGCTCCATTCGTTCCATCGCCGGAGATCGAGAGTGGACAAAAATAAAATGGATGGACACGTAGTTAATATGCGAGGCACGAAGCGACTTCTCCGACACGAGTAATTCCTCCTCGAATATTTTTCGCCCTAGCCCCACTCTAAACGCACACACACAAACGCTCAGATATTTATTCACAGTATGTGGACTTATGCAAAAACGAGTGTACCTCCATGTACGCAATGCAGTCAGGTTGAATCCACTCACTTGGAGAACAACTGAGAGCAAAAGGATGATCTTCATCACCACCACCAACTCTGGAGATGACTTCAACCACGTCTTCCACATCCACATTGGCCAAGTTGAAGAACAAGGAGGAGGAGATGAAGAGGACCACGAGGATCTCAATCTTTATGGCCGACGAGATGCCGACACACAAATCTTTTAAATACCAGCCAATCTAGTTTGAACATGAGACCGAACATGTCGCCAAGGATTTGCACTTGCCTCAATGGGATTCAGTTTTTTAAGTCCTGGGCAATCCAATCTCACATCCCCATTGCTTAGCTCAAACATGAACGGCTCCTAAATAATCAAACTTACCGAGATGATCTTTAAATGGTGAACAATTCTATTGCGTCGGAATTGTTTCAAAAAACATATCAGACACATGTTACAGCCATGCATTTGAAACAGGGAGGTGCTTGTGGTATTTGACCGAGGTGTTCCGCAAGGGCCAATTCTACCGCCCTTCCTTCAACTTGGCATGATAATGTCGTAGAGCGGATGACTTGTCTATCTTTGCTCGTCCCCCTTTGCGAAATCCCAACCAATCAGAACAGGAAGATCTAGTTCTCATTTTCTTCTCCCCACATGTCTATCCACACGCACATATGTGTACCTGACACATGGCGCTCGAGCTGAGATTTTCCAAGCAGGCCATATGATTGCAGAGCTGCTTGGAGATCCGTGACGAAGCGATGAGAGGAGTCGGTTGCTCCAGAAACGGAGGAGAAATTGGAGCAGCACCCACTGCCAAAGCAAAGACCAATGACGAGCAAAGAAGACGATTGGTTCGCTTCTTCCTCTGAGATTTCAATCAGTCCGAGAAACACGAATGTCGGGCTAGTTCGTTCAGCTCATGTTGGAACGGAGGTGCTAAGGCTGCTTCTCGAACTTGGCCATTGACAATTGGCCCTGGCGACGAAATTGAGCTTCATTAGTGAGCATGGCAATAGCTTGAATGGCTTGAGCCCACTTGTGCCAAAGTGGATTGAGTGAATGCCAAGAAATGAATCGCTACTTTGCTCGCCTCGTTCCATTTCTTGGATGACATTCGAAAAATCTTGATTGCTGTCAAGGCAATATGTTTGGAACTCAGAGGAGGGGTGGATGTGGGTATGCATACGTACGTATACACTACACAATTCATACAGGCATGCATATATGTACATTCAATGCAAGAATACCTAATGAGCTCCTCTTCCTTGGTCATGCATCAAAACTCGGGGACTCCTTCATCCGATGGACCAAAACATGTAAATGGATAACCATTGTATATATTTTCTTACATTAAAAAACTACCATCTGCTAATTTTCTCCGTTGTTCTCTCCAAACCAAGAAAGTGTCCAAAGCAAAGACAAGTCCAGGATATTAAGCGATCCTGTATGTACGTCAAGTCAGGGGCGATTCTATTAGTATTGTTATCTTGAAGGATGTCAGGCGGCCAGTTCAATTCGAAATCATAATACCTTCGATTGAAGAGGGATGCTGGAGCTGAATCTGTAGACGAACCACCTCCTCCTCATCGTCATCATCATCATCGTCTATGCCATTGTCATGGGCCTCATCATCGAGGTAATAATGACCAAACTCGGTTCTTTTCTGATTTTTTGTCAAGATGTTTGGCTGTGTGTGCTTTCCATTGTTCTCTCTCTGAACCTGATGCCGAGTTCGTCTCAAAGACGTTTTTGGGTTCCAGACAAACCTAACTCCTTAGTAATGGCACTTTTCAACGAGTGTTTTTTCGCCTGGTAATCGGCAATGAAACCCCTTTACTCAATCCATTTTCGATCAATCTGATGAATCGCAAGCTGATAATGAGCCCCAAGAAAGTGTGCAGTTTCACTTCCACAATTTGGCACCACTTGAATGAACAGTTGGTGGAAATAGAGTCCAAGCTGAAGTATTTGTCCATTACTCGCTTGCCTTGATGTACTTCACGTTTCAAATGTGTTTGGAATATCTGGAATCTTTCAGTCCGAGATGATGATGATGATCTGATGTTAAATGGGGCATTCGTTTCACTATTGATGGATGATGCTCTGAGATACAGTTTCACTCGAACCAGTCCAGATTTCAAGATCAGGCCGCTGACAAATGATGCTTCGAATGGCGTAGTACAACAATAGATCGACTTGACCAGACATTTTTCTACGTTTGCTTTGTTCTCAAATTAAACACAAATACCAAGAGGATTCTCCGCAAACGGTGCTCAAAGTGTTTTTTTTTTTATCAAGTTGTTTGAATTTGTCATTAACATTTTGAAACTAGATCCCATTTCAATTGAGTCTCAATAGGTTTGCACGACTATTTCATTTCAGAACAACACAAGTTTTGGATAGTTTTGCTTGGTTTGGCATCTCGGAGAAAACTTTCATATCTTGGTCAAAGATCTGGTCAGTCCAGTAAACCGTGTGCCTGGAGGGCGTTCGTCCAGATCTATTTCCAGAAAAATGGTATTTCTGCTTCTAATGATAGATGTTGAGCGAGCGTCTGAGCTGAATGGCCACTTGCCGAACCAATTTCCCAACCATCAATTTATTACTATGCTTATTATCAGTCTTGTTATCATCTTTGTCGTTCCACGAACATGTAGAACTATTATTGTGTTACCACCCTGACTTTCCATTTGTTCTAGATCTCATCTCATACACCGATGGTTTGTTTGACTGCCTGGCGCAAAACTTGGACTTGGATGGACTTCTCGCTTGACTGGACAAGAACCAAGAGTAGTGGGAAGCTGAGAAGGCGCTCTCGGATTCTCGATCTTCGAACTAATCGCATTTCAAGAGGACCATTCTCCATGCTAATATGCACAGCAGTTGAATCATACCAATTGTGACACTTTTGGTGAGATTTTCCTTATTCTAACATTTTTTAGAGGGGAGGAAACAATCTTTGGCAAGATGTTGTTGAAACTATACATATGTCTTGAAAATGTCCAATCCAGGTTATTCTATTGCATACTCAATAGTATGCAGCAGCATGCTTTGGTAGTTGGTAGTGATCTTCGGGAGATTTATTATGTTACTAACAAAAAATAGGTAGCTTGTTAATGTATATAATAGGGTTACTTTTGAGTACATCAAAATCTGGCCGTAATAATGTAAGTATAGTTGTAAATATAGTTGAAGCATCGTAAAACAGAGTAGAAATAACTATACTCGATGAAGTTTCACAACATGAGTTGCGTTTTTCACTGGCAAAAATGTAGCTTATGTACTGAGACTTACTTTCCTTGAGCATGTTTTTTTCTACTTTGTCTTACTATGCTTCCACTATGCTTCAAATATACTTTCAAATGCCCTCAACAGCTGACCTAATATTCGTGTAAACAAACTACCTCTCATGAATTCGATCAACATCTTGTCCATGGTTCACGTAATCTCATAACTCATTTGTTTCTCGTTGAGAATGGCGATGGTCAGAGAAAAACAAATGATGAAAATGAAGTGGACATGCCATGGTATTGCTGGCTTTTTTTCATTTCTTGCGCTAACCATCTCGTTATTCTCTTTTGGCATCACAAAGTGGTGCGACAGCTTCTCGTTTTTTGGGTGAGTGCCTTTTTTGCGTCTGGCCGAGCGTTTTGTGGGCGTGATCAACGACACGAACTAAGAAATCAAGCCATTCATGAACCTCCCAACGAACTCCCAAACGAATGAATGAATGAGTTTGTACGTACTGGAGTCGATGAGAAAAGATTCCAATGACATTTTGGCGTGATTCAATTTCCACTTGTGGCATGGCCATGGGCACTCTTTGCGCTTGTTGCAAATTTCGACCATAATTGATCACCTGAATTCTTTTATTTTTTTGCAAATCGAGTCCGTTGCACTCGTTGTGGCTCTGTAGGGGATTGGCAAGCTAGCTACTAGCCTGGTGATGATGATTTGTGGCACCTAATCAAGGTAATTCTCAGACATAATCGGTACACATCCTCTTCTAACGAGTATCTGAGACCGTTCACAAGTTTAGCCACGTTTCGGTTCGTGTCAAAATGTATTCCCCTCATTTTATTCCCCGTGGCAATTTCTGCTTTATTTTCATTCCTGGACGAGATTAGTTCTCGATGGAGACGAAAAGGATCCTTTGTATTGCTCTGGATGAACAAAGCAAATACATTTGACGGTCATAGACTTTGCCCCATTTCGTCCAATCGTGAGTCTTTCTTTGATGTGATAAATGTGTGCCAAACTCGCACGCATCCAAAAATTCGCATGTGTTGAAATTTAACGATTCAATAAGATTTCGAACCGAAACATTCAATTCTTGAAAAAAAAATTGGTTTTTAAAATGTACTCATACACCTTATAATAGGGCAAGGAAAATCAGAGAAATCCAACGAAGTGTGCGTTTTCGGACTCGTCCCCGAAAAGAGGCTCGAATCGTCACAAAGTCGGATCCAGATTTGCTCCACCACAAATTGATGACTACATTCCAAATGGTCACAATTGCAGAAGCCCACAACAGCAACAACCAGATCGCCATCATTGAAGACGACGTCCAGTTTAGCCCCTGAGAAGATTCCCGTGGAAAGCCTCTCTTTCTCATCTGTTTTATTTGTCACGCCAAATGGCTTTTATCACATCAGCACGTCGTTCCCTCGTATGGACGTATGTACGTACAGTGGTACAGTACTACAGTAGAGTAGTGTGCCTCTGAAGTCCGTATCTGTGTGAGTGGACAATCTGGAGAGCAACTCCACAAAAATGACCAACTTCCGAATGAAATGAATGAAATACCACAAGCCCATTCCTCCTCGTTCCTCTTGATTTTCTGGCCGGCTTCCGTGGGGAACGAACAACTGTAACAGTATCACTGGACAACCTAAGCCAAAGAGAGCATGGTGAATGAAGGCGATCAACAACCACAACAACAACAACAACAACCGGAAGAGCGATGATCTTTCTCAAACAGATTCTTGACGGTGATTAGAATGGGATCGAGCGAGACTGGACAATGGAAACGGACTTAAGGTCGTAAAACAAGAATTCAATGAATTACGGATTCAAAAGTCCAGGAAAAGACATGATTGGAGATAAACGCAGATGCTCGTTAACACAGATAGAAAATATTAGAAAACCAAACCACCTTCTCAATGAAAAATCGCAGGCTTGATCCAAACGATGTTTGACTTGAAGTTCGAGAAATCTTTAACTTTATTAGGTCATATGTTTGGTGTCTGGGGAGGCATACTTCAAGCATACTTTTTAATTATCTTTTGCAGGCCTTCTTAAAGATCTTGGGTTTCTAAAATGACATCATATGAATGTTGTCTAACCCTTAGCAAGTATCAAACCCAAAGTTTTATGCAAAAATGGTTCAATAGGTTTGAAATTCACCTGAAGTCAATATTGGGAGAATCCTTGTAACATAATAAAGCATTAGTACTACTATTGCCGTTTTCATAAACCAATGTCCTGCGAACGGCAAGGCACGGACGATTTCCAATAACTCTTCAATTAGTTCAGTTTCAAACTTTTCATATGAGCCCTTGGGGTGTTTGGTCCTCTTTTAACCTCAGTTACACTCGCTTTGATTAATGAAGACCAAACAATGATTTTTGTCAGTGTGACTTTCCCACGTGCTAGATCTGGACGAATTGGCTGAGTACGTACGTGGCTGGCTGGCTGGCTGGTTACCTTGCCAATGGCGGTCTTGATTCTCCATTCAAACGATTTGAACAATAACACTATCCACTCATCAAGGACGGATTCTGGTTCAATCGATCTCAGATCTTTATACTTATCATTATTAGTCATGAAAGGCGTAGATATAAGGGAGAAAGGACCACTATCCAAATGAAAGTAATAACTCTGGACCTTGGTTAGTGGAAGTCAATGAATTTCAGCCGACGAGAATTTGGACGAGATGGAAAGAGACAAGTTGTTGAGTAGTTCTGGATCTCTGCATGGCATTTTTACCCGTGAGAAGTAACACTTGAATGATTTTGGAGACAATTTAAAAAATCTAAAAAAGGAAAAAGGCGATCAAGCCAACGAGAGCATTGAACCGAATGAAGAAGAACAAGAAGGCTTTGGCCGCAGATTTCGGAAGAGAAATGAGGGAGGAAAAAACGAGACGGACTCTCCACTGTTGCTGTTGATTGAGTGGGTTTAATAGAAGTTTACGGGAAGTTTCTCGGAAGTCCACTGGCTGTCCAAGCGATTTAAGGAAGTCATTTAAGCAGGAAGTGTGTTCGTTTGCTTAATGGGGCTTTGTTGAATGATCCAGCTCAAATATCGGAAATGCTGCACTTTTTTCCAAAGACCAAAATCCCGCTTCTGCCTAATTACCGATCCACAAAATTGCCGGAGATTTCAACGCTTGCAGAGAAATTTGTTTCTCCTTAGAAACGCATGATAAAGGAGTCCAAATCCACGAGGGCAGTGAACAATAAGGCCATTGAATCATGCAACTAAGAGTGGGATTAAAGACGAAAACAATTTATCGTTAAAAAGAAAGCTTTTTCAACGTTCTTGGCTGCCCTTTCAAACGTCAAATCAGCAAGAAGAGCACCTTGAAGCGTGATTTATTGCATTTTATTTCATATCCTTGACTGGAAATTTGGCCTGAATGAAATGATATTCTCTTGTATTTGGGAATCTAATTTCTCTGTCTGCTTTATTTTTCGATTGCCCTTTCTACTTTTTGGACAATCGTAACACCAAAAATCTTCCAATAGAAGTCGAATTTGAATAAACGGATGCTTGCATCTACTTATGTTGACAATTCTTAAAGACTTCAAAACCCTCAATTAGCCAAAAATTCCTTTCACTGTTTTTCCACCCCTCCATTTTTTGGCAAAATCCAATTGATTTAGATCTTTGATTACGATTTCTATTTCCCCTCTGGCCAACACAAGTCGATTTCAAAGAGGGGATCGAGTTCGGCTTTTTTGCTCTCAACGTGTGGGTGTGACGAACAAATACAGTGTTGCTTATCAAAAGTGACAACTCGAATGGCTTCCGATTAAACTGTGAAGCTCGGCCGCCAAATAAATGTCCGGAGGCGTTTGGACTTCCATCCATTCATTTTGAGGCGAGAGCAACGGAAAGGTCCGATCGAATAATGTGTCGAGCAACTTTTAAGTCGTCCATTTAAATGATGACGTAATTTGGTTGGTGGACTCGAGTCCGTGAGAAACGCGGTGCATTGTCGGTGTTGTTGTAATCTGTGATGTCCCATGAACAAGTTAGAGATGACGATGATGATCGTGATAGTAATAATAATAATAATGATGATGATGATGATGATGGTCTTGGAGTGTTTCCGATTCATTGATTCTCGAATAAGAAGCCATTGTTGTGTGGGCTCTCTGGGAAATATCGGAAGTCAATTGGCGTGATCATAGCTCAGCGCGCAGAGGAGCCACCATTGTGGAGATCCACCATTAGAGCGAACAAAAGCACTTACTTCCGAACGGATCTAGATCCTGAGAAAGCTTATGGAAGCGTGAACACACGACCGACGTGATTTTCATCACCTTCAACAACCCGCCATCATCGTTTCATTGCTCGTTGGTCTTCTTCCTTTGTCCACTAAACCACTATCCAAACCTACCATCGAACGAACCCACGTTCAAGAAGAGCGTGGGGGCTCTTTAATAACTAGTACAACAACAGTTTTGACCAGAAAAAATGCCTTATCACCTGGCTTTTCCCAGAAGATTCTAAAGCACACACGACATTCAAAATGACGATTGATGTAGCTGAAAAAGGAAGAGCTTCAGTGAAACCAAACAGTTTTGAGCCATGAAGAATTTGCCGACGAAGCTTTTCTTGTAAATATTCGGGGTCGCTAACATTTAGGTCAAAGAAAGTAATTTCTGGAGGGTTATTGGCGGATTTCTCATCACCGCTTCCTGCCATAAGAATCATTGAAAAATTAAATGATATCAGTATATCATAAAGTCATTTTTTTCTCTGCCCTTTTTTGACATTCATTTTTCGTCAACGTTTACATGGTAAGTAATGATGGATGGTTTTAGTATGTTACTTAACAATCAAGAAGTTTGAGGGTCAAGTTGAAAGCGACCACCCAAAAAGAAAGCGATAAACATATTTATTCTTGGCATACATAAATTTGCATAAACCGTGTTTCATATATTTATTTCATTTTCAACTGGCCCTCGAATTTTCACGACGACCTTCAGCTGGTCAAGGACGTATTTTAAATTTTACCACTCGTGAAGTTTTATCAAATGACCATTCATCCTATTTCGGTTCAATAATTCTAAAGGTTTCGTTACGCGCGCTGTAAATTTCCCATCAACGCATTATGTAAATAAAGGCTGCAAGAAAAGTTGTGAATAAGTACCAGAATTAAGAGTAACGTTTTGATAAGGGTTGTTTGTATTGAGAACTACAACGTTTTTCTTTTGTCAGCCATCCATTTTTTAATTGATTTCTTTAGAAAAGTCCAGAATGGGCTCCATCATACCGTGCAAACTACTTCGATTGCGTTGTAACCAAAAATTGTATCCAATGAGTATGTAATGCTCGCAAAAAACAGTACCGATTTTGGCATTCCTTCACATCCCTTGGCTGAAAAAGTCCCTTCTGGGGCAAATTTCCCTCTTCATTTGATCAAAAAATTCGCCAATCACTCCAAATGTAAAAGAACTGGAAGGCCTTAGGATGGTGTATATATCCTCGGTCATGCTCTTGACCTCTCCCAAATTTGATGTCTGTCTTTCGTTTCGATTGTGCTCACCCCCAAAGGTGAGAACTCCTTTGGATCCAGCTCTCTCTCTCTCAAATTTCCTCGCATCCTTGCTCAGCCCCACGATTCTCCAATGCAATGAATGAATGAACTAGTTAATGTGCACTTCTCTTTCAAGTAAGTGTGGCGTACATACGTACGTACGTATCTATCTACTGTACAGTACTCGTCTGAATCTACTCGTGCTTGACGAGAATTGTTCTCACGATCCACCGCGATGATCGTTGATAAAGTGGAGATCAACTCGGACATGATTCCATGGGAACTGAAATCCTCGTCAACACTTGGGGGCTGGATTGTGGTGTACTCATTGGCTGGAAGTTGGCGATCGATCGTTGATCACGAGCATAGTGGGCTCCACGGAGAGTAGCTCCTTCCCGCTTTTGGCAATCACGAGCCAATAACCAGGGCAGTTTGCTGGCTCCAGGAAATCTGGAAAAGAAAAATGGCGACACACCCCTGAAGCACCCCGCCAACCTCAGTTATTTTATATCTATGTAACATTTCAGTCTACAGCATCGTCTCATTCAAATCCTGTCATGTGGGATTGGGCCGAAGAGGCCAGTGAGTGGTTCAGTATGCATGATTTATGTACTGGTTGGAATTTTCCATGGTATTTCAAGTATCTCGATGGCGATGTTCTCTCGTGGCTTTTTTCGTTCTTTCTTCCTCTCAATTCTCGCTGTTGGCGCTTTTTAGCCTGGACAGATCAAGTTGGACTCTTTGGGCGCACCACAGGGTGTCGAGAAAGTGATGACTCACTATATTTCATGAACTCTCCACCGAGATAGACCTGACCTTGTCACTTTAAACTGACTGTAAAGGGGTCAGAAATGGTTCGAAGACATGAGCTGGAACATTTTACGATATGAGCTTTGTGAGGCACGAAAAATAGATCAATGATGCACCAAGGGTTCGCCCATTTTGGACGGGCATAACGTTAGGAAATCGAGTAAACTTCTTGACTTTGCGTTTGATAGTCATCGGTCTCCCTTGTGAAAAAATCTTCTCTCTAGTCCAAACCATTCCATTGATCCTTGGAACAGCATCCGTGTCATCAAGGAAAATAAATGTGTCCCACATTGTCTGACAAAAACCATCCCAAGTGTTGTTTGGCGTTAGGCTTCATAGATGTTGAATGTCCAATACACCGCAGGTAATGATAATGGCTAAGCTTGGCAAAAAATGGTTCCCATGTTCGATAAGAAAAGACCATTCTGGTTCAGTCTCCTCTGAACTGTCTCTCCGTCTCGCTGGTCTGATCTGCCTGCCAGTGTTATGAATGTACTAAAAGAGCATGGAATGAGAGATGGAGCAGTTGTTTGATAGATGCATATGAATTAAGACTCATAAATCTCCTTCAAGTCCTAACAAAAATTTGAATGGAGATCAGCTGGAGCAAGAGAGAAAAAAATGAGAAAGAGAGAGAGAGAGAGAGTCTGTCCGTCGCCACTTCAAATAGTTCAAAATTACAAGCGACCAGCCCTGTCTCTCTTCCTTTAAGAGTGGGAACGATATGTTCTGACGGATTATGAACTCTATGTTGTGCACTACCACTCATGAGGGTTCCAAACACTCCCAGTACTATAGTAGTCAGTCGAGTGAGTGTATTAAAAAAATGAACAAGCAGGAAGGTCTCGGAAGAGATCAGGCCAAAGTTGAAGAGTTAATGGTGGAGCGTTTGGTGATACATTGTTCTGGCGTAGCTGCAAACAGCCAGACATACGTACGCAGACCCATGGTGGTTGTACCAAGCCCACCTACGTACGTCAGGGGGTACTACACAGATATGAAACATGAGATGGAATTCGAGACCCATTCACATGATTGAGCGAGGGTGCTTTAAATACCTCGGCGGGATTTGAGAAAACCCTGGTTGGTTCAGTTTCAATGTTGAGAAAACTGGTAACTGGATATTTTGCCACCATTTTCTTGGTACGGACATACTAAGTGGATGTGAGGATGGCGTGTTGACGGTTGATCCGAAGATGGCAACGAATGGCTTCCAAGGGGTTCATTCACTCCAATAATGCGGTTGATCTTGGTGCTCTTGGCAGCCAAATGTTAAACGGACTCCACACGAGCAACAACAACAACAACAACAATATTAATGGACAACAGTCGGAGATGATGAAGTTTCCCACACGTCAATAAGAGCACTCACTATTTACTTCTTCTACCTTCTTGTCACATTTCTCCCATTCACTCGACAAGTTTTGTCCAAGTCTCCGATGCCAGCCAAATTAGAGCTCGGAAACAACGGCCAGGTTCGACGCATTTGATATGGATCTTGAGCGAATACATTGACACAGAAGGATAGATAGCATCCATCTCAGTGGTGGAAGAAGCCTTGACAGCCTCAGAAGCTAATGATTACTCATGCAAAAAAGCGAACAACTACGCATGACTTTCATCATTTGTCCAACGAACCAAGGATGGATACAAAAATGCACTCGGATGGAGTAGAGGGGGCGGGCCCCTATCATGAGATCCACCACGCCCAGTCATGAATAAAACAGACGACGACGACGACGATGGTGATGATGATAGTCATGATGATTTACTAGCATCACAACACGACCCAACTGGCCGAGGTGTTCAAACCACTGACCGAAATAGCCTCATTTGACGTTTCGTCGCGAGAAAGTGTGTCATTTTAGTTTCCTCATTTTATTTCAGAATGGCCTAAAATCCAACTTTTTTTCACTTATCTCAACGACCTCGAAGAGAACCCAGGTGACGATTACTTTTAACTAGTGCCAATAGCCGTTTCCAAGTGTGGAGACAGATGCAAATTCAATGGAGCAGATTAATTCATCGACGACACTTGATTTTAATTTGAAAACTGTCGCGTCACACCCATTCACTCACTCACTCACTCACTCACTCACTCCCTCGAAGCTTGTCTTTCCATATATCTACGTAGCTACTCACCCTTCAGTCAGTCAGTGAGCCACTGGTCTTCCGTTAGATGAGATTGGTGGGACTGGTTGGTGCAGTTCCCCAAGGATCAATGGACCAATCCTCATGAATGATAGATGGGGTGCTCACGGTTGTCGATAGCTATTTGAGTCAGCTCCCTACTTAACGGGATTAATCCGACCTCTAATCAAAGTCCAAGTCTAAGAGAATGAATGCACGGTCTAGGCTGAAAAAAAGTACCGACCGTGGTCAAGAAACCAAGTCATGACAAGCGGCTAGGATTTATGTCTTCATTTCACACACCCAGTCGAAATAGCTTCTTTATTTCTCACCCGTCTCTCTCTTTCTTCAGAGAGAGAGAGAAAGAGAGAGCTTGTTCTCAATCCAGGATGAAACCCAATCCCAGAGCAAATAAGCCTCTTTCTTGTGCATCGTCTTCGTTCATCCATGGCAATTGTGATGCCCATCGATCTCTTTTTCATCAAGTGCTACCAAGGTTAAATGGCGGTCGTTTTTTGTTGTCATTACGATTTCAATACCATCCAACCAACCAACCACTCCGGCTCCCTCATCTCGTTCCAAGGAGTTCACAATTGGGAGTATGATGATCTGGATCTGACCTGCCAACAACAAATGGCTGGAATTCCAGTTCTTTCTTTCCCATTGATCAATCGTGTTTACTTGGAAATGACGACTCGAGAATCAACATAAGGCATAAGTAAGACATCCACGTTCAACGCAACTCTTGAATGGCCTCTAGATCAACGAAGGGGTGGGTGTCTCTCACAGAGAGAAGAGTCATTTGACCAAAATTTGTGAGAATCATTACAAATGGAAGAAGTGTTTGAACTCGATCTTCTATTTGGCACAGCGTGACTCCATTTCTTGTCGAGGAACCCGAAGAACTAGAAGGATGATGATGATGATCATCGTGCTGATCATCACCACTACCACTTCTACTACTACTACTACTACTACTGCCATCGTCATGATGATGCTCTCACTTGATTGAATCAAAGCTCAAAACTCATCCAGGGCTCAAGGATCATCATCTTCCCTCCGCCGCCCATTGAACAGGCCAACAAACAAGCAGAACTAAGCCACTTTAGCCCTCGAAATGGTCCATTTTTTTAAATATGTAATCGACAAAAACCCTTTCAGACATCAATTTCAGCAGTTTGGTATTCGACCAACCATCTTTTGTTTTGACTATTTTTCAAAAGGTGTACATACTCTACTGTGCAGCCAACGAGGCTAAAGTGAGGCCCCGGTTTGATTTGGCATGATCTGGATGTTCTCTATTGGGCTTGGAAGAAGAGCATTATGGTTCTGGTTTGATCTCACGCCTTCTGAATCATTGGACGGGCTTTTTATCGTTATACTGAATTGAATGGTGATGGTAAAGGTGGCGAAGAATCAATCCTGTCCAGAGATTCGGAGCCTTTGGCCAAGCTGAACCCGACGACAGTGCGAGAAAAAGCAATGATCCTCCTCCAGGAATCATAAGTGAACCCAGCCAGGGTTCAGGGCAAAACAAATATGGATTACAATTATCTCCAAATCGTAAGCACTCGAGCTGAATATATTATTCGATGGCGATGATCACTCAGGAAGTCGAAGAAGTCATGGTGGGACCGGGCAATCCTTGAACCCAATCCCATTCGAAATCTAGCTCACTCACTGACTGACTCAGTGTTCCTTGGGGAAAGATGTGCGCAGAAATATCCCGGAAACTTTCCGTACGTATTGTGATGGACAAGCAATTTCCTGGCTCTAAACTAGCGTGATGGGATACACCTTGACGGACTTGAGGAAGACATGATCTTTTTGACAAGTTCTCCGCTCTGAGAGGAGGCGCTGATGGTTGGGCTCGTTCAATTTGCTGACACCATAAAATGGTTTTTGTTCTGGGGTGCATGCAGCTAGCTGGAATCCTTTGCTTGCTTGCAATCGTGCCAAGTGCCAGCTAACCAACCAACCAACCAACCTAGTTGCCAACATGGTAGCTCATGATATGGCGACAAATAAGGTCATCATGGTCTGGCGGTCTAATTGAAAATACAAATGGCTTGAAAACGCTAGCTGAGCTTTTTGTGCACCGAATCCGAGGGAATTTTCAAGAAGGTGATCTGTCTTGAGACCTCAGGAGACCAACCAAAGCACTACAACTACTGAACCACCACATAGTACATGCCTAATCTCCAGTAGTCAGCGAGGAGTGAGAGGAATCGCATTTTTTGCTGCAATCCCCGCGTTCTTGCTCTCTCTGTCTCTCTGCTCGGCAAATTGCGCTTGATACAATTTGATGTCAAGATCTAATGGTTTGATAAACAATGCTCGGTATGGGGCCGAACCAATTCACTTCACAACATTCAGCGGATACGACTCTTCACTTTGTGGATGTGTGTGTACGAACAACTAACTCGACGAGCCCCATTGAATGGGATTCGAAAGATCAGAGCTCGAGCAGAAAGTTCGACAAAGTCAATGTAAACAATGCACCAGAGTTAGGAAACATCGATCCTCACGAGAAGATGTTTGTAATTGGATTGGCGGCCCTTGATTCATTCATTCGCCGATCGTGAAATACCTGGAAATCCTTGGAACCAAGACGGCAAAAAGAGGATCAAAGGCAGGTTCTGGAGGATCACCATCATCATCATCGTCGTCATGATGAGGACATCTCTCTGGCAATGTAATCCATTTTTTGTTGACCCGATCCCAAGGCGGGTTTATATGGGCACCTCGCGGACGACTTAACGCCTCGATTTCAAATTGTCATTCTCGAGTGGTTTCGGGGATTGTAATCCTCTTTAATACGAATTCCGCGGATTTTTGCCCAAGTCAGAGCTGTAAATCCTCCTCGTTAGAGCCATTGATCTTGCTCAGATCTTTCCCAGAGTCGATCACACGCCAACTCTAACCATTCCTTCCAACCGTATCGATCCAAACCAAAGAGAGTCCATAAATAGCTGTGAGCAACTATGGCCCCAAGAATGAGTGAGTGAGAATGAGGTGGTAGAGTTCCATGTGTGAATGAAGATAGCGGAAGACGGCGACGACGAAAAAGCCTTAGCGGTCAATTTACATGATCGTCTCGAGAGTGAAAAATAATGAATGTGTCTTGCCTGATCTCTCTTCGTTCGTCTTCGAGGGTAGAAGAACTACTACGTACATTGGCGGTGAGTTGACTGGTTCGTGGTTGTCGTGCATTCGGACTTAACCCCACTTTCCACCCATTCCAAGCAAGAATGACAGGGCACAAACCCCAACGAACAACAAGTGTCCAATCATCATCGTGTTCTCGGCATCATTATTTTCGGGCATCAACTTGATTCCGGGGATTCAAGGACACCTCAGTCTCATCTTCTTGGGGATGATCGTCATGTCCTTTTGTACCAAACTTTGGTAGGGGAACGAGCAATTACGGTGCCATTTCAAGAAAGAAAAGGAGAAACAGGCCCAGTCTTCTCTTTTTTTTGTGGAGGCCAATGTGAGTTTGTATTGGCACCCAACCAATTCCCACGATGTGTCTACAATGACACATGGGGTTATCCATTCAAAACCACCAACAACTTAGCCTAGCTGGCAGACCTCTCAAGGCATGAACTCAATGTTGACGTTTTTCAACACGTTCCTTAGAGTTGGTCCAGACTTTCAGTGGTCCCTGAAATGGCCAACAACGACCAAGATTCATGAGCCTTCTTTCTTTGATACACTTCTCGATGGGCAGAAACATATTTTTCGGCTCGTTCAAGGCCAAAGTTCGGATAGAGAAATTACTCTCGCCCAGAGAGAAATATTATTAAATGGCGTCCATGACGGATGTGGTGAGTGAGAATAAACGAAAGGGGTCCTTTTTGTCCTCTTTCTTGTGGACCTCCACAAACCAGACAGACCCCCAGAAGTGAGGGAGTTAGTTCAAGCGGTTTTTGCCCGAGTTTTCGTTGCTTGGGATTGTGTGTTCTGTGGCTCTTTTCTCAGATGGTTAATGTTACGAAAACCGTTTCGGTCACAAAGCAATTGGACAAAGTCAGTCAGATGGTATTTGCTTTGGAAGGAGGTGTTCCGATGCGAATCCTGGGATAGTTTCTCCCTGGATCTAGATTTCAGATGAAAAAGACTCTCTCTCTCTCTCTCTCTCAGTCATTGTAGAACGTCTATGTAGTGTTCATTTGGTCATCGAGAGAAATCTGGATCATGGAGGGAAAAAGATCAAGACAACCAACGAATCCAGGCTTTTGTTCTGCACTTCTTGGACGACAACCGCGACAACGACGACGACGATGATGATGATTGCCAGGGTGATGGCTCTATTTCTATCTACAATAGCACTGGTACAAATGTCTTGTTTTCTCTTGAAGCACGCTTTTCTGCCTTCGTTTCTTTCTCCTTCATGGGAGAGGGATTTTAACATCTCAGTTTTCTTGTCCAAATGTGGTTTGAATGCCTTTTGTGATTGGTTTCACCTTCGTGCACTGACTGCGAGAAGACCATTTCTTCCCGGGTAATATCGAACGTCCATCGAAGATTTTAGTCCACTTTGTCGTTTTATTGTCCACGAAAACCGTGGTATTCATTCCATTTGTAAGCACTTGCTTGTTCTTCCATTCATTCACATGTACGAAAGAGATTACAAAAAGTAGTTGCCATGAATCTTGTTGGACTAATAAGGACTCGTAAATCAAGTGATTTCAGTGTAATTGGTGTCCATTTTGTGAATTGTCCAGAACAATGACATTCATAGTGAACAAAACACACGGTGAGCTTGGACTCACTCGCCAACGAAGAACACAAGCATACTATACTCACAAACACACGCTTTCAACGATGCATGGGAAGTTTCTCACCAGAACGGAAGATTCCGGAGAACCGCCCAAATGGCCGCAATAATAACTAATAATAATAAAGAATACTCGTGAACGAGAGATGGACCCGAAACGGAGAGCCGCTGTCTCTCTCTCTCTTTTCGTGTCCGACATATCGACCGAAATCAATTTGGGTGGCTTAAGTACATAACAAATGATGTGCCGAAAAGCCCTCTTTCTCAGAGGGCACTTTGGGGATTTACCGCACCACGTTCGTCGTTTGCTCGTACCGCCAAAACTCAAATAATCATGTCGGCGGAGAAATGCGAGAGAACCTTTGCAAATGAGAATTCCATTCCGGATTTAATGCATCCATAATTTGTCTTGGACTAGTCAAAGTCGGCCCACTAACCCGGACATCACAAGTCTGAGAGAGAAAAAGCAACGCATCCACACATAGAGTTTCGTTTCTCATACGTGTTTATCACATTTAAAGATAGCACCAATCTCCGCCATGGGTATTTCAATGTTAAACAACTACGAGTACAAATGTAAAGTAAACATTGGAAACGATACAAGCCCGTAACGGCTAACTAAGACCACCATTCAAAAGAAATGCCCAATCAATTCACGCTTTCATGAGCTTGTTAAATGATCGGGGAACAAAACCAACTCTAAAGTAATAACTGACCCGACTCTTACACGATATGACTTACCAGAGTGTGGGAAGCCCCCCATTCGAAATTCTCAAATGACTTGAGCCGATATGTGAGTGGACTCTTCAAATCTGCAAATTGATGACCTTTGAACGACCAATGGGCTGATCTTCCGTGGACTTGAAGATGAGGAGGAGGCTCTCCTAATTCCGAGTCATGTCAACAAGAGCGAGTCCGAGTCGGATCATATTTAATACACACAGCAGATCAATAACGCTGGAGATGCTTGGGAAAAAGATGAGATTGATCATTTCCCGCATTTGGATTGTGTTCAAGCAATCCGTAAATGATGGCTTCGGTCTTGAATTTTTGATCAGGATTCGCTTCCAATGCCCCCCAATGACCGATCGGAGATATCATTTCGAGCCACTGCTTGAAAAGCCCCCAAAAGAGATAATTAATTAGTCCTGGCCAATTGGCCGTGGAGCGCGGGATATCCGTACGTACGACTTGGCGTATTTAACAGTGTTGGAAGCCTTGTTTGTTTTTCGAGGCTGGCCAAGTGATAGATCATGTCATCAATGAGGGTGGTCTTCTTCGGGATCTTGGGAGAGATCCTCCAGCCAAGTTATTGATTAGAACAAGACGCCATGACGAGCAATCATTCAATATCGGAGTGCCCGGAAAGGTGAGCAAACCTTGGATTTGGAATTTTCACACCGACCCCAAGAGTGCCAAGCATGTTTGTTTATCCCACACCCGAGTGCCATATCAACGCAATGGATGGGTGTGTCAATGGCACTGAATTTTGCACTCAAGACAAACGTGACCAAAGAGAGGTCAGACTCATTTGAGCCCTATCCGTTCAAATAAAGCTCAATGTGATTTGATATGGGCACAGTACATACGTGCATACGTACGTACGTAGCAATCCAGTATTGTAGAATGTCCGCATGGGCTATCAAACCCACTTGAACAGAAGTTATGGATGAGGACGAGGCGATGAAAATTACTCCCGTTCAAAGAGCGATTGGGGCACGGCAGTTGGAGAGGTGATATATTACACATGTCCTCCCCAAACTGGACCAAAACGTGCGCAGCTGTCCCAAAATTGTTCTCACTTGTGCTGAACTGCATCCCAGGGGCAAAAAAGGTCTCATGAGTATCTTTAAAAACAGTGATGCGTTAAAAAAATCGCTTGAAAAGAGATTTGAACGCCGAGGATTTCCGAACTGGTTGAGTTGCCCAACTGCTGCTCTCTTTTTCGACAGATTTATATGGGTACAATTTTGACAGTGTTTGGACACATATCAAAAGACGATTCGGAGCCCATATGAAAGTCAATGAGGCATGTTCTCGCGACCCCTGAGTGAACACATTAAATAGCAGACTAAGTTAGTGGGTATTTTCGGCTCAGGGCCGCCTTGGTCATGTCATAGTGAACCTTGGTTGAGGGATGCTAGATACTTCTGGAATTATCGTCGCCACCCTGAACAAGACCTACCGTAGACGACAGTGCCAACAGAGCAAATGGCTTTCCCCCTACAGCTCATAAACCTATCACAATATTTTGGCGGTCTTGTTGTTCCCTTTTCAATGGGGTGAGATTTTTATGGCCCACATTACACAACTCAAAATCATCTGTACATTGGAAGCACTACCATGAGCAACAACGACAACAATGGCGTTCTCCAAGGATCTAAGGTGGTAACACGGTGAGACTGGTGAGACTCCTAAAGAGAAAAGGGGAACATGGAGTGGAGTGGTGAAACTAGAAAATTAAATGGTTTTTCCATGGACTGGATGTATGAAATGCTCCTCATGAAATAGCTAAAGTCATAAACATACCATACAGACATTCCTGGAAATAATGGCACTAGAGGGATTAATGAACCGTGGAGCGACATATCATCGCCCAATCAGAACAAGGTGACAAGACCTGTGGTCCAGATAGTTTAGAGGCCACGTATGGCATCGAACTTTTACTCGATTCAGCAAATCCAACCGTGCTTCATTGTAGTCGTGCAACCACAAATGTCCTGCCCGTCTGCCAATTGGACATATGTCGAATGGTGGAATGCGGAAGGTTTTCAATTGTGAAACTAAAAAGTATGGAGAAAAATATCTCTGTGAGTTTCTCTTAATAGCCTGCCATGAATATGAAGGAAAAGGGTATTGAATAATCTGTTCTTGAAAAGGTGATAACGGTAACGACCACACTCTCTTGGTCCCCCCAGCATCATCGGCTTTGTGTTTGGACAGTGTTATGGCGTCAAAATGATGGTTTGGCACTCAAGTAGTGTGAGTCGTTTTGATTTGCTGACAACCTCTGACACTACTACTACTTTTATGGGTCTCGAGCTCCCCCAAGTGATGGCCCAAAAGCCCTCCGAGTCCCTTGAAGTTGGTTGACAGTCATTTACTCGCTCGCTCACGCACTGATTTCTGTTCTGCTTGAGTCTCTCTTCAGCTCATCTCACACAATGGGGTGACGAAATATATGGACCAGGAATGGGAATAAAATTTCTCAATGAGAACGGGACGAGAAATTATGACCTGCCCTTTATTCACTTTTGGTATGTTAGAGGGATCGTTACTGTGGCTTGTCGATTTTGGGACTGGATGGATAGCTCACAATATAGTGTTCGCTCACTGAAGAAAACGAACGATCCACACAGCAATATGTACACACATAACAGATCCAAAACCATTGCACACGGTTTGAACTAAAAATGATTTTATAGATAGTTATATGGTGTAGATATAATAATATTTTCATTCATTGCTAAAATGAGCCGGTAAAAACGGTACTCAATATTCCAGTTTTCCTGAGTAAAACATCTAAAATAACAGGGTGATGTAAACATACCATTTTCTTTCGACCTTATTCTAATGGAAGAAACAAGTCGGGGGATATGACAAGCGAACAACCCATTGGAATGAGCCTCTGCAGAGACAGACAGAAGAGAAAGATAGACAAATAGAAGCAAAGAAAGAAAGTTTTATGAATAAGGCGTTCCGTTTCTAGTGCATTATCTCTAATTTCAGGCGGTAGCTGGATAGTTCAAGATGCCATTTTTATTACACAGCTCTTGGAGCACTATTGTTGGCATTCTCCATTTTGACCCAAGAACCATTGAGGAAATATGGTTACAGGTTTATGGTGGTTTATCACCGATGAGCATCGGGCTATTGTGAGCTTGTCACCACTACAAGAACTCAAAACCATTGTCAGCGAATAAAAAAGTGTTTGTCCACCCAAAACTTTCAGGTCAATGTGTTTATCTCTGGGATGGAAGATGCCGTTGATATGAAATTGAGCATTCAAACACATTACCATCTGATCCCTCCGTATTATTTCGAAACGACAACCAACCATATCTGACCTTGAGGAAACCTCTGAAAAGTATGAATGCTGGCAGAATTGGAACTAGGGTGTGATATTAACCGATCACAATCACGTGGAACGAGTACCAATCTGGCTTGATTTAGTTACTTACTCAGTGTGCATTGAATCTTGCGGTAGAACCAAATCCATTGGGCTGTTGTTGGTAGCGTACGCAGTGGCTCCAAGTTTTTTTGGCTTTGAATTTCAGGTAATAAATCTTGCCTCTGTCACCCAGGATATAATCACATTTTGCAGGGATGATTCTTTTGCCATCAAGGAGTCAGTTATGTATGAACAGTTGAACACTATCCAACGCTGCACTTATTCTCGTGGAAGTTCCGAAACCATGTTCCACTGGCAAGAAAAAACGAACCATTCCAACTCGACGTTATTAAACGTAAACGTCCAAAACTGAATGCAAAAGAATTTGGCTTTATTCGAGACAGTGCTGTGTCATGTCTGCGCCATGAATCAGAGTTGATATTCCAGGTTGAGTTACTGGCAACAGACAACAGGCGCGCACACAAAAAAGCAAGCAAGCTAAGTCGACTTCAGTTTAATTCAGACTCGACTTTATGAGTCAACTCGTTAGGACCATCATTTACAAAGTTCGGGTTGTGTGGGAAATGCCGATCGAGTAAGGTACAGTTAAAGAATTAGTTTAGAGTTTGTGGGGTGGTGTTGGATTGAGTTTGGATATCCATACCACTGTGCATGGTGTATGAAGAAGGAGCACTTTGGGTGGACGAGATTGGCGTGAATTGGGCGGCTCGTCTTTTATCCGAATTGACTTATCACCTTTTCAGCCCCGACAGTCATGTGTCATGATTACGCTAAAAACCGTTTCAAAAATGATCTTTCAATTTGAACTGCATGGATCAGCACCCTCAAATCCATCGCACCTTGCACTCTCCGATCAAGCGACGAATATTCTAACTGTCTTTGTTTCCAACTGATAGGTAGTGCTTACGCCAAAAATTTTTTTTGGGGGGATTCAAAATTTTGAGTATAACATCAAATCAGATTTTTGCTGAGATGATGAATTTAGGGCAAGCAGACCTTTAGGTTCCGTTTGAATTCAAAGAGTGCTCCACACGGGATGTGATTTTCCGTATCTCGACCAGCTGTTTTTGAGATCAAATATGGATCCTGCTTCCAATTTGGTCGAGATTGGTTCAGGTTGAACAATCAGATTTATCAATGTCAATAGTGCTTCATGCAATATTCTCCACACCTCGGCCGATCGAATGGAATGAATACCGACCGAACTTCATTGGCCTTTGCCGACGGTTGGCCGCCGCTGCTGCCGCCGGTGTCTCTCCTAATTAGATCACGGATTTTGCATTCTTTGATAAATCAGCCTCATTTGGGTGAATTAGGCTTCATTACCCATAAATGAGGTGGAGCCAACCCATTGGACAAGCCTTGACGCACACCCAAACCCAGACCAGCTACATGAAGGTGTACCACAAGGAAAGTGTCCGAAGATGGGCCACGTCGATTCAGTTCAACCAAGGATCTGCTTGCTCTTGAAGCCGATTTGTGCCAAGGTATCTGTATACACTACATATGTATCTATCCAATAGGTTCACATGTGGCTGGTATTCGGGTGGCTTCGTTCCAGTGATCCCATCCCACTGTGAGACAGATCGCTTCCTATTTGTCGTAGTGCGCAAGAGGTGATGGAGAAATATTAACTCCTTCATCCATAACTAGTACACACAATCCACCCGGGAAACATGGTCGAGGTGTTGTACATGTATTTAGTAATAATGGCCGCCTCGCTGTCAGGATTCATGACCTCTTGTATGAGCAACTCCTGAATTCAAGGGCACAATTTAAGGGCTTGGGAGGAAGGTATTTTTTTAGTTAAACACATTAAGAAAGAATGCCTCTGCCCCTTTTGTCTTTTTTTGCCCACAAAGTACAGGGTTCGAGTATCTTTTCGATTTCCTTCAAAAACATCAAACTAGTTATGACCAGAACGTTATTTATCATAGTGCTCTAGATATGACTTCAGACACTTACATTGCCTTGAAACATCATTAGCTGCAAGGGATGTATAAAAACCCAAAGCTGTCTTTTAGGTTTAAAACTTGATTAAAGAACTTTGCAATTTTTTAAAGTGGAAAAAGTATCGTTGCCGGCTCATTTTCCCCTAAAAACACCCACGAGAACTTTTTCAAGGACAATGTTAGCAGCTAGCCCACACCCAAAGACGGAGAACATATCTGGTACCGGACATGAATAGACCAGATATATTCATAGATACGAAATATTAGGCCAGTCCCGCCTATCGTATTGTTAGCCACTTTTGAAGTTGACTAGCTGGACCACTCTTTTGTAATCAACAATCAATAAGCTCTCTTCCTCAAGCCTTGTCACTGAGAATAAACTTGTTTCTGGCCAAAGTCATATTGGGTCCTTTAAGGAGCAGCTGACTGGGAGGTCACAGTACATAAGACTGGGAGGTCACCTTATTAATACAGCTCCAGAAATTGCGCCCTGACACAAACATGTGACCCATTTTCGAGCTTCTAAAGGTATATTGGACACATTAGAACAGATATTTTGTGCATCAAAGCTCAAAGGTTGCACGCGATTTCCATTTCACTGGTTGCGCTTGAAGGACTCAATAGGACTAGTGATGGGTTTCGAACCGGGAGTGCTGCCATTTTTTACTCGGAAGTTTATCATTGTTGATTAGGGCAGGTTGTATTGAACGTTTTCAAAAAGACCTAAACAGGGACCAATTTGGCAACACTCGAACTAGTTCGATTTCGAGTTCCATCAGTAGCTATACTTTTGGATTTCGAGTTGGCAGTGCTGCCATATTTTATGATGTCTCTAGTTGAGAAGATTAGTTGGGGGTCAACTTTTTGACCTTAAAATCCAAAGTGGCAAAACTCGGCCAAAAATCCAACTCGAAACCCATCAGTATATAGGACTCACTTTCAGGGTTGGTTCAATTCAATCCTTGAAGACAGAGGTTGATCTTGAAATCATTTGCAATTTGTCTAGCCCTGCCCTGGTATGAAGGGCATCTGGCTACGAATCACTGATTCGTGTAAGTCCTTTTTGGATTGCAAAGGCCACGCATCCGCCAATAAGCCTTAGAATCAGAGGGCTGTATGTACCCCTGAAAAATCCTCCATCCCTTAGGAGGGGAGGAAGTGTTCCTTAAATGAACCCTTGCCTCCTGAACCCACAATGGGCCCCCTCGACTCCAATACATATATAGATATCTTTATAAAAGTTGTACATATAATATATATCCAATGAGACGATGATTCTCGCAATAAACATTATTATTATTAAATCACCAACATGTCGCCCTCTGTTTCTATCGTTATTATTTTTCTCCCTGATGATCAACTTTCAGAAGAGAAATATCTGATATTTTGCACTGACCAGGGCTCATGACCATATATTTTGGAGTTGCCAATACTAAGTATTCGACACATCTCTAAAGACCTTTAGCTACTTTTAAATCAGCATGTTTTTCTTTGCCAATTTTAGAAATCATAAACATCCCCTCAAAATTCCACAATCTAATTCTTAAAAAAATGCGCATTTATCGATCATGGTGTATGAAGAACTGGAAAGCTCTGAGTCGGCATAATTTTCGCAGTTTGCCATTTTCTTGCTCTTTCTAGCCCCACAACTGGGGGCTCATTAAGATTGGGGCTAATTTTGGGGAGACAATGAAGTCAGGAATGTGGATCGTCGAGTCGAAAGGTCCCCCGTGAATGGGCGTTGTTGCAGTTATGGTTGTTGTTGTTGCCGTTGTTGTTGTGGAGATGGCAGCCAGGTATGTATGTACTAAGAAGAGACTAGAGTAGTGGTTGAAGTTTAGAGGGCAAGTTGCAAGTCGTGTCTTTCCAATAAACCTCGCCTGAATATGACCCATCGTGCTGAGAAACTCGAGCAAAGCTCACATTCCCTTCACATTCGAATCCAAACGACCTGTGAGCTCGAAAAGGTAAATTGGCGACCAAAATCTAGCCCATTTGAGTGGTTTGGGGCCAAAATTTGTTGTAAACGAGAGATGCGTAACGAAAGTAGACTCTTTTGGCGTGGCAGGAAAGCACTTATGGGAAATCCAAAGACAGACTGACTAAGAATATCCACGTTGGCATGGCTCTCACGAGATGGAGCTTGTTGAGAGAGAGGTGATGATGCTCCAGAGCCTCGCTAATTTCTCCACCAAAGACAAGATCTAGAGCAATAAATTTCTTCCAGATAAGAAAGATTGCTGGGGAAAAACAAATAACAAGAGCACGACTCTGACCTTTTGTGGAGCACCACATACCTTGAGCCTATTCAAATTCAGGCACAGTCAGTCAGTCAGTCATTCAGTCTGTCCACATTTCCCTAAAGTGAGTTAGTTGGTCTGGCGGGATCACCTCGAAATAAATGATAAGGTGGACGTTGGTTGTGTACGAACCACTTAGTTGACGTTGGTCAACCGACTTGGTTTTAATGGAAGTGGTTGAGGCCTTCGTAACAATTGGTTCTTCTTTGAGCCTCGATCTCTCTCACTCACTCACTCTCTCGCTCTCTTCTTCCAAGTGATTAAACAAACAAACCATGTCATGTTCCATTCAAGAACTGCCAGCCACCATTAAAGTGTTCTAGATCTGAAAAAAGGCTTGAAAAGCAATTTCCACCGCTCACGGCAAGTCCCCCAAAAGAATATTCTGAAGTGTCATCATTAACAACAAGATCAAGAGGCTTCCAACAAAAACGCGCCTAACAATCCACATTTGTATTGCTTGGTCCTCTTTTAGCCTCGCATAATCCTTCACGCTCACATTTCGTACAAAGAGACTCTGTTCACCATTGGTCACTTTGAAATAACATTCGCCATTTCGAGCCGTCTTCAAAGTATTCGGACAGGAAACATTCTTTTAAAAATCGCACATTTTTCCATCATAATTTCTTGGGGAGAGTTCACTGACCAAGACAGGGAAAGAGAAAGAGGGCGGCGGGGCTCAATTCGATTTGTGGGCGCGAATATCAAAGGTGAAAATGAGCGGATGAAATAGTTCTCGGCTCATAAGAGAGAGCGAGTCCCCTGCAATTAGCGACCATTAATCAGTGCTCGACTCTCTTCCATGCATGTCTCAATGAACTCGGACTCATATTTGGGTGTGAAAATACACAATCCTGGCCTTTGAGCGCCACCCTGTTCTCGAATCTAGCTGCGCGCCTGAATCTAGAACAACAACATTGTGGGCGAGGGGCGTTTCTCCAAGGTTGAGCTTCCCAAGGCAGATTGCTTGTGCCATTAATTGATTATTTATTGAGATTAGGTCACCAAAGGCAAGTGTTTACCCGTCTCTGTGGATCCAACGCTAGGTGAAATATGACTGGGAGGCGGATCCTGATCTTGAAGAGCAGTCAATTGTCCGGCGATTTCCAGATTGAAGGAATCGATTCAGAATTCTTGAGAGAGGGCGAGAGAGTGGAGCATGGTGCACTTTGAACTCAATGTAATAAAATGTTGAGCATTTGGTTTTTTGAGGACGCCTATTGTGGGCTATACTTGAGCGTGGCTTTTATGTGAATGGTGGTGGTAGAGCCATGAAAGTGTGTATTCACTAGTAGTGGTACTACATCTACTAGAGCAGGAATTTGGACCAAAAGCCCAAGCACACACGCTCATATCCATTGTACATAGTACATGTATGTGTATGAATGTAGTTTTGCTCTAGTCTGCAATGCATTTACGCCATTGCACAGTAGAGCTCTAATCCCCGAATGTCCATATTGAAGTGTGACCTCGTGTCAATAAAAAGACGAGCTCCCATTTGTCAAGTATAGGGCACAAAAGATAAACCCAGGGTTCGCTAATTCCAGTTCATCTTTGAGTATGAGCCCTCATAAGGTAGAGTGCCCAAATGAGACCCAACATTCAAGCTCGGAATGGCCACATGAAGATGAGTCTCCTTTTCTTCCAGAAAACAAAGTCAAAGGGCATCTTTCAAAAAAGGGAGGAGGATTAATTTCAACATTTGTTTAAGTAAATAAACATTGCTTACCAATCCCTTATGTTTCTCAACACGAGCGACCAATTTAAACACTCCGTCATCAAAATGGTTGCACTGTCGGAACATGATGATACTTGATGTCAATACTTGATGATAAAAACCGAGGATACTCAAATTTAGGGTTTCAATCCCCTGAGGGAGCCCCCAAGTGACGCAATACCTTGAAGGCATATCAACATGAAAATAAGAAATTAGAAAAGTATGAAAGATGCAGGTTTATGTAGGAGATCATTGTTCTTGTCTTTGTACTTTGGGAATGATTTTGCTAAGAAATTGATGTTGGAGTGCTTTGGCTGCTTCCATGTGCTTAATTCTCATTTGATGTTTGGTTTGGTTGAAGATGAAATGCCGATTGTTTAAGGTAGCCCTAAAGGTAGCTCTCGAATACTTCTCCTTTACAAAAGATAAATTCAAAATGATATTCATTTTGCGAAATCAAATTGGATTTCTCTTGATAATCCGGCGGTGAGAAATGTTGTTGAAATGACTCAATGTTTCTTTTGCATAGAACAGGGGTAGGCAACAACTTTTGGGTCAAGGCCCATCAAATTTGACTTTGTGTCGTCAGGGGCCCTTCAAACAGATCCTGGTAAGTAGGTGCAAGGGCCCACATTTCTACTATCATAGAGCTCTGGGCCCCACGAGTACAGGGGGTTATGGATGGATGCCCTCGGGTCCACTATTTTAGACTTTCCTCTTAGCTCCTGGGTCCACCAATGGCCTCCTTCGGACCCGCCTTTTGAAGGCTTTTTGAAAGGAAAGGAGCTTTCATTTGTTGTTGATTATCAAATATTTAGTTGAGACCAAGACTTTCTTGCACGAAAATGCATGATTTTGCCGTATTCACAAACCAAGGCTTACATATGGACTTGACAAATACTACCGTACCACTTGTAGACAAGAATATTTGTTGTTGACATGTATGTTATAAACTATGAATTTTACGCTAAAGAATGACTCTTTTCAATTCATGAGCCAGAAAATCGAATGTCCACATTCATCCCACTAAGGCTTAGTGTTTGTTAATCAAAGTTCAAGTTTGTGTTTCGGCATGGTTTCGAGCATCGAGGTCGAATTAACCTGAAAGCATAGAGCACCCCTATGTAGTAGTGTGCTCATGACATTCTATGGGATCTGCTAGTATTGTTTAATGCCCTGGTGAACCCATTGGAAGTTCGACGACGACGACGACGACCAAAAGCAGCGTTGGCAAAGAAAGAGAAGAAGTCCAAGTCGAAGAAGATTTGACAAATGGTGTGTCACTTGGACAATGTTTGTATAGCGTATTCACGTAGGCTCGATATAAAAAGGCTTCTTCGTTTTGAGGACCATTCATCTATGTTACGTTTGCTCGACTTCCTCGAAGGTTAAATATTTCGACAAGAATTGAAGCAAAAACGGAATGCTCGTCCAAACCAAGCCAACCAGAGACAAAGAAAGTGAAACAAAACCTCCTTTACCAAGTCCACCACTCAGAAGAGTTAAGATTCTTCATTCTACCCACTCCAGCATCACACCTACACACATTCGCGCTCCTTCGAACAGATTACTCAAGTAGAGGGTCTTTTTCATCTGAAATAAAATCGAATCTCCCGTTGGTAATTATATCATATCATCAGGGCATTCTTCAAAGCCGTAGAAATAACTCTGCGGACGTCCACCCTGAATTTTCTTCTTTTTTAGACGACTTCATCTTTGATAACTTCACAAGTCTGTTTGACAATAAATAATGCATTATGTCAAATTCATTATGGATCATTTGATCTAGGTCTAATGACACTTAAATTGGCACCTAATGAAGAAACTTCGCAACAAAAAGATCTTGGCATCCTGTTGGTTAGCAAATCTGATGCTTACTTGGTCAAAGACGGTTTCGCAATCCGCAAGTACCGGTACAAGGTCGATTTAAATGAGTGTTTGTTTGGGCCATTGCATTGTGTCAATCTTTTGTGCCATTACAATAATTTCACTTCCTTTCCAGTGAAACCCCTTAACACACCAATCTTGATTCCGCCCATGACATCCACTTCTGTTTTTTTGGTTGTCCTTCAAGCCGTGCTTCAACCGTGCACTTGAATAGTGCAATTTGAATACAGAAAGGGATGGATAGATGCACTTTACTCACGTCGGGTAACAAACATAGACCTCAGAGAGTGGTTGAAATGTCAACAGGAAGTCCATTAAGCATTCACTAGGACAGAATTATGAGAATCAATTCGAGCTGAAGACGTTTATGCTGATCGTGTAGAGTCGTCGGCCTTTTCTGGACTTAATCAGATCTCAAGACGAGATGGACGGTTCGTTCTAAAGACGTGGGGAGCAAAAAGTGCTCGGAGCATCATTAGGTTGAACAAATATTTCCATTTTAATTTGCTCCCACAAAAATCGGCCTCGGGCGATTGGTCTCCGTTCATTTGGCCATCCTTGGGTTGTTAGTGAAGTTTAGTTGTCTCACATCTCGGTCAGACAGGCTCCCTTCCCCATCATTACTCTTGAATGATATTTCGTTGCCTTGCCTCCAATTGACCCCACACATTCATCCTCTGGTGAGGATCTCACATTAATTGGAACAAGGTGCTTCCTTTATTGGTCAAATAATTGCTTAGCTTGATGGCTTTCAAAGCAACAATCAAGAGGACGCTAGCCTATACCAGCTAATGGATACATTTTGACATTTTTGGCCACCTTGAAGTTCGGCTTGAATTCTTGTGTTCTTGCTCGATCGACTCTTCTTGCCGTGATTTAATTTCTTCAATCCAATTATTTCTAATAACCTCAGCATCATTTGTCATGCCTTGAATACTCGTATAGTTGGGTGAGGAAGAAGGGCCATGCGGACCCCCAAAAACTAGAAGATTTTTCTGTGCCGATTCCTTCACCCGCAAAAAGGAAGTCCAAAAAAACAGGTAAAAAAATTATAGCATGAGCAAGTAGTTCTCTCATCATTGCATCGCTTTTGGATTTTGATGGTTTGTTTTAAAGCCAAGCCTGTTTGTTTTTCAGTTGTCTCTGTGAACAAATGTTAAACAATAACTAGAAAAAGATATTGCACAATGGTGATGCTTACATCAAAAGTTTTCCAAATGTCAAGTACTCCTTTATTCAAGCCTCTCCAACAATTTGATAAATCCATCTGTGATTGTATCTAGAAAATTCAACCACGTTACATGCTTGTCACCCAAATTTTGATCTTATCAAAATAACCTATAGATTTCATAAATCTTCTAATTTTTGCACAGCTTTGTCAATATTGCTCTACTTCAACAATCGCCAAGGGCAACAAATAATATGGGATGGCAAATTTGAGCAAGATTGCCTCGTTTTGGTGGGTTTTGGATTTATTTCCAATCAACGTGGCTTGCTGTAATTGACCAACCTAGTCAGCAAGTGGCGACTTATTTCAAAAATATAAACATCGCCGAGAAAACCCCATTGTAACAACGAACAGCTGTCTGGGAGGTCACAGCACATAAGTACATAAGTAATAAGAGCACTAATACAGCTCCCAAAATTGAAATTTTGACCGAAAAGTTCGACCTATTCTCGAACTTCTCAATGTATATTGGACATGTAATAACAGAAATGATGTGCAATAAATCTTAATTTGTATATCATGGGTTTCATCAAAGGACTCTCTAAATGTCTATATGAGTCGTATCATATGTCTAAAATGAGAAAATCAAATTCATCGATTTTGTGGATTGACCACTGGATTTAATATTGGTGATAGAACCCTGACTACAGCACTTCAAGTCTGAAATGTTGGGATTCAATATCCACTGTTTGCATTTTTGTAATTCTTGTTCAAACTGAAAAAAGAGGTTGCGCGAATAAACATGTTTTCATATCCGAGGAATCTAACTTGGGTTCTTGTTTCTTCTACTTCACGGAAGCCCGCATCTGAAGTCACTCTGATCCCATTTGGTGAAAGGTTTCTATTTCAGTCTAGTCAACAAGGTAAAAATGGGGCTGACCTGAATCGTTCTAGATCGAGCGGCTGATTAAGTCGACAACGAATGACCTAATGGGCTCCATCCATCCGTATCCGTGATCCCAATGAAAGTTAAGGTATTTTGGTTGACCAACCTTGGGTTGCTCGAAACCCATAGTAACATCTTCTATGGCCTAGAATGCCCTCTCAAAGTTGTACAACTATGTTAATATCCCAAGTTTGTCAACCATTGTAGGAGTGTTGATTGATTTCGCATCTGAATGAATATGCGTTGGAAAATAGAGCCAGCTGCTGATGATTCCATAACAGGGGTGTGCAAACCCTGGTCCGCGGGCCAAATGTGGCCCGCGAGAGGATCTGTCATTTTCAATTGACTGTGGCCTGCAGCATGATTTTGACATAGCCCGTGAATTTTATACTAGAAATTATTTGCCGTTTTGGATTTTGTGGCCCGCGAGTGCCAACGGTCCGGCCAATTTGGCCCACTGCTAAGTAAGTTTGCACACCCCTGTTCTACAAGAAAGCAAACAGAAAATAATCAGTTTCAATGAATGAAGAAATTAAATGTCAAGCTAACACTTGTACGTGCAGTGGGTAGTGATGGACCAAAAGGGCTCTGACCAAATGCTGACTATATAATGTAATTTACATTCAAAATTCTTCAAGATTGATTTCCCATGGGAATAAACTAACTACCCATGAAAACTCTTCTCACAGTTTTTCCCTCAATTTCTCTCACACTATGCTAAATGCCTGTTTTTGGCCTGCTACTAGCATTGAGGCAATAAGCTGACAAGTTATGTTTTGAGCATAATGTAAGGCTTCTTTCAATACATACCGTAATTAATGGCCTCGGCTTACAAGTTAATATAACAATTAGCATAGAGTATCAACTCAGGAAAGTTATTTTGTTCTTCTATATTCCACTTTATTTGGGGGAGAACTGTCCACTTGTTTGAGCGATAGTTGTTGAAGTCTTTGTTGGAATGAAATAATGCCTCATCATCTGACTGTGAGGCAAATGACCTCGGATAAGAACACCAAACGAAAACCAACGCGACTTTTTTTTTAATCAGGAAGGCTCCAGACTTGAATCACGCTTGTTTTTCTGTGTATATTTTTGAAGTGTTCGTACAGAAGGCAGTGGATAACCTTGTCGAAGAAGGGCCTCATAACCGGACATTCCGCCCGCAATACGAAGTTCAAGTGCCCTTTTCAATGTTTCTTCACTCCAATTATAACCTTTCATGGATTTTCGTTGCAAAAAAGCTGCTTGATCTTCGGTTAAGAATCCGTGAGTTTTTTCTGGTTTTCTTAAATCTGAAAGCTCAGCTGATATGAACTCTATTTCTTGATATAGGGAATCTATCTTGGCCCGTTTTTCTTGGATTTCCCATTCAAGTTGTACATTTCTCAGGAATTGAAGATGATATTCATGTGGGATGGAATCGAGCTCCCCTGAACCATGAATAATAACATCAATATCTTCAAATATACCATTGGTCTCTTCATGGTGTGGGGAATCATCATTACTAGACTCTTCGCGTTCGGTTAATCCTTTGATAGTGTTGGGATGCCTTTCATTGGGTTTGAAATAGTTGTGATCAAGGGAGAAAGCTCTTCGGATTCTGTCCTGACGTTCTGAAGCGATATTCCGATTTGTGGGTGCTTTCCTTTTGACCTTGATCTCTGATGTGTGTCCAAATATTGTTGGCACTGCATCCGGTTTCAACCTCTTTCCATTGAAACGATACTAAAAAATGAAGAATGATCAAGAGACTTCACCTAGGGGGAAATGAAATGACTCTTGATGCAAAGTGCGACACGTTTATTTGATTACAATCAAATGTGAGAAATAATGTGGGAAAATATATCAGCTATGGGAAAAGTCTTCCAACTCAAAAAAAAGCTTATCACAAAGATGAGTGGCAGAGGACATAAATTATGAGTCAGATTGGCACAACTTCCAACTTACAAACACATCAGTAGTTTACTTTGAACGCAAATTGTTTTCTTAATTATTAAATATATTATTCAGAGAGAAACTTTTCCACGGTCAAGAAATGGGTTGTAAAATGAACCATGTTGTGGACCAAGTTCATGCAGGAAAACTTACGAATTTTGATAAGAATTTAACGAGGGATCATTTTAATTTGATATTGGATGGTAATGCTAGTTTTTTCCAGACTTAATGTTTTTATGTGAATCACATGATCCAGTTGTAAAGGAACCTGTGCTATCCATAATGAAAATACTGACCTGGTCCTTGGTAAAATGATTTCCACAAAGAACGGATCCGTTTGAGGGCATCCATTTCGCTCTTTTCATCTTTTGCGCCCAAACTTTTCTTCTGATGGGATCCTTGGGAAATGGGTGCATTTTCATACCTTTTCCATCCCTGCTTCGACATCCCACGGCTGAACACGCGCCCATGATAAGGCCAAGAAGATTCTTTTGGAAGATACAAAGGTTTCTAAATTGTTAGAGCGCATGGGTTTTTTTAGCGTCCACTGACTCGTCGTCAATCACGTGACTGTTCTAAGCCAATCAGAGACAAGGATGAGAGAACAAGAAGACGCTTTTCTCAGCTGAGGTTTGTTTATTGTTGGTTGAAAGCAGGGTGGCCACATTTTTGCGATGACTGTGCTAGATGGAGTTACTAATGGTACTGATGGGATCGAACTGTATGTTCGGTTCGAAACTCGATGGTTCGGTTCGATTTTAGGGTCCTTCGGTCGGTTCGTTTAAGTTCGGTGCGAACCTACTGTTAATCAGTCATGCCAAATTTTCAAATTTTTATATTTTTGTACATTTGGCTCATGCTTTGGATTGGAAAAATTTGAGACACCCTTTGAATATTCTAAGGGATAACAAAGAGACTTTGCATACTTCAGGAAAGAAATATCGAACCAAGAACTGCGTTACACTTCATAAATGGCTTATGACTCATTTTGAAAGTACTTTGATGATGAAGTAGACATCCCTGATTGTTTGATGTGAACACGGGTAATATCACGAGAATTCGGGTTTCATCATGACTAGGGACGGGCAGAAAGTGCGAATAATCTTACACTTTTAGTTGCCAAAAGTTGCAAAAAAATGTGCCCAAAAGTGCAAAACAAAGTGCAGAAAAATGTTGAAAGTACAAATAAATGTCAAAAAAGAGCAAATAAATGTCGACAAAACAGCAAATAAGTGTCAAAAAAGAGCAAATAAATGTCAAAGAAGTGCAAATAAATGTAAAAAAAAGAGCAAATAACTTGCATTTGGACTTAAAACGTCATTCATGGAGTACTCATTGCTCCTAATTGAGCAGAAGTCATTTACAAGTTCTAAAGACATTTGAGACTAGTTTGAGGTGAAGAGACAATGCCGCACAAGTAATAGAGTTCTATTAATTAGGTCACTAGCAAAAAGGATATAAAGTCCCTTAAAATATACCAGAAAACCACCTTCTGAATTTTTCATTCCTAAGGTGGTCTCGTGGATGTATGTACCAAAAATATTGGCGAAATATATTTAACAATTGTTTTATATGGCTTTACATCACTCCGTTTTCGTCCTTCAAGTTGTTCAAAAATAGACATTGAGAATTGGACAGAAAAATACCCATATGTGCCTAACAATTGCATCATGCATCAAAGAAAATAGTCAGAAATGTGTTTTAAGCATGTTTTTAGTGACATTACTTCAATATTTGGCTCATGGCCTAATTACCAGAACTCAATTTCAAATATGGCATTCATTGTCTCATCACATCAAAACTGTTCTCAAATACTTTTTGAAAAAGTCATATCGCCAAGTCAATTAAACAATGTGTACTACTACATTGATCTATCCTTAGCTTGTAGTTTAAGTTTATAACGGCCTTTTTTAGAAATAGCGATCTTTGTAGGCAGCAAACCTAATTCCACAATCTATACGTATTGTTTCTAGATCCTTCCATTACCATAACATGAGTTTCTTTAGGTTTGCTATTTGTTGGTTGCATGCAATGAGATTCTTTTGTCTAATCTTTAGTTTAGTAAACAGGATGTTAGTTATAGTTAAAGCCAAGATGGAAAATAAAGCGTGAGGTTTGCGTCTGAAATGCACATATTTCTTCAAGGTGCTAAGAATGGTTGGTTGCAAATGCAAGCTTTTTCGACTAGTTCAAAATTTGATTTTGAAACTAAAAATTCTTTCAAAAGCCACTACATTTTCTTAACAATTTGTCAATTTTGTCCAAAAACGTAAATAAAAAGTGCAAATAAAGGTGAAAAGTGCAAAATTGCAGAAAAATGGGTTTATGTTACCAAAAATCTTTTTACACTATTTGCCCGTCCCTAATCATGACATTTATTTCGTCCGGTTCAGTCGAGTGCTACGAGACCGTGTACGAGACAACTCTCGTTAGATTACTACAAATGTAAGGAACCATAGGGAGCAAAGTAGATATTGGCGGGAAAATAAACAGGTTAAGGCATAGGAACATGGTGATGATTATAGCACATGAAACAGGACCTATTCATGAAGCTAAAAGTGCGCACGATTTGCTTTTTTAAGCTGTAGCTTGAGAGGTTTGTTCTGAACTCTTTGTTGTTGGTGACTTCAATTTTCCGGCTAGCATTGTAGACTTGGAGGTTAGTCCGGATGGGTACATTTCCATTTCAAAAACGACATCGCTGTCTTCTGAAAAATTGGAAAAGTTTGCAATTTTGTGTAATCTTAGTCAACTCGTTCATGTAGCAACCAAAGCAAAAAATTGCAATGATTCTTTCACTCTAAATATTGCAATGACTTATGATCTCAATTCTTGGCCCAACCAAAAGTTATTGATTAGTTAGTTGCTCCTTGTCAAAAGATGACAAAAGTTTCCTGAACAAAAGATTTGATTAATTATTTTGAAATATAGAAACGCAAATTGCAACACCTATTTCCTTCAAATTTTGTTTTAAGTCTTCAATTTTTTGTAGTTTTCCTGAAGTGTGCATGGGGTGTGCTTAAACCTGTTTTTAGTACAATGATCGGAATTTTTATAATATTTTTGAAATACGTACGTCCTGTGGTAAAGTGGTTCCTGCCGAATGTGTCAAATACTAAATTTTCCCTCCCGGCGTTATCTTTTAGAACCCTTCGATGACATATGGTTGTCTATGCTCAATTTTATGGACAAACGATTCTCTCCATCGTTTTCTCAACCTCCAAAATTTGCTTTCAAACTTAGGACACGTAACGGGAATCGATCAAATGGTGGAATCAATAAACGAAAGAATTGCGTAATCTTGAATGGAGGCATATGATTTTTTGTCTCAATGTATCTTGTGTCAAGTCATTGCTTAAATCAGAGTGCAGGATCTACATTCAGTAATAGAGCAATGACTTATGATTATGCTTAAAAAAATATTTACGAAGTCTTGAGAAATAAGCCAAAACGGAAAGTTATGTACGTTTGTGCAATGTTAGTGATCTTAAATTGAAAGTAGAGTTATTTAAATTTTAAGCAATTGAAAGAGTTATACAGATATATTTTAATGTTTTACAAGGAAATTATCATTTGGAACAGATTTTTAGAAGAAAAGATGAACCACTTTTTCACTATTTAAACTCAATTTTTTAATTTTCTACCGTAGATGGGGCTGGCAGATTGTGTTTTTTGACATACTAGGCGATTCATAAGAGAACAGGAAAACATGTCCGCAACTCGGAAACCGTTGATCTCACAAAAAATGGACAAAGCCCAAAAAGATGCGGCAAACAGCCGCATCTTCTGAGTGCAGACGTTTGAATGAAGGTCAAGGAGTCCCATTGCGTCCCTGATTGAATTCTAGGTCCTTGGCCAATTTTCTCATGCACTGCATTAGGTTGGCCTTGATCTGTGACATTTGGCCCATCAACTAGTTTTCATGGACGATTTTCTTGCAACAATTGACTGACAAGAGTAAACAATTGGTTATAAGTTACTATGAACTGTAATTTTATGTACATTGATGCCGGATCCATAATCAATTTAAGTCGATGTTCCCACAATGGGAACGTTAGGACCTTTAGGTGCCAAAAACTTCCTACATCCAAGGGATCTTGACCTTTGGTACTTTACATACTTCGCATGATCGTGGAACTAAAGAAATGCGAGTGAAGTAATTGGAAGGAGATGTGTATTTGAAGAAGGTAGAATAGAAAGTTAAGTAAAAAAGTGACATTTCATATACAGAGGATCTTGCTCAGGTCAATTCATCATAACAACCGAAACGCATGAAGAGATAAGATGATATCATCCCTAGAATCTTACAATTTTACTTCAGTAATTAATACCATTTTCGAAATATGCCCTCTTAAGGCCTCTCCTACGGTTTTTTGACCTCAGTGCAAAAAATTGTCGCCAAAAAAAGAACGTTGCACTTAAACATGGGCAATAACGCGCCAAAATAATTTTTGGTTATAACTAGAGACGGGCAAAAAGTGAAAATCAAAACAAGCTTTTAGTTACCAAAAGTTGCACAAAAAACAGCCCAAAATCGTAAAAATAAAATGCAGAAAAATATCAAAAGCCCAAATAAAAACCAAAAAAGTGTAAATAAAATTTAAAAATCGAAGAAAACACAAATTTCTGAAACAAAAAGCTTCAGATATTTTCTTGTCATGTGCTTGTTATTTTCCAATCTTAAAGAGCAAAATTTAGATATTGAAGTAGAAGTAATCAATTCTATGCTAACATACGCTGGGAGCCTTAGAGATTTTCAAATATGCTTAACTTTTGTTGTTCAAAATGGTCTTTTTTGTTTTGACTACGCAATTGTTTTTTTTCAGAATGGTAAGCAAACTGCAAAGAAGGAATCATGGGATCATGTTGGGATGCAATCTAAGCTGAATATAAAAGTAATCAATAAATAGGGCACTTTTATTGACTTTTATTAAAACACCATACTAATTGTGATCAAAGTAGGGAAAAACGTTGCTGTTGACAAACTATTCTTGAATTGAGTTATCTAAAAATATCAAAAGGACAATATTCAATGAGATTTCCCCACTCTTGTGTCTTGTTTGAGTTTTATAGATTTTTGTGGTGATGAGTGTTAAATCTTATTTAGTTTTCGTATTTGGAAAAAAATCTTCTAAAAGTAAATATTTTCAAAGAAGAAGAAATAGCAAATTTTCAACAATTTGTACAATTTAGGCCGAAATCGTAAAAAATCGTGCAAATAAAGGTGAAAAGTGCAAAAAGGCAAATAAATGTGTTTATGTTACCAAAAATCTTTTTGCACTTTTTGCCCGTCCCTAGTTATAACAATATAAACGGTAATTCTGATTGGGAACGGTAATGTAGGCGGGTTTCAGTAAAGACCTAGTTTCGGCTTTCTAGCAAACCATTGTAACTACCATTGTACCAAAGAAAACAGGCCCGTACTACTCCAATCTCCAAGATGCAAACCACAATGCTATACTATACAGTAGCACCAAATCTTTCCCTAAACAATGCGTGATCAAAACCGAAATGGGGGTGTGACATCTCAGTCTCTGATGAAATGCTCACAGATTCTTTATGTTATGGTTGGGGACACTCGAGTACTCCTAAAGGTGCATACAGAGTATCCCCAACTCGAATTTTAACGCTCCGAAGACGCCGTCTTTGTCCGAGAAAACTTCTTGAATTGAAGCCAGCTTCCAAGAATTCCGGGCGATATTCTCTTCTTTGAGGAGGACCAGATCGCCAACTCGCAAGTTCTCTCGCTCTTTGTTCCATTTGGGTCGTGCTTGAAGGGAGTCAAGATACTCTCGCCGGAAACGTCTCCAAAATTGATCGGCGAGGAATTGGGTCCTTCGCCATTGCCGACGGCAGTAGACGTCGGGTTTATGGAATTCCCCAGGCGGAGGGAGCATCTCTTTCGTTTTTTGTGTTAGAAGCATGGATGGAGACAAGGGCATAGGGCTTGAGGCATCACTCAGGCAATCCACAGTGAGGGGTCGCGCATTAACAATTGCCCCCACTTCGCAAATGAGGGTCGCGAACGTCTCATCGATCTGCAAATGCCCGTTCTCCATCATGAAAGCAGCTTAAATCTCGCGTATTGACCGAATCTGCCTCTCCCACACACCGCCGAAGTTGGAGGCCGCGGGTGGATTCCTCTTGAAACCTTGGTAGTCTGCTCCTCGATCGTTCAAATAGGTGGCGATTTTCTTGCGATCCATCTCGCGGAGAGCCTCGCTCAGCTCTCTCTCTCCTCCAACAAAATTGAGGCCGTTGTCCGATCTGAGAAGTCGTATTGGACCTCGTCTCGCGATCATTCTCCGCAGCGCATTGATATAAGAAGATGTGTCCATCGAGTGAGCCACCTCGATATGAACCGATCTTGAGGACAGGCAAGAGAAAATCACCCCATAACGTTTCTCCTCCTTCCGTTTGTTCTTGATGATGAACGGTCCAAAGCAATCTCCTCCCACGAACGTAAAGGGAGGAGCTTTTGCAATCGATCCAGGGGTAGGTCGGCCATTTTAGGTTGTTCGGTCCGTCCTCGAAGAAAATCGGGACCTCTCAACCATCGATGATTCATAACAAGATTCGTGCAACTCAGGCCCCTTGAAGCATCATCAGCAGGGTTCTGTTGGGTATCCACGTGTCGCCAATCTATGGGTCGAGTGAGTTCTCGAATCTTGCGTACCCTGTTTGCCACGAATAAATGAAACCTCTTTGGACTCGTTCTTGACATACCCCAACACTACCATACTGTCGGTTCAAAAATATCGCGAGAGGTTGTCAATACCCAGTTCCAACACGACTTAATTGGCCATGGGTCATGGCCACTTTTTGGGGTCAATCATTCGGGCGTATTCGTTTTTGAGAAGATCTCCCATAAACAGAAAATAATCCTCCTTCACTTCTTTGTTTCTGGATATTTTCTCCATTATGGAAGTGGCACGCCTTTTGGCCAAATCCCGACTGTCAGCCATAATCAGTGGACGGTTCTTGATGGGAAGAGGCACCTCGTTCCTATCCTCAACAAATCTTGTGCCCGCTTGAACTATCTCCATGAACCTGAGATCGTCGCCTGAAAGGGTTTCACTTGTAATCATATCAACCAAGCAGTGAGGAAGCTTAGGATTTGTAAAGTCCAATCCAGCCAAATTGGCCAACATTTCGGCCACACCAAGATCCTTGATGATCTCCCTTCCAAAAATTCGATTTGGCAAGGCCGATGTTCGATGACAAGAGAGTTTGACATCGTTTGGGTCCCGCGTGGCTCCCACTGCTTTTATGGGTCCCATCACAGACCAACCAAGATGGGTATGGACTGCATAAGGTGACATGGGGTCTCCTTCATCGCCAACCCGTACTTCTAATGGACGAAGGGCCATGGGATTGTCTGCTCCGATGAGCAAGATAACTGGCAGACTCATGTCGAGCTTGGAAATATCTTGGTGGAGGGCATCAAATGAGGAAAACTTCTTCAATAGCTCCACGGTGGCCACTTCATTTTCTTGAAGTGGAATGGTTTCTCGAGCGTACGTTGGGCCCAAGATAATCTGTCCATTTCCATCAGGCTTTTGCACTTGAAGTCCAATGATAATCTCGGTCGTTTCGGTTTTTTGTCCATTTAGAGTGTGTATCGCGATTCGGGTCTGGGGCCCAGACACTCCGAGAGGTTCCAACAATTGGCTCGAGGCGAATGTGCCTGAACTTAAGGCATCGAGCAAGGCAAGGCCTTCGACGATTTTTTTAGTCTTGCTCCCAAGTGAAACCTTAACCCGCACCACACTCAAGGCTACCACAGAACCACTCAAACCCACAGCGTGAGCAGTCACAACAGACGAAGATGGCGAAACCTCTTCCTGGTGTAACGAAGTTGGATGGTTCTTTTGACAACGAGAGCAAGTCCTAAGATTGGGACACCTTCTAGATATATGACCTCGTTGGAGACATCCAAAACACGCCCCTTCTGATCTAGAGAATCGACTGAAAAGGAATAGACAAAGAAAGACCAACAGGCCACTGGAGTCCTCACAGTTCAGAGTTGGTGTCTAAATAATCGATTTAAATCCACCTTTTTGAGATGATGACGAAAAGCTCGAATACTTTGAATTGACTTTCACGAATTGGGCAACCCAAGGCGTTCCATGATCTCAGAACCCTTTAAGCAAAGAACCACTCCCGAATCATGGAGCGCACAAGAGGGATTCTTAAAGAATTGTACAGATCTGCCAACAGTAACTCGTAGGTAGATCAAGGATCTTATGAATATTAATTTTAATAATGGTTAACTTTCTTTTAATGATTGACTTTCTTTACAGGGAATATTTTTGTTTGTTGCGCATTTTCTACTACCGCTACAAGGAATGCGATTCCCTGTAAACAACTAAATCATTAATATAATATATACAATCAACATTTATACGAAATTTGATGCACCAAGGAGTTACTATTGGCAGATCTGGACAACCCTTGTGTAGTGGGTTGATCAGGAAAAGTATCTAAAAGATTGTCTAATCCTGCTTTAAAAGCTGTCAGAGGATCAGCTCCTACATATTCCAGACGAAGACTAATGGGCAACAAGTTGGACAATGAAGGAGCCCGTATGGTGCGTTAAAATTAGATGTTCCACTCAAATACAATGGAGGTTATGATATTGAGCAGGTATCTTGTATTAAGGATTTGGGCGTTCTCATGCAAGATGATGGAAGGTTTGATGACCATATCCAGTTAAAAGTGGGAAAGGTATTTCAAACGTGTGGCTGGATCTATCGCACTTTCAAGTCCAGAGATAGTATAACGATGCTAACTCGGTACAAGTCGATTGCTCAACCGCATCTTGAATATTCTTCACCCATTTGGGCTCCAATGAGTTCGGCAGCTTTGCAAAAGGTCGAGCAGATCCAACGATGGTTCACTAGGAACATCACAGGAATGAGAGAGCTCTTGTATTGGTAAAGACTCCAGAAATTAGGACTGTATAGTACTCAGAGAAGGTTTGAAAGGTTCCTGATACTGTATGTCTTCAAGAGAATTCATTGGCTCTTTCCTAACCCAGGATTTGAGGTTAGCTGTAGCGACCGTAGAGGTCTTACTTGTGCTATGAGAGCACCTCCAAATCCAAGGGAATCGATGCTAGTTCGATCAATGAATTCCTCCTTTCTTCTCTATCGGGCTCATTGTGTGGATTCCTTGCCGCGGTATTAAAATCCGCAAGCAACTTAAAAAAAGAACCTAACGCAAAAGATTGCATTGGAGGGCCCATCAGTTTGCCCCTCAAAATCACAAAAATGCATTTTCCGCTAATATTTATGCGGCTTGTCCACTTCACCACTGCCCTTAAGAACATACCTGTGTTGTATTTGTAGTCCTCTCTCAATACTCTCCTTCGTTACTCGTATTGTGCGTTCTTGTTTCTATATAAACCTGTTGTTCTGTTCTTTCTCTATCCATTCTTCCTTCATCATTCTACCGAATAAACTTGTCCACCGATCTCCCGGTTTCCCATGTTTTGTCCATACTAGTACATGACAATACCCATAAGATTTCCTGTCAATTAGAATTTGAATCATCAATTGGTTGGAACATAAAGGAAGGCGACCATGCGAATAAGCAACAAAATTGTCACCTTTTGTCTCCTTAGAGTGCGAATCTGGTTTATGAACCAATCAAACCTTTTCGTAATAATAGTTGTTACACAATTCGTGGTTTCCACTACATGTGGCGTGGCCTCTTTTGCAGTATACATTACGCTACCAAGGTCCAAGTATGTGGAACTACAAGTCCCAAACCCACTTAATTGTATTGATAATTCATCAACTAGTCGAATGCTTCAGCACAAAAGCAATGATCTTTAAAACGGGCAAGGGATGTGGCGGAAGTCAAGAAATCCAAATCACAAAATTCAGACCGGGTCAAGAAACAAAAAACCACCTCCCACCTTGTGCAATAATACTAAATAAATTTGAACATCTGCACGCAGCAGCAGGTAAGTTTTAACTTCTACCGCTAAAAATACAAACGCATATTGAGTTTGTACTTGAAAACAAAACAATGTGAGCCTGATTGCTTTTTCAAAGAAAATTAAAATTAGAACAATCATATCTTTCAGGGGCGAGGCATGGTGTAGAGCGTACTGCGTCGGTTTATTGTGCGGATAGTTGGGGTTCAATGAGAAATGCAGGGGGAGGTTTGACTGATCTCTTCAAAAATCTTATCGCGGGCGGATGAAAAAAGAGAAAAGGCTTGTTTGGCAACAGTGGGTGGCTCGTGAGAATTTGGGCAGTGTGTGTGTGTAATCGGGTTTTATTATCTGTAGTTTTTGTGAATACAATCTTACAGAGAGTCTCTTTTAGCTTGATTGCTAGTTTTGACTACTTAACTGTGTTGTTGCAGACGGTCGACTACAGGGGGCAGGAGCGAGCAAACCTCGTTTAAGGGTTTTCGCAATTTACAGACCGCCCTTGTGAATTAGATGCCATGAAAAATGTCGAATTGTAAGTTTGAACACCTTTGGTTAGGATTTTGGAAAAAAATGCACACTTTATTTGCTCGTTCTTGCACGAGAAAATTCTCAACAAAAGGCCTCTTTTTTGGGTAAGTACAAGTGTAAGTAATGTCATAAGCACTGATTTGTATTGTAAAGCTCCAAAACCATCAAGGTACCAAACAAAATGGCCTGTTTTGTACGTGTTTCTCTTCAATATCAAAGGCCTTTTTTAAGTGCTTGCCATTTTTTATTCAAAAGAATAATTTTGCAAATTCTTACAAAACCGAGAGTCAAAATGTCCAAACTTGCAATTCGACATTTTTTGTAGCATCTAAGTCATAAGGACGGTCTGTAAAACGCGAAAACCCTTGCACTGACCAAAATCTTACATTGACGAACAAGCCCTTTCTCTTCTTTCATCCGCCCGCGATAAAATTTTGAAGAGATCACTTAAACCTCCCCCTGCATGCCTCATTCCGGGTTGAAAACACGGTAGGCGGAAAATAAACTCGTTTTACCTAAAGGCTTTATACACAAAGAATCGCAAAGGTCTGGAATCGAAGGTCTTCTCTGATTAGAGGGTTCCTCGGGACCCACGTTCTGATTGGTCAAGCAACCCCTTGCGGCAGCGTGACTAGATGCAGCTTGTCTTGGAAGCTTTCAGGCCTCAAAAAATCACCAATTCGTGGCTTCTAAATCAAGATTAACATATTGAATGTTTCACGTGACTAAACAAAAGAGGCACCTACTAATTTATGAAGTTTTAGACATGAGATTGTATGAAAAAGTGGAAAGAGTCAACCCCTTTCTTTTTTTGGACACCCTGATGATCTCTACTCCACATGAGATTGGGAGGGCAAGGATCTCAGTTGCTGAACAAAGGGTGGCACTTTACATGCCATTTCCAAATTGGCGTTTCTGGACTTTCTGTGAGGAAAAGAAAAAAATGCTCCAGAATGTTGAAATTTCTTTATGTTTTAACATGGTAATTTGTATCTGAAACATGTATCTATTGGATTGAAAGCCATTTAATCGCAATTTTCCTGGGACAATAGCTTTCAAGACATGCCGCATCTAATCACGCTGCCGCAAGGGGTTGCTTGACCAATCAGAACTTGGGTCCCGAGGAACCCTCTAATCAGAGAAGACCTTCGATTCCAGACCTTTGCGATTCTTTGTATATAAAGCCTTTAGTTTTACCTATTGTTGCAATATCTTTCAACAAGAGGTACTAGAACGAGGTCATTTTCCGCCTACGCTTGCCTGAACTTCAAAGAATCATAACTTTTGACTCCGTCATTCGATTGAGCTGAAAATTGGTAAACGATTTTTTTGTTACATAAACCACACACAGCTCTTGGAAAATACAAGATAATTTCTTGAATGGAACCAAAGATGATAACTTTTGAAGCCACCGTCTCTGTCCAGCAATAGCGAGGTCCATGTCTTGGACCTCTTCATGTCTTTCATTATTGCAAACAAGGCTTTCAGAGAATGGATAAAGACATCCTGAAAAAGACCGACGGCATTGTGTTAACTGAGGAGAAGATTTCCAAACTCATAGACACCTGTGAACACAATCGAGTACCACGAAAAGTTTGGATAGCTCTTTTCACTTGTCTTCACTCAATTCATTGTGAAGTTGTGGAAAATTTCTACAAATGAGTCTATCCATGCTTTCACGCGCTTTATTAGCCTCCGAGGTCGACCTCAAATGTTTTAGGCAGGCAATGTCAAAGTATTTTCCGCATCAGATAAAACATTGAGAGAACTTTTTAATAACATAGATTTGGAAAGAAAGAGTTTAAAGTCACAACTTCGGAGGAGATAGTCCAATCACTTGGCAATTCAGTACACCACAAGCCCCATGTACAAACGGGGTAACTGCATGCACGCATGGTTGGCTTTCAAAAAAAGTAATTGGTAAGATGTTAATTGTCTTCCATGGATCAGCATATTTGGTGTGATTAATCGCAAATCAGGATCACATCTCATCGTTGCAAATGGACGATCATTTTTGACTCTTTGGAGTTCAAGCAAAATAGTTTGTAAAGATCGTAGTGAAAATTTCTCCGTTTGGAGTGCAACACGCAATTACTTTTTTGAAAGCCAACCATGCGCTCATGCAGTCAATTAACAGAACGTGTCACACATGCAATTACCAAAGTAAAAAAGTGTAAACTTTACCGATGCCTTCATTCAACGGGAAATAATTCTAAAGTCTTTCTGGTCTCACTGGGTAAAAGATTATCTTGAGCAATTCAATGTTGACAAAAAATGGAATAACCCAAAAGGTATTAATCTTAAACCTGGAGACGTTGCTGTACTAAGCCAGAAACCCTTCAAAAGAACTCTTGGAACCTCGTTCGAATCGTTAAACGTGTTAAAAGCACATCCGGTGTCACTTCTCATGTCATAGTCAAAACTTCCAAAGGCTCAAATTTAAGGCGAACTGTTCGTCAAATAGATCTTCTGGAACCTAACCATGACCCTGGAATAGATATGACGGCAACTCTTGAAGACGAGCAAGTCTGATGGAGGTCAGGCAAGGGCGACGGAACACCTTCAACTGGAACAAACTTCGGTGACGGCTGCAACACAGCTGTTGATTCCAAAGGTTAGAGGATCCCCTGCGTCAGACTGGCCTCCTGTACAACTTCTTGAAATAGCCCAAGATGACGTTCAAAGTGGTGCTCAAACCGTCAGCACCAGCCTAATCTGATTGCCAGCTTGGCAAAGCAATTCGTGGATTGACTTTGCATTAGGTGATCAAGCGACAGTATCAAAACAAAGAGAAAAACTGTTCAAGCAGCTTGCAAGAAATAAGGGTTCGAGTTTTCGGCTCTTGAAAAAACTTGTTTCTTCAAGCTCGCCTTCATCTACGATGGAGAGGAGGCAGATTTCAATGCATGACGTGCGGTCACTCCTTAGATCAGTTATGATCACTAGATAGCGTGCAAGCTTTAGCCTGGCTGATTTGGCAAGCGGGGCGGAATGCGTTGAATTCATGAGGAAAATGTCGCCCTCACAACTGTTGAGCGGGCAATTAGTATGACCAAACATGCAAATCAAGACCAACTTTTCAAAACTCGTTCTTGAAGCCACAAGTCAGTTTTTGTCCATATATGCATTGGATTAACCCTACATAACGCAGAAGCTTAAATTTGTGTTCTTCCTACCAATTACTTATTCAACGTATTGTCAAAAAAGTTCCTAGTTGTAGTACTCATATCCATGGCATGGTCACCAAGTGACGTCTTTGGTTCTTTCACTAAAGTGACCACCAGCAATAACAAAGAATGACCCAAAAACATTACCGAATTCCACATTTGACTTATCACTTGCATGGTTGACATTTGCCAGGTCACACATTTCAAATGTTCCCGCACTTTTGTCCGCTCAACTGTTGGTGACCGGAGACACATTTTTAGGCTTACACTCGGTCTAGTATTAATAGAAGTCAATGGGTCACTCTATGGAAATCAAAACAAGAAAAAGATGTTCACAGCTTACAGCTGACGAACCTCAAAATTTTGTAAGCTGTTTTGTGTTTTCAATAAGAGAAGGAAAGGAAAGTGATACCATCAGGGTTTTTATAACGACCTCAATGAAGGCAAGAAAGTTAAAACTGAGTAAATACAGTATGTAACAAAAGTCTTTTCGCATTTGAATTTTATTCTGTAAAAAGTTAACAATAGTAACACAGATCAATTTGAACTGGTGACTCAATTGCCAAAACGTCCACCTTTGGCTTGGATACCTTTTTTAAATTAATTAGGCATAGAAGCCATTAAATTATTTAACAAATTTGGACTAATATCTGACCAGACTCTTTTAAGTTACTTCTCCAAAACCTTCAAATTTGTAGCAATGGCCATCTTTGATATCTCTTGTTTCATGAACGCCCAGAGATTCTTAATCGGAGACAAATCAGGAGAGTTGTCTGGCCGCACGTCTTTTCTCCAGAAGTTCGGAAGACTTTTTTGGCACCATTCTTGCGTTACTTTGGAGGTATGAATGGGCGCTATGTCTTGTTGAAAAATAGCCTCAGACATCCTTGGACACAGTTTTCGTTCCAAAATGCCACCATTCTTGTTCGTCCTGCTAAATGCACGGAAACATAGACCATCCAGGATATTTTCAATGTAATAGGCGGAGTTAATTTTGGTTTTGGCGGGCATGATATGAAGCTCAGAGAGTCCTTGGGCGCTCATCATTCCCCATACTATAAGATGTGGCGGTGATTTGATGGTTTCCACAAGCTTAACATTTCCAGCATCAGACGCCCAAACTCAATCCGTTTGAGGATTTGGAGGCTTCATGAGGTAAAAGAGGGATTTGTCGGAGATGCAGGCATGAGCCCAGTCATCTTCCGTCCACTTCCGGTGCTCTTGGCAGAACTTGAGGCAATGACGAAGATTATGGGGCGCAAGTTTGGGCTTCTTTGGCCTCCGATATGACCTGAGGTTAAGATCATTGACTAGATATCAGTACACAGTCATGTGCGATGTCACACATCCAAGAGAAGTCATTTTTATGCCAATTTTCTCGTGCTATGATGACATTTTGTTGTCAATTTCGCGATAACAATTCGCTAAACTCTTGATAAAGTTTTTGGGCGTCCAGTCAGCGGCCGATCTTCAAGGCTCTCACCACTCCGGCGGCGCCTCCACCAGTTTTGCACTGTTCGTAACGTAACATAGATAGTGTCTGCAACACACTTTTGAGTCATACCGGCCTCTATCATGCCAGGCAGAACAGGCAGCATCTGTCTTAGGTGGGGAGAGCTTTCAACGACGGACTCACCAAACCTCGTCATTAACCATTTAGTAGTTTTAAAGTTATTTTAGATTAATGAAATTAACTGCATACGAAAAGACTTTTGTTATCTACTGTAGGTGGTTATTACAAAGAGCTGATAGTGGGCTCCAGACTCACTCAATTTCAAGTATTTGAGAAACCGAGACTATCAGGTTTCTCCTTCGATTTTTCCCGACGCGTCAAGGTTTTGAGGACAGGAACGATATTGCCCAACAACTTTGAAACGGTAAAAGTCAAACATTAGAGAAAAGATTATCGAGTCAAAGCCCCAAAATAGTTTCAAAGAGACAAGTTAAACGTTAACCATGTGAAACCATAACTTGGGGAACAATGCCTAAATGAACACACAAATGAATAGGAATCAAGGAGACTCCAATGGACTCGGACTTCTCAATTGACTTTTCATCCTATGAAAAGTCAGGGGGTCTGTCAAAATCTTCATCGAACAAAAAGGTAGCTTTTAATATTAGCACATCACTACTCAAGGTTTCGTGAAAATAAACTACAGTTGAGCAGAGTCAACTAACGCTAACTCTATCCATATCCTCAAACGAACCCTAAAACATTATGTAGGTATTTTTTTTCTCTCTTTACAAAATCCTAAGTTCTAGATTGCATCGTTTGACTTTTAATGTTTATACAGTCCTTTTTACAACCTAAGACCTTTTTGTGTGACCTATTTACCGACATCCCAAATAGCAGCCTTCCCTCAACCACGGACATCTAGAATTTCCTGGACGGCGCACGGCAAATCAGGGGTGACCAAGATCAAGTGGAGAAGCACAAAAGGAGAGAACGTGATTTTGAAAGTAGAAAGTCTCAGTTTTTTAAGAATTGATAATTATACATCAACTTACAACGGTTTGGGATACACTTCTGGAATATTTGAATAACAAAATGCATTACTCAAGCAAAACACTAAACTTGCAATGTCTCTTCATGGTTTCAATGAACAGATAAATATATCTGTATTATATGTATAGTATATGTTTGGTCTATTTCTATATATATATGTATGTATATACCAAATATCTATGTATAGATATTTGGTCTATAAAACACCCTTAGAACATTCTACTATCTTAACTCTTACTCAGCCTAGAACACACGTTTTCAATGAATAAGGTTTATTTGCATCATTCGAACTTATACTGATCATTGAACTAACTCATAAACAAAAAATAAGAATAGAAAACACATGAATACATGAAAATATTAAGACAAATTTGACTGTCATTGAAACTTACAAAAAAATAAGCTAAACTAGAAATAAACTGACAATAGATTGATAGAAATGAGACAATATGAATCACAATCAACTTTAACATTTTGAAACAGTTCTCACATCTTTAATTTGGTCTCTAAAACACATCTTTCTAATATACTATTACATTATGAACAAATAAAGTAAAACTGACCAGTCTTTCACTATGTAACTTACTTGATACCAAGATATATTTTCCTGTAGAATGTTCTTATATCCAGGTTAGACTAGTCGTTCATGAAATTCTATAACAAATCAAATCATGAAGTTCTGAAGAGAAGCAAAGAAGGTTATGCCAAATTAAAAGTCCTTGTGTGTCAAACTTGGGACCACGTAGGAAAATAGTCAAAAATTGGTTATTTAGGCATCCTTGACCACAAATACAATTTACGTATATGATGAATTATA
>CM021312.1:3418016-3441587 GCA_010645155.1 Tigriopus japonicus | reverse complement strand
TGTTGCTTCATCTCAATAGATATTAAGTGATTAATTAGTCTATTTGCTTAAATGCAATTAAAAATCTTGCCTGCCACTTCCTTTGAGGTTCCTTTGTTCATTCACGTTTGTTGCGCACCTGCTTCTTTTTCCAAATGATGATGAGTCATCCCTGGGAAATTATTACGTCATCTCATTACATTTTAAATGATTTATGTATTTGTAATCCTAACTAGTTAAAACACTGATTTGCTAATCATTTTTTAATTGGCTTCAACTTTCAATGACATGAAGTTAAACAAATGTTGTCCACCACTTCTTTTGAGGTTTCTTTGTTCATTCACCTCTTGTTGCGCACCTGCTCTTTTCCACAGGTTGCGTTAGCCATCAACGCACTTTCCGTATCCCAACCACTCATTTGTTAATCATTTTTTAATTGACTTTATTTTTCAATGACAGGCAATTAAAAACATTGTCTGCCACTTCCTTTGAGGTTCCTTTGTTCATTCACGTTTGTTTCGCACCTGCTTCTTTTTCCACATGATGATGAGTCATCCCTGGGAAATTATTACGTCATCTCATTACAGTTTAAATGATTAATGTATTTGAGTCATTATTTTTTTAATTGTACGTATTTTGAGCTGTACAATTTAAACTTTTGTCTTCCTTTCTTTGTTCAAATTTGTTGTGCACCTGCTTTTTTCCAAAATCAGGCCACCTGTGAGTCATTACACCCTGAGCCGGAAATTAGGGGTTATGCATGATTTACTTGATTGATTAGGGGCCTCCAAAACTACGTGCAATCATATACTACTACTACATGTACAATGTCATTACTCATTTCCACCATTCCAAAAATATACTGAAAGGCTTGCTGAAAAAATAACATACAAAGGTTGAAATAAATGGCAGAATATTTTGCAAAAATGCAAAAATACTAAAAAACATATATAAATGTTAAATAAACCAAGCAATAATATGTAAGTGCCAATGTTCCAAAAGAGTCTGCGAGGCGATCTTGAATAAGATCAAATTTTCCCCTCTCGGACAACTTTGATTCCTTTGTCCAATCACACATCAAACGTGATCGCGACATGACCTTCAGACCCTTTTTGGGTTTGGGACTTATTTTTGCCCTTGGCATTTTCCCTAAACCAGCAATTTGTAACACAACTTCTTCACAATTTCGTAAATACTTTGTTAGTTGTGATTTCCCAATCCAATCCATTGGAGAGGACCAGACCAAGTAAGTTATTTCAGATGAAAAAAAGATGTTTTTAGAAAAACCCTAGAAGACTCGTTTTTGACTAGGTTAAGCCTTTTGGTAGAAGAGGGATAAAAAATATGTTTTAAAAGATATTAAAAGAGGACCACACACTTTACCAAAGCTGCCCCTTATTCGTGGTTTTGATTCTTTCAGTTGGTTGCATTTTTCTATGATATGATGGGACCATGTCAAACTTGCGTCTAAGGTGACACCTAAAAATATAATTTTGTCTGCATATTTAATAACCTTCCCACTTAGCACTATTGGGTTAACTTGATTCATAAGATCAGCCAAGCTATGTGGATCTTGACCGGTTACTATTGAGGCTGTATCGTCTGCATAGGCAATCGTTTAATTGATCCATTATCAAATACTTCTAGTAAGCCATCAAAAGCAAGGTGGAAATACTCCACCTTGCGGAGTACCTTTTGTTAGTGTTCGTGTTTCTTGAGCTCCCGCAAATTCTCCAATGGAAGTGCGTCCGTTTAAATATTCCGAGAACCATTTGATTGTGATTTCCTTCGAAACACCATGTTCTAACATGCTTTGTTGTTGTTGTTGGTTTATTTGGGGGTCCTCATAAAAAAAGAAAAAACAGACAATAAATAAATGGTTATTTGTGAAGAGGTAGTCCCCGGGTCTCGTCCTTAAGCCATTGGGCTTTTTTTTTCAAGGAGAACCCTTTGGTTGTGCTTAGCTATTTGGGCGTCCACCCAACCATCAGCTTCGACCCGCGTAGAGCTTCCGGATTTGGAAGCCCCTCACTCGATTTAAGGAGCACGTTTCCTCTTTTTTCAATTGGACTGGCTGCCTTGATTTTTACAAACGCGGCAATTGTTTACATTACAATCAGTCGAGTATGAGCTAATGATTAGATCTGTGATTTGTAAGGTCACATTTGGGTAATGTCTTGGCTCCTTAGGTTATCGAAAGCCCCTTGGATTTCCAAGAAGTGCCGAGACCGTATCCGTTTCACAGAACCGAATTCTCAAGGTCTACTACCTTTGATACAACGTGTTCTGTTAATTTTCCTTTTAAAAATCCGTATTGGTTTTGGTTTATAGTGCCGTTAGGGTTGGCTATGTCCTCAATCCTCCACATAACAAGTCGTTCCAGTGTTTTAAAAAGAAACGAAGTTAAGGAGATTGGTTGTGTTTGATCGTGGATGTGAGGGGTCTTTCCGACCTCCCCTGGGTATAAATATTGTTCTTGCCTGCTTCCAAGCTAACGGAGTTTATGCTAGTGAAATACAAGCCCCGTAGATGTATGATAATCGAAGTCTAGCATAGCCAGGAAGGTTTTTCAGCATCATCGGCTTGATATCGTCAGGTCTGACGGCTTTGCTGTCGTCAAAGGTGTTCATAGCTTTCTTTATCATTGCTGGGGATAATAACCATTCGTAGTTAATATTAATTGTTGTTCCTTTCAAGTAGGATATCCAATTATCATAGTCCAGTTCAGTGTTATTTGTTTCAGGGATGGACCAGGGGAAGTGTTCATTTAAAACTATTTTTAGGGATTCATTTGAAATTTGTGTGCCTTTTTTTGGGAAGTCACAGGTACTTGATCTTGTGTTAGGGCTTTTATGGTTTTAGCTAGAGCACTATCATAACAGAGTACGGTCATAAAGTGCGCCATCTGGTGGATTTCATGCGGCAACAGCTCGCATAGATGGCACATTTTATAACCGTACTTTGTAATTATGGTGCTCTAGTTTTAGCTACATCACTTCAATTCCTCAGGTTCTCAGCGACTGTTTTCCACTCCTCTCGCTTTTTCTTTACAATTTCTTTCATGTGCTTTCCTGGCTTCCCTAAACAATAGTTGATTTTGTAATGAGTTTGTTTTCTTTTGCTTTTTCCATAGCCTTTTTAGATTTTTGTTTTGTTGCGCTAGTTCTTCATCATACCATTCTTGCTTGGTTTTGGTGTTCTTGTTCTCTTTCATAGGAGCAATTTAGTCTACAGCATTGTTGATAGACGCAGATAATAAGCTGGCTTCTCCCTCGATTGTATCTGCACTCCAGTGGAGTGGAGGTTTATGGTTTAAGAGTTCTAATGCCACCAGTCTTTTGAAGTGTAGCCAATCAGCGTTTTTACAATTTCGGTTCGGATTATACTTTGATGTGATGCCGTTATTTTTAAATTCAATCTTCATATGGTCTGAGAATGATTCCTCCTCGCACACTTTCCATTAAGATATTATATCTTTTATGTTTGGAGTTACAAGGGTGATATCAATATGAAAGTTAAGCCATCATTTAGCCCAGAAGGCTAAGCCATCATTTAGAAGATGCAGGTGAGAAGAAGCTATCATCTCCTTTATTGCTTCTCGAAGACTGTTGATTTTGAGCCCCATAAGGTTGAGTGGGCATTAGTATTTAGGCCTATAATTAGGACTTGAAAGACTATTTTCCGGGCGTTCGTAGAGCCCGCGTTATTATTATTAGCAACAGTGTCTCGAGGGAAATTTTGGTTCTTCTGGTAATATTTTGATTTGACATCACACCATTGAAATAGGATGAACCTAGGCAGCTATAGATGCCGAGCCTCCCCAAGAGAAACTCAAAAATATTTAACATAAAGAGAAATAAACATTTGTTTGCGTTTATTGAGCTCTAAGGACTACAGTATGTCTCAAAACCGCTTGGACACTTTTCTAGATAAATTTAACGCTTAATGTATTGACTTTAAAACCAAAGCTTTCGAAGGTTCTGTGAGCCAAAGACAGTCACATTTAGATGACTTATAACAGTATTATAACAGTATACTTGCAATCAATGAAAAAAATATGGAATAGTCTGAACTAAGGCAAAAATGTACGCGCAGATTAGCTCTGGAATCAAATCAAAAAGCACTTTGAGATCATGCTCAACACTATTTATGCATCAAAAAGTTGTTTAAAAAGAGAGGGAGCTTACTCAAAGGATTGCTGGATCTGCTGGGTCAAGAACTACACACACTGGAGACTTGGCGGAGCCTGTGAGGGCCAAAATCGAAGAACATTTCGGCAACAATGTAGGAAAAAGTGCCAGGGAGCTGAAAAATAGACAAAACTACAGATTCATGAGTTGTGAGGGCTAATCTTGGAATGAAATTACGTGCTGTGCCTAAATCACAACTATTTGTAGATCAACAATGCCACAAGAGGCTCCAAAAGTGCAAGATCATCAAAAACCAGCCACGGCAAAGTTTTGATTTTCTCTCACGACAAATATTTATCGTAAACAGTGTTGGGGACTACTAAAGAACCTACTCATGGCTAAGACGCCAAATTATGTCTCTCCTGCCGCCAGACACATGGGCAAGTCAAAGCATTCTTAAATTACATAAGGTTGGGCGTGACGGGCAATAACGGAACAGCCTTCATTCTGTTTGGATCAAGGGTAAAATAATTGCAACGATGTGCAAGAAAATTAATCTCATTGAGAACTTGTGATATTGTAAACTGAGTCTGGACCCAAGATGGTGCACACTGTTATACGAGGCTTGTGCACGTCAAATGCGTGTCCTTTTGTAGTTCGGTCCAGGGTTGAAATATCAAAAAATTTCAAAGTGTTGGTTGTTCTGTGTACTCTTGGCTACCATTTTTGTTTAAAAACTTTTCTGAAAAAACGGCGCCCCTGACCTTGAGGTGCTATGTTGTTTATCCTGATCAGCTTACCCTCTCCAAATTTCGTGATTTTCTACCAATGGCATCAGCACATGATTTCGTAATCGCCATGGCCCGGACGACCAAGAAGGCAAATGAGATCAAGACCATCATGGACGAGTCCTATGGGGACAAGTCTCTCTCCATCAGCCAGGTGAGACGGATCATGGCCAAGGTGATGGATGGCATGGCTGGAGAGGACGCCAAAGACAACCGTGGTGGATCCAAAAAAGCAGTCAGGACAGTGGAACTCATTGAGGCTGTGGAGGCCATGGTCAACAGCGACAGAAGGATGACGGTGAGGGAGTTAGCCTTGAACCTTGACACATCCACTGGAACCATTGAAAAAGTTCTCCATCAAGATCTTGGCCTCTCTAAGAGATGTGCCCGTTGGGTCCCTCGACTTTTGACCAATGAGCATAAAGCCGAGAGAATCAGATGCGCGGAATTGTTCTTGAAGACCTTGAGGAGGGAGTCCTACGCATACCTGGACAAAGTGGTGACCACGGACGAGACCTGGATATCCTTCACGACACCAGAGACCAAAGAGCAATCTCGACAGTGGATCAGGAAGGGTTCCAGGCCACCCACGAAAGCACTAGTCACAAGATCGGAGAAAAAAGTGATGGTGATTCCCTTCTTTGACTCTGAGGGCCTGATCTACACAAATTATGTACCCAAGAACACCACAGTCAATGCCAACTACTTCATTAAAGTCTTGGGCCACTTCTTAAAGGCTCTTAAAGTCCGCAGGCCCCACAAATGGAACACTGGGTGGGTCTTACACATGGATAATGCAAGGCCCCACACAGCAAAGTTGACCAGCAACTTCATCAAGACCAAGAACATTACCCTGGTGTCTCATCCCCCGTACTCACCTGACCTCGCCCCTGCAGATTTCTGGTTGTTCCCTGAGATCAAGAAGAACCTTGCTGGGAACAAGTTTGACACCATCAATGAGGTCAAAACTGCGTAGGAGAGGGTCACCAGGATGATGTCCAAGGACGACTTCGCCCAGGCCTTCAGGAAGTGGGAGGAAAGATGGGATCGCTGTATTCAGAGAGCAGGAGATTATGTCGAAAAATAAAGTAATTAATAAATTTTTGTCACGCCCACCAGTAGGTGGTCACACCCAAAAGCGCATATTGACGTGCACACGCCTCGTACAAGTAATGTCACACAGAGGTACCGCGAGACACAATTAGGATCAATGAGAATTTGGTCCACGAATACATTGTATAAGACCCCTGTCCTACTCAAACCTGAATTCCTTGGTTAACTTTGTGAGGAGCACATTTTTTGCATTGCATTGAGAGCAAGCAAGGCCTTTGCGATCTACCATCCAAACATGAAAGCCCTCAGAGAGTCTGCGGAGTGGGAACGGGCCAAAATGTCCAAGGACAGTTTGAAGAAAGTGTGGCAGAAGTTTTGTATTAGAGTGAAGAGACGACGTATTTGAGATGCCATGAGGATATTTTGAAGAATGAATTGTCGTTTGGCAAGCAACATCTCCTTTCATTGCTGCAGTTTCGTCAATCTAATAATTTTATATATATTCAAAATATTTGATTTTTTTGTTTTACTCTCCAAAGTGTCCAAGTGGTTTTGAGACATCCTTCGTTTTCCGGGCATTCGTAGAGCCTGCGGTATCATATGGTGTTGTAGGTAAGATAACACTTTAGGGGAATACAAAGTATGTAAGGGATAGATAAGGCCCTTTTTAAGTTAAACTGTAAACAAATGGTAAAAACTTGTTTTGAAGAATATTTTTTTTTGTATTTGAATTTATATTTTTTTTTGTATTTGTAAGAAGTACTCAAACACCAAAAAGGTAGATAAAAGAGTGTGTGGGCTAGGCATGTGACAATGGTGGTAAGCAAATAAAAACATTACAATGACAATGAGGGTTAAAAAGATAGAATTAGTTAACTTGTAAAAGAGCCAAAAAGCAAATAAAGATAATAGAGTGAAAGGGAAGTACAACACTCTCTCAAGTTTGGGTGGAAAAGAGGTTTTTAAAGTGTTCTGCATTGAGACACGGCCAACTTTGTCCTTGAGAAAGACCATCCCTCCATCGTTGTTTCCGTCCCAGAGCACTTCCACTAGTCCATGGAGAACTTTGTACGTCCACAATAGGTCACATCTGAGTCGGCGTGAAGTTAATGAAGGTAATTGCAATTTATAGAGACGCTCTTCATAAGAAAGATTTTTCAAACCTTTAACTTGTTTGGTGAACCTTCTTTGAACGGATTCCACTAAACCAATATCTCCTATAAGATGTGGTGACGCCACAGGGCAGAGATTTTCCAAAATTGGCCTCACATACGATTTGTACAACTTCACCATAAGCTCTGACGACGTGGCTGAGAAATGCCTTCTTATCATTCCGAGGATTCGATTAGCTTTAGTCGCCACCTTGCGACAATTTAAACTAAACGTTAATCGATTGTCAACCCACACGCCTAGATCTCGATGGCATTCTGCAACACTCAAGGGAGAACCATTCATTTGGTAGCTCAAAGGTAGTCTTGAGTGTCCAAACCTCATCACTACGCTTTTAGAGACACTAAAGACCATCTTGTGATCCTTTGCCCACGTTTCCAACAACGCAAGGTCTGATTGTAGAGCTTCTATGTCTCGATTGTCTTGATTTTTTCTATAAATCTTCGTATCATCGGCAAATAGGCTGCTCCCAGATTGAATGCAGTGGGACAATGAATTGACATACAGACGAAAAGAATTGGACCCAACACACTTCCCTGTGGGACACCGGAGGTGATGTTTATCCACCTAGAATGCGCCCTCCCCAAAACCACTCTTTGTTGTCGCCCCGACAACCAGCTATGGATCCATTTCAGTACATAGGCGTTTACTCCAGCTTGGTTTAATTTATGGAGAAGAATGTCATGTGCCACGTTATCGAATGCCTTTGATAGGTCTAAATAAATTGTATCGACACAGAATCCACTGTCCACCGAACTCGTTACGTAATCGAAATGTTCCATCAAGTTGGTCGTGCAAGATCGTCCACGACGATACCCATGTTGATTATTCGTTATGATGTTATGATTCTCCAAGTGATCTACAAGTCGCTTCTTTACCAATCGCTCCATCAACTTGCAGACAGCAGAGGTTAAAGATATTAGATATATGAGATATATCAGACAAGATGCTGTAACTCAGGATTCGGCAACAAGTCGGTTGCAGTCCATATGTGGGCCCAAGGGTGGTCGTTATTTAGGTTCAAAAGCAATCCGTAGCACTGTACTTGCGGGTTTGGAGCTCTTTGATAGCAGAAATGATCCAACCTATCAGGATCTGTTCGGAGGCCCCTGACTACACACAGTCAAATTTAGTGGGCCTTGACCCAAAAGCTATTGCTGACCCTTACTCTAGCTCTTAATGACAATGCTTTGAAACACATTTCACATTTGATGTGCCTTTCAGGAAATCTCTAGTGGCAACAGCCTCAATTTGCGCAGCCTCTCCAGATGATTCAAAGTGCATTGGCGTCAACTGCAACCCCTCCCTAGCAAGTTGCGAGAAAATTATGGTACCTTCAAGTGGACCCTTTACCTGCATAAAAAATCATGTAGATAGCCAGGATACCGTCTTTTTGAGGAGCGAAATGTTGACCGAACAACCAGGTGAGGCAAAATATGTGTTTCCAAACGCTGGATAATGGAAACGTGGAGGGAGGATCAAAACGTTTTTCAGACTTTACACAAACATTTTTGGGTTTTACCCGAACATGTTTTGTTCAATCCAGTGCGAAGAACGTTTTCGGAACGCTCCTCAGAGATGTTTATGTACATACAGACTCAGGGTTGCTTCAATCCCGCCCGGTTGACATCAAACCCGAAAAACCCACCCGGGCTGGTTTTTCGGGATTTTCTCTTTTGGCCCTAAATTATTTCCTCAAAATTGTGCTCACCTCTGTGCGACTTAAATTCATTTGAGTGGGGGAAGTATTGATGATTAGCGTGACTTGGGGATCATTATTTTGACTGGCTCACCTCCCAAAATATATATTGACAATATCCGATGAAGGATTAGTGATCTCATGCAACCTTTCCAAACCTTCATACCGTTTAAAATCAAGAGAAAAAACTGATTTAAGATTCCCAAGACTCTGGAGAAAGAGTATGCGTCTACACTGGTGCCATCAAGATCGAGCAACTTTTATCACAATAGTTTTGCACTGGACCAAATTCATTGATGGCAGTTCTAAAAGATTGAACAGATTGAAATCAGATTGAATCCCATCACAATTCTTTTCTCCTCAACAACGCAATATTACACCTCGTCACGTCAACCACCACACTTAACTGCATTAAGATGCAACGAGGATTTTTTTAAAATAACTGTCTTAAGGCTTTTTTAGCCATCAAGCCATTCTCTACTGGACCTCACATCGTCACCATTACCGGAATGTCTTACCCGGCCGTATGTTTGAAAATGACCTCTAGATATGAGTCCTTTGGAAAAATGTTCAGAATTGACAAGTCCAAGTTTCTTTCGTGCTTTCATATTATGAACAACCATTTGCCAATTGTTGTTGTTTCCTATGTACTAACCGTCCAATGCCTTCTTCATCTAATGAGATTTTGTGAATCATTTTCTCCACTCTTTTATAACCTTTACTAACCTTTACCCTGCATACATGTTCCTAAAAAAAATGTTTTTTGTGTCTCAGGGAGGAGACGTGGTGTCGTGGTTAGCGCAGTTTCCAATAACGAGAGAGGTCCCAGGTTCGATTCTCCTCCCCGACCTATCTCCAGGAAACTTTTAGACGCTAATCCACACCCACAGACGGAGAACCAGCCTGATACCGGACATGAGATTGCCTATCGAAACAATTTGGACGATGTGATGGCTGGCTTCTCTGGACGGGCGAGGCTCAACCCTCCGACCCTAGTACCAACAATCAAAAAACTGTTTTGGGTGGTGAAACAATAAACAATAAACTTGATTTCATTCCAGAGCTTTTGTTTGTGGAATTGGAATTGGGACAGCTTGTACCAAGAACATTTCAAGGGATATCACCAATTGCCATTCCCCCCCAAACAGAAAAAGGAATGCTCGCCCAAATTGGAGAAAATATTGTGTTTTGCTTCATGCTCACGAAGGATTGTCTGATTTGGATCCGGAGTAAGTTTAGGAATCGGAGATTAGAGTAAAGATGATAAATAATGACTAGAGCGGCGAAAATATTTAATTAAATATAAAAATATTTAATTTAAATATTTTACCGTATTGAGCACTGTTTAAATATTTGGGCTTTTTCTTCCAAAACTAAAGGAAAATTCCCTGTTTCTTTGAATTATATCAAGAATCATCATGATTTCCGCATATCTTCTGAAATATTGGCAAACAATCTGACCTTCCCAAAACAATATTTTCAAAATCTCTCTTTTTTTCAATTATTAAGCCAATTTTTGAGGTGAATAGTCAACAACTAAATTGGGAGAGTATTCTGCGTGGGAAAGAAATATTTGGTCGATTTGGCCTTGAAAATTACATTAACGGATTTTAAATCTAGAGAAGAAAAGCACAACTCCAACCAAAAGAAAATTCGGGAAACTCTGGGTTGAATGTTCAACCAAATCTTGGCTAATAACATTTTGATTAAATCTAGGGTAAAAATAAAGACTGTCAAGAATAACCAATTTTCACTACATGGTAAAAATGTTTTCCACCAAAGATTTGTCTACCTGCATTTCCGTCGTTGCCAAATTTTCATCAAAAATTTGGATTTTGAATACAGAGGAAGCTCTAAAAATACCAATTTATTTCCCCTGAATACCTACAAATTTAAATATTCTTTAAATATTTGGGGGCTTTTCAAATATTTTCTTAAATATTTTGATATTTTTTCCTTAAATATTATTTAAATATTTGGTCTTGAAAATTAAATATTTTCGGCCGCTCTAATAATGACGATCTACATACAATGTGTAATGAAGCACGCAATACAATGATTATTGAAATAAGAAGGCCTCAGCAGAAACAGGATTCTGAATATAAATTGTGAAAATTGGTCAAAATAAGACTACCATGGATTTACGGGCATACACGTACAGTATATCCAGCCATTATCGCCTGTAGACATAGTCGGATGTTAAATCCAAGGTTTAGTAAATGATAATAATTGATCTATGAGATAATTTTGTTCTCTGAATATTAAGTTAAGCATTCCAGATTCAAAATCAATCAAGATTAGAAGACTACTTGTTGGAAAACTCATTTCTTGTAACAAAATCACTTTTTCAGTGAAGTAGTAAAATGTTCTCACTTTTCTGGTATGTGCAAGCAACAAGTACAAGACCCAAATTAAGATTTCCTAAAACTTTAAATAACTCCAGACCGCAAAACGTCTCGACAAACAAGAAGCACAGAATTTCTGGTGTGGGAATCTCATCTAACGATGAAAAATGCGATTTCCAGAAGCATTACTTAACTTGCGCTCTTCTGTGAATGAGACTTTTTTTATATTTAGCAAACTACATATTTCAATTTTCAGCTCAGTCAAATGCCCAAGTAAAAAGTATTGCCTCTCAAAGCTGTGCACTGATAAGATAAAGAATGAATGACCTGGCCTATAGACCACGGTATGCCTCGCCCTTTTCTGCCCTAAAATATTTTTTTTAATGCCCTAAATATGGCACCAATGCCAACTGAAAATCCATAACTACTGATGGAACTCAAAATTAAACTGGTTCGAGTGTTGCCAAAATGGTCCCTATTTAGGTCTTTTCAAAAAGTTCAATTCAGCCTGCCCTTTTGAACAATTGTGAACTTCGAGTTAAAAATGGCTGCACTCGCAACTCGAGACACTTCACTTGTTCTCTTTTTTTCTCAGTGGATTTGCGCTGACCTTTGAGAGCGCTACAAAGTGATGCCACAGACGTTCGGTTCCGCTGAAAATCGAAAGATGGAGTCTAGGCAACATACACATCGTTTCATTTACAGATGAACATGATTGATTTCCTTCTGGAAGTCTCAATTATTTTTGTTAGCCTCCAAGTCCATAGAAATTCAGTGGTTCTTGTTCGATGTAACTTCATCACTTAGCTTTGGGGAAAAATCACTTCTTTCAAAACCGTCAAGTTCAAAGTGGGGAAATTGTAACAAAACATCTGCATTCTTTATCCAATTGTTCATATTGTTGATTCATTATCATTAAGCCTCAGTTCAGTTTTTTTTGCTGTTGTGGAGCGGAAACTCTAGACGTTTCAAGGAGCAAGGTCAGCTGACGATCACGTTGAGCAGCCATCAGCTGCCGGTACACTAGTGAAACGTCTGGGATTACTGCTCCGCAGCAACAAAAAGTATTTGTCAGGCCCTAATTATCAGTATCTGTAGATAATACACTAATCACTGCAGGTACCAACATTTGGAATTCTTTCCCATCACTGTCTAACTTTCATGCTGGAGGCACCTTGAACCTTGTTGGTGATAAACTTATCGTAATTGGAGGACAAACGCCAAACGGTGCTGACAATGGAATAGTGGAGATCTTTGACCAAGGTACTAATCAGTGGGTTCTGGGCCCTGAATTGGAGCCAAAGCGAAGAGTACATTCCACAGTGGTGCTCAATGAATCGTCTCTGGTGGTGATGGGAGGATACTTCTGGGGTGATCTGAACTCGGTCAAAATGCTGGATGTCAATGCCTCAACTTGGAGCGACCTAGCTCCTCTACCAGAACCAAAGTATGGCATGGTATGTGGTGTGGTCAACATCACCTACATCCTTTGCATTGGAGGGGAGCATGGAACGATTATTAACTCTGCATATGGCTTGGACATGTCATTGAGTAATCCCACATGGGAAAGAAAACAAAAGTTTGATTTTGAAATGCCGACTTTGCTTGGATATGTTGTTCAGTTTGAAAGTTATATTTATGCCATTTCTTTTGTGACTACAGGTCATGTACCAACTAGGGTAATGCGGAGAATGAAAATGAATGAATTAACTCCAACATGGGAGGTATTAGATATTGAATATGAGTTGACATCCTACCATGGGATACCGTATTTTACTTCTGGATATCAAATTCAAACTTGAAATAAAACTGGTTACCAAGTTGCCCATAGGATGCTTTTTTTGTTCTTTTTTAAATTGTTTTGATTCCTTGGGCATTCACATTTGAAATAGCTTAATTTTTTAATATTGAATGCAAATGCAAAAAATATGTTCAAATGTTAATAAGCAGAGAAATCTGCCAAAAAAGATCAATGTTATTAAGGAAGCAGCTGGGTAATGTTAATAAGTCGGTTGTTGAGGTAGTTTGAAAGTATGGTAGAAGCACATCTAGTAGCGTACTAGAAGCATAAAAGAAGCACATGACGCGCATTAGAAATAACCATGATCGATCAAGTTTCGCTTCATTAGGTGCGATTGAAAAACGCAGCTGCTTTTGAAAAACACAGCTTATGTAGCGAAACTTGATAGAGCATGGTTATTTCTACTGCGCGTCATGTGCTTCTTTTATGCTTCTTCTATGCTTCTAGATGTGCTTCTACTATACTTCCAAACTACCTCAACAACCGACCTTATAACAATAGATGTGAATGGCAAACTGGTGCCAATAACTTTAAGAATGGGATTAGTTACAAAAAAATTAATTGATTTCGGAGTTAATCAGACGCAGCACACTTATATTATTTTCAAATGAAAGCTATCTCAAATACTTTCAAAAATGAAACTGAATTACATTCAATCTCATTTTTCTCGAAAGCAACATATTTTCATTACGTTTTTGAGAGCATAGTTTTCATTTTGAGAGCATGGTTATAGAAGCGGAAAACCGTTTTTAGCATTCATCAATATACCCACCAAAAACGTATCTTATGGGAAAACATTTGAAATGCTTAATCCCAATACTTGCTTTGTGGGTTATTATGTAAATGTAATTTGTAATTGAAATTTTTTTTGTGCATTGGTGCAACTTCATTGTTTGTTTATTGAGGCCACTCCGACACAAAACTATTTACAATTTAGATGATCATTGTATTACTATTTTTTTTATTATTTAGTATTTAGTATTTACAATTTCATCAAAAGATAATTCCATAATTGTAAAGAAAATTGCGCCGAAATGGTTGAAACATTTGCCAGAGGTGCAAAAGCTGGAAATGACCAAAATTAAGTTCCTTTTTGCTTCAACTCGACGAAAAAGAAATTTGTTACATTTTGGGATTTGATAATTTGTTGTGTAATACAAATCATGTACTTTTTCATGCAAAGTATTTGGTCTTTGATTCAAAGCTCGTTTTTTTTTCTCTGTTAACATTTTTAGGCCGGGTCTTTGATATTATGCACCACTTGCAAGGATTGAGGAACCCAAATTTGAAGTCTTGAAAACAATCCAGTGTTTGTTTTAAAAGCTTTTTAAAAAAACTAGATTTCCCATATTTTTACCACGTCGTTTAAATTATTACCAATTTTCTTGACAAAAAAAATAACTCTGCAATTACGATTTTCTAAAAAAAGACAGGATAAGTCAAACAAACCATTGCTCCTTGTATTGGACAGCTTCTTTCTCCAGCCTTACCAAGTCCTTCATCTTTCCAATTCCCTTGGCCTTATATGATGATGATGATGATGATGATGATATTTTATTCGGGGGCCTCACATTATGGAATAGACAATATGTATTTAAATAATAGTTGAGGCAGTCCCCAGGTATCGCACTTAAGCCATTGGCTTGTTTTCAAGGCGAACCTAACTTACTAGCTATTTCCGGGCCTCATTACCATTGGCATCGGCCCGTCAGGAGATTCCAGAATAGGAAGCCCCACACTCCCTCCAAAGAGCTTTGTTCTCCAGGCAACCATGATTGGCCAACCTAACCCTCTGCAAATGAAACAGTTTTTATTCGTACAATTGGTCGAGTATGCGCATATGATTAGTTCAATGATTTGTACAGTCCAGTGATAATATGTGATGATATCAAATGATGACCAAAATAATCAAGTCAAATCAAATTTAGTGTCACTAAATTCATCAAATAGTAACCTAGTGTTAACGCAAAAACGCAAAAATGAAACAGAACCCATCTGACACATTCATCCCCCCATCTGCTCACTGAAATATAACTAAAAATCTTATTATGAAATGTAACACCCCAATCATTGAAATATCAATGAATCGTTTAAGTTCGGCCAATCAAGACATGCTACGGCATAGGCCGGTCTTCATCCAAACTTTAAAGCAAAATAAATCATGATATTGTACAATAAAGCTCTCATACGGATGAAATATATCATACATACATACATACATACATACATTGCTTTCCATTTAACGAAAAGTCGATTTTGCTTAGAAGAGTGCATTCGTTCCATGCTTTGGGAAAAGAATATTGTGGAAGTTGTTGATACCAATTTATGCGCACAAGTGGTAAGTTGAAATAATTACTTTCACCGTACGAAAGGTCGAAGAAAGGCTATTTTCATGGGGGTCTTTTGGCTAGTTAAACTTGACATATCCTACGACACCCTGAGTTCTTGCCTGATGTACAATGACGAGGGTTTTTGCCAATACAGCCCTCAGTAATTCAGCCATAGCAGAACTTGTTGATCCGAGGGAGCGACTCATGGTTGCGCCTCATTATTCGTGGGTTTCCGATGGAATCGGTTGTGAAGCTATACATCGTGAAATTTTAAAGATAAAAATTGTGAAATGGACGAACCTTCGTCTAAACAAGATCTTCCCGGGGGCGAAGATAAGCCGAAACCAAATTCACCCGGCAACGGGGCGAGGAGAGGGCGTTCTGCGTCCAATCCTGCCAAAGGTAAAGGCCCTCCGGGTAAGGGCAGAGGTTCAACCAAGAAAGCAAAAGATGATCCATCAGTTCCAACATCCGATCTCCTCTCCCCCGCTCAACTCAATCAGATCGCTTCATTAATTGCAACCGCCGTGGCCCGTCCGGATTCTCGGCCAGACAAACGTAAGGCTTGCGTCTCGTCGCGGGACAGTTCGTACGAATCAGATCCGGCGACACACGATAATCGTCGTCGCCACCGCTCCAAACCCAATCGCGACCCTGTTATCAGAAACAATGAGGCCAAACGTTGGTCAAGTCCTGAAACCAATGACCGCGACACCCTTCAGCGTGGGAGTTCTTCGGAAGAATCTGGCGACTCGGACGTACCCGAGAAGAAAGAGAAGAAGCCTTTTGACAAGAAGAAGCAAATTCGCCCTCCTACGGATTACTGGATGGGAAGGTCGGAGGAACCAACCAATGTCGGCAGGATCGGTGGATCAAGGGAAAAATTTGAAGGTAACTTTTGACAACCTCATTCTGACACCAGATCCTGTACATAGTTCGTTCCAAAATTTCGAACATGACGACATATAATTAGTTGGCAAGCACCTGTTTTGCTCAGGGAACAATTTAAACAATTGAGTCGTTTATACTGTCTTGGGAAGCCGCAGTTTTGTAGGGGCATATATATTGTAGACGACAAACTCAGGAACACACAGAATTAAGCAGGGCAGTAGGGGCCGTTTCTGCTGCTTTAGCGGAACCCGCCAAGATAGTTAGTGCCGTTTCCGCTTTGTTAGCGGAACCCGCAGTCTTGAGGGCCGTTTCCACTACAATAATGGAACCCGCCAAGTTGAAGGCCGTGACTGCTGAGTTAGCAAGACCGCCGACAATTGAAGGGCCGTTTCTGCTACGTTAGCGGAACCCGCCGAGAGATGTGATGCCGTTTCCGCTTTAATAGCGGAACCCGCAGAATTTTATGGGCCGTTTCTGCTACGTTAGCGGAACCCGCCGAGAGATGTGATGCCGTTTCCGCTTTGATAGCGGAACCCGCAGAATTTGGAGGGCCGTTTCTGCTACATTAGCGGGACCCGCCGAGAGAGGTGATGCCGTTTCCGCTTTGATAGCGGAACCCGCAGAATTGTTAGGGCCGTTTCTGCTACTGGACTTCCGCGATACTAGCAGAACCCGCCATATTTCGAAGGACGCCGCTGTTGCATTAGCAGAACCCGCCGAGAATTAAGGGAGGTGTCCGCGGTGTTGGCAGAATCCGAAAAAATTAGTAAAGGACGTTCATTATGGGAACCCGCCAAAGTTCCAGGATTAACTGTTAAATGCGTATCTTACATTGCCCGACATGTACTTGGACATTGCAGATTTAAGACATGAGGCGCGTCGTGAGGCCGAAGAAATTGAGAGACTTTACTAACAAAAGCCTCCCTCAAGCCGTTGGGCCCGTTCTCACTTGCTCCTTGGATATCAATTGCGGGAATCCCGAAGACTTCTGAACGCTTTTCTCTATGTGTGGGATAAGATTTCCGAACAACCTAGTGAAAGGTCGGTAGCGTTGGTTTTGGAAGCCAATTTGATCCTGAAGCATCACAAACGTGCTCTTCAAATTGCCGTGGACGCCACGCGGCATGAATTGGCAATGGCGGATCTGCTTGAAAATCATGGGCCAGAAATGGTAGAGGCTATGGAAGGAAAAGCGCCAAAAGATCCTCACTATGCTGCTCGATCCGAATTGTTGGCCAAGGAACTGAAAAAAGCTAAAGTCGAACGTGCACTTATGGGAACAAGACCCACTTCCGGGGCAATGATGCGTCATGATGATTCCGCTCGGAATATCAGAATGGGACGGGGATTTCGGAGTCGTTTTGGGGCGCAGAGTGTGAAGCCTTCATTTCAGCCCAAAATCACAACTCCGCCAGTTACCCAGAAATGTTATTCGTGCGGATCCATGGGTCACCTTTCAAAGAATTGTACGCGCAAAAAGTAGCTTTTTTGAGTTGGTTTGTGCAACTTAAAGCTAGTATTTTAACACTTTAAGATGCCACAATAAATATTCTTTGAGACTATTCTGCCAGTCCTGGTTGAGTGTGGATAGTTTATTTCCCTCTCTTGAATCTCTTTAGATGATGAATTATTCGCCTATTCACTGGAGAAGGATGGTGACCTTGACGAGGTGCCGGCTAGGATACACCGCCCAGAATTTGCGGCATTTTGGAGGGATACCTTGAAACCAGATAATGAGATTCTTGCGCTGATTTCACAAGGCTACGTGCCACCATTCCATTCTTGGCCCCCTACATCTGACTTGCAAGACAATCTTTCTGCCCGAGGGACAGAGGCCCGGATGTTTTTAGGGCATGAAATTCCAAGACTGGAAAGGAGTGGGGCCATAACAAGGGTCAAAGTGAAGCCATGGTGCATTTTGCCGTTACATCTCGTTCATCGTGAAAATAAGCCCCCTCGATTGGTTATTGACGCTAGCCGTCAGATCAATCCTTACATTCAGACACGAAAAGTACGCCTTCCTTCGTTATCGGAAATTAATCAAGGTGTTCAAGCCGGGGACTTTTGGGCGAGCCTGGATATGAAATCTGGTTACTACCATCTTAAAATTCATTCAGATCACCAACGATTGTTTGGAATTCGATGGTGGGAGGATGATGGCACAGAAACGTTTTTTGTTTGGACCGTTTGTTTTCTTGGCATTAGCGACCTGGTACGAACATTTACGAAGTTGGGTAAACCAATCATGGCTTTCATCCATTCTCATGGCATTCCGGCTTCTTTGTACATTGACGATTTCTTCACACACGCACCATCAAAATCCCAGTGTGCACGAAATATCGCTTTCATTCGTGACGTGATTGCCAGGGCAGGATTCTTGGAAGCTACCCACAAGGCCGTGTCACCGACTCAGAAAGACGTCTTCCTCGGTTTAATCAACGATTCTCGCTCTCTTCATTATTTTATCCCTGATGTCAAGCTCGACAATATTTCTGCAATGATGATTCACCTATTGCAACGACGTCGTGCCCTTGTACGTGAGGTTGCCTCATTGTACGGCAAGGTGATGGCCTGTTTGTCAGCCGTGGGTCCGAGCCTGCAATTGCTAACACGGAAGGGACAATCAAAAATTTGCAAAACCGCTGCACGGTCAGGTTGGAATTCATGGATGAGCATTGAATGCTTGCATGACGAATTGGCTTATCTCTTGCTTCAGTTACCCCAAGTGAATGGCTACCCCTACAATGGCAAAGAAATGGTGTGCACAGTTAATTGTGTAATAGCGACAGATGCTTCTCATTTGGGGTATGGTGCTATAACTGTTCGTTGTGGCGATAGTCCTGCTCATCAAATTCATGCCCTCCCTTGCGAAGACCGTTTGCTCGTCAAACAATCTTTCTCAGCATCCGAAGCCGCATCTTCTTCAACGCTCCGGGAATTGACAGCCATTCATGCTGTGTATTCGAACTTGGAGATAGCCAATTGAAAAATTGAAAGGCAAAACGGTGAGCCATCTGACAGATAATAAAGGAGTAGTTTCGATCTTACACAAAGGAAGTCCGGTTGAGGACCTACAAGACTTAGCCTTGCAAATATACAAGTTATGTTGGATCCATGACATTCGCCTTCGTATTCACTGGACTCCCCGTTCTGACCCTAGACTGCAGGCCGCTGATGCTCGGTCCCGTCACTTTGATCATGAAGATTGGGGTGTGGGACGGCACGGATTCTTGGAAGTGGAGGAATTTGCTTCTGAGCCTATGCAAATTGACTTATTCGCCACAAATGCCAACAAGAAATGCTCCCTGTTCGCATCCAAATTCGTTGCTGAGCTCCCACTAGCTGTCGGAGTCAATGCGTTTTCTCTCAATTGGTCAGCACACGGTTTCTTTTTTGCTTGTCCGCCGCCTCGTTTAATCATTCCAACTCTCACGCAAACCGGAAAGCAAAGGGCAAAGGGAATTCTGTTGGTGCCACGATGGCCCTCGGCCGGGTTTTGGCCTTACCTTCTACCGGATGGACGTCATTTCATTCGTTTAGTGTCTAAATTTAAAACTTTTCGACCTTATTGTGTAAGTGGGCCTGACATTCGGAACACTACTTTTAAAGGGGACCTGAATTTTGATTTGCTTATGTTAGAATTGAATGGCAATCAACAGAATCCCTTCATTTTGTACAAGGTTAAGACCTCTTGTTTGTCTAACGGTTGTTTTGAATGTGCAAATAAATAATATGCTGATATATTAGTTTCCAGTTTGATGGCGCTCAATAGCGTGCGCCATGCCATGAAAGAGGCATCTAAAGCTTCAAGCACTTGGCATCAGTATCGATTGGCTTGGGACAAGTTCCGTTCGTTCGCCATCAAGTTCAAGCAACCTCACTCGCCCAGTACAGCAGTGGCGGTTGACCGATACTTAGCATATTTGGTGCAGGAGGGAAAAGGAGTCTCCTCTGCTCAAATGGCGTTGGCCGCTATAAACGCGTTTCATGTAAAGTTGGGCTGGGAATCTCCAACCACTGATAAAAGCGTGTTAACAACGTTAGAGGGGATAAAACGTTCGGCCATCACACCCACTCGAAAACAGGCTACACCAACAACAATCAAAATTTTGAATAAGCTTATTTCAAAAAACCTCTATCAATGTTGCAAGTCATTGCGAATCTGGCGATCCCTGTGGTTTGAAATGGTGGCCTTTTTAACCCTCAGCCGTTTCTCGGATCTCCGAAATCTAGTCCGAGCTGATATTGATTTGACTCCCGAAAAAGTGACAATCTGCTTCAAAAAGCGTAAAAACGATCAAGTTCAAGTTCAAAGGGGCACAGGGCAGGTTGTATTGAACTTTTTGAAAAGATCCAAAAAAGACCGATTTGGCAACACTCGATCTAGTTCGATTTCGAGTTTCATCAGTAATTATAGTTATGGATTTGGAGTTGGTAGTGCTGCGACATTTTATGGCAGATTAGGTCTATTGCATATTGAGAAGTTTTGTTATGGTCAGCTTTTTGACCCTAAAAACTAAAATGGCAAAACTCTGCCAAAAATCCAACTCAAAACACATCAGTAACCTGTAGTCAGAGTGAGACATAGTTGTCAGATGATGATTCTTAATGCCACTCTTTGGCAAAATGTTAAACATTTTTTGACAGCATTATTTCTCCAAAAAGTCCGATTTTGATAACATAATGCCTCTCTACAAAGAAACACAAACATCTGGGAAAGAACTGAAATTATGCCAAAGGATGACATTAAATCCCACTCACTAGCTGGCAACTACGGTATGCCTCAATATGACATCATTCCACATCAACCGAATATTTCGATTTCATCCTAAAGTGTGACATGATAATTTTGTCCTATTTGTTATCATTCAGGTACATTCCCTTATCTAAACAAATCTGATCGTTCTTTTGTGCAAATCTGGGACATCTCTCTCCATCAAGCTAAAAAAAAAAAATAAGTTAAGAAAGAGGTAATAATTTAGTTTTAGAAATAAACATTTTTATAGAAGAATATATTTTGTGGTTTCCTTGAACCCAACACCTTTTTGCTAAATTGTGACGATAGTCTATTGGAGTGTTATGATATGGGCTGTTGGATATCTGGTAGTTAAGCTTTTTGGCCATAAACCAACCATTTTTGCAAGAAACGCATTTCAACGCCTTGATGCATATTTTCTGCAAAAAATCAGATTGCCCTCTTCAATATTTCAAAGTTATGAACCCTCTACTTCGAAAACATCAACATTTGTCAGATTTTTAAGTGAATTTACAAATTCTGATGTGTTTCGAGTTGGATTTTGGCAGAACTTTACCATTTTGGTTTTTAGGTTCAAAATGCTGACCACAACTAAACTTTTTTACAGGCAATGGACCTCATCTGCCATGAAATATGTCAACACTGCTAACTCAAAATCCCGAAGTGTAAGTAGTGATGGAACTCGAAATTGAACTAGTTTGAGTGTTGCCAAATTGGTCCCTGTTTTGGTCCTTTCAAAAAGTTCAATGCACTATGCCCTTTTAAACAAATAACTAGAGACAGGAAGTTAAGACGAATAAAGCTCTCAAATTAGACGAAAAAAGACGAATAAAATTACCTAATTAGACAAAAAAAGACGAAAAAACCTGACAAAAAAGACGAAAAAACCTGACAAAAACGACAAAAAAGACGAAAAAACCTGACATATACGACAAAAAAGACGAAAAAACTGACAAGTACGAAAAAAAAGACGAAAAAAACTGACAAATATGACAAAAACACGAAAAAACTGACAAATACGACAAAAACACAAAAAACTGACAAATACGAAAAAAACTGACAAATACGAAAAAAACTGACAAATACGACAATAAACACAAAAAAACTGACAAATAAGACAAAAAAACACAAAAAAACTGACAAGTACGACAAAAAAAAACTGAAAAATACGACAAAAAACTGACAAATACGACAAAAAACAACAAAAAAACTGACAAATACGACCAAAAACAACAAAAAAACTGACAAATACGACAAAAAACAACAAAAAAACTGACAAATACGACAAAAAAACACGTAAAAACTGACAAATACGACAAAAAAACACGTAAAAACTGACAAATACGACAAAAAACTGACTTGCTTGGCAAAAAAGACTAATGAATTGACTGTAAAGTGGATTAAAACTTCTGCCCATAAAGCAGACAAAATGTGTGGCCCAATTGAGGGAAAACAGCTGCACCCTTGTGCAAAACGGCAAAATCTACTAAGTTAATAATACATCGCAAAGCTAAGCCAGCAACCGACGCAACCTCATACTCGCTCATATGCGAACTTGACTCGGGGGGTGGGGGATCGAATCAATCTAATTGATTTGTGGCAGTCATATTGAACATCCCAAAGAAAGAACTAGGAGCATTGATAACCCGAAATGTCTGGGGTTAGTATCACTTGACTATTATGTATTCTTACATATGTACCCTACTTTAACCTTAATAAACTTCTAGGTTCCTACGCTTTACGTCTGAGCCCACGATTTCTCAGTTAACAAACGGAAAAGTGCCGAATAAGCAAGAAATGGTCAGTGGAACATTTAAATTTAAAAAAACCAAGAGATCAAAACCGCCCTCATTTCAACATTTTTAGTAGAGCAATATTTAGAAGCAGATTTCCTGACATTAATTCTTTGAATAGTCAGAAAGCCTTTTCAATCCAATTTTTTTTCAATTGCATCCGTTTGGAATTCGACGAGCGGATTGCTTGAATCAAAATCTGCATTGATGCTTGAACAATGTTTTCCTATGGACCTTAATCCAAACGCAGTTTCCTCTTCAAAGCGGAAAAAGAACTGGATCTAAACAGGGGTTTTCTCGAGCTCAATCATTACACAGTTTGCTCATTTTAAGAATATCTCACCTGTTGTCGGATCATCCTGAGCTCAAAGACACGATCAACCAATAAAAGAAACTTGAAAATATACCAACAATACAGGCTCATCAACCAAACAAACCAGATTTCTAACCAAGTTTGCCAAGCTTTTAGTGAAAAGAACCAGCTTTCTTCCGAATCAACAGGGAGGGGTTTTCGAAGCTCTTTTTTACCCGACTTGAAGAACTTACAAATATCTTTCTCACCCACAGATTAGTGCATATTTGGTCAGAAATCGGGGTTGTTATAGGTTGTGAGACAGTAGCTTTACTTCATTTTTTAGAATATATTCTAGAATTGGTGGTTAGATCTTCAAGTTTCTTTTATTGGTTGATCGTGTCTTTGAGTTCAGGATAATCTGAAGAGAGGTGAAATATTCTTAAAATGTACAAATTAGGTAATGGTTGAGCTCGATGGAAACCTCCGTTTGAATCCGTCGGGGGAAAGTTGGTTCTTTTCCTCTTCGAAGAGGAAAATTCGT
>CM021312.1:3394494-3417213 GCA_010645155.1 Tigriopus japonicus | reverse complement strand
CCCTCATGGACGATACCTGCTCAATATCACAACCTCCATTGTCTTTGAGTGGAACATATAATTTGGACGTCCCATACGTCATTGTGCGGAATTTCATCCCGTTCAATGCTATATTACTCTGACCAACCCAAGAGTAGACTTTCTCCAAGTCCTCAACTATACATTTCGAGTCCTGACCATTCCTTCCACAAACTAATTATGTATCATCAGCATATGAAGAAATACTGGCTTTTGTTCTAAACTTGTGGAGAGGAGCAATAAAGAGAATAAACAAGAGCGAACCTAAGATTGAACCTTGTGGAACACCTGACTTAACATCATACATGCCACTAAATGATCCTTCAACCTTGACTATTTGCTTCCTATCACTCATGAAGCTATCAATCCAATTCAGGACCTTTCCTTGGATCCCAAACTCTTTGAGTTGATCGAGCAAAAGACCATGATCTACCTGTTGCTTCGATGATACGTTTATTTCAACCGAAGTAAGCTGTCGAGAAGGGGGAAGGAAAACTTACTGTCCAAAAAAGGGGAAAAGAAAACACCGTGTTCTTTTGAAAGTATCGCGTCCACATTTCTCCCCCTCCTATTATACGTACCCACAAATAATACACACATATATATATATAAGAAGCGAGACACCCTCCCCTCGTACATCTAAATATTGCACCCATGACATCATCGGAACTTGTTTTCTCTTCTCATTCTGGCCTTTGCTCCTCTTCCATCCTTTCCAGCACACACAGTCTTGCTACCGGTCTCCGAAGCTCCCCGTTACTAGTTCTGACTCTGACGTTTCGGACAACTCCTTTTGGATCAGCGTAGGTCTCGACTACTCGACCCATGGCCCATTTGTTGCGGGGCAGCCCCTTCTCAAGCAACAACACCACGTCACCCACTTGAAGATTGGCCTCCCTGCTCCTCCACTTGGATCTTGCCATCATTGTAGGCAAGTACTGGTCCTGCCACACCCTCCATATTTCGTTGGCCAGACCCTCTGCATACTGATAGCTATCCCTCACACCATCCACCTCCTCGACTCCAGGTGGATTCTCAAGGTCAGCCCGCTGAATCATGAAGTAGTTTGGCGTGATCTGCTTGTAGTCCTTGGGGTCTGTGGATGTGTACAGTAATGGTCTTGAGTTCAGGAACCCCATGACCTCTGCAAGTACTGCCCTTAGTTCATTCTCTTTGAGGAGCCGCCGCATGGATTTCTCATCCAATATTTTTGCCATGGCCATCTTTGCCGAACCCACCAATCGCTCATGGATCCCTCCTTGGTGAGGCGCCCCTGGGGTCTGGAGCCGCCACTCCACCCCGAATTTCACCCATTCGGTGCTCTTCTCATTCCTGATCTCCTCCCAGCGGGGCTCAAGCAGCTTCTTGGCCGCAACCAGATTGGTTCCATTGTCTGAGTACATGTACCTGGGGTACCCTCTGGTATTGCCAAATGAGACAAAAGCCACCATATAGTCCGCTGCTGACAATGAGTTCACCACCTCTAGGTGGACTCCACGGAACACCATATCGGCAAACAAAGCCACCCAACGCTTTTCGGTCTTGTTGCGGGACACACGGACAATAATTGGGCCAAACAAATCTGTGCTTGTGTGCCAGAACGGGGGTGTTCTTTTTGTTCTTTCCCTTGGCAGCTCTCCCATGATAGGGTAGATTGGCTCACACCTCCTCTTCTTGCAGAAGGAACAAAAGTACCCGTACTTCTTGACCATCTCTCTGCCATTGGTGATCCAGTACTTCTGTCTCACTCGCGACAACACATACTCAGTCCCAGCATGATGCGTACACAGGTGGTAGTGCTCCACCACCCTCCACGCCAGTCTGCTTCTTTTGCTCAAAATGATCGGGTGTTTGACATGGAACGGCAGCAACGACTGTCCCAGTCTACCACCTGCTCTCAGCAATCCCTCCTCATCCAGGAATGGATCCAATGGCGCCAACTCTGATGACTTGTTGGCTGGTTTCTTTTGCTCCAAGGCTGCCAACTCCTCCCCAAAGGTCTCCCTCTGGGCCAACCTCACCAGCCATCTTTCCCCCTTGTCCAAATCCCGGGGCTTCAGTCCGCTCTCCCTTTTGTTTTCTGTCGCTCTTCTGAGCCAGCCCGCCAAGTGGCCAAGAGCATTTCTCCAGCCTCTGAAGGAGCCTCTTTCCCAGTCAAAGCTTGACTTCATCTCTTTTTTTTTCCACAAGGGAGAAAGATGAGAACTTCCACTTGCTCTTGATCTCCGTGGTCGTCTTCTCTACCACGATATCCTTCGGCCAATACTCCTCGCTCTTGTAAAGGAACTCAGGCCCCCTGATCCAAGTGCTGCTGACTGCGTCTGCAGTCCAACTGGAACGAGTGGCCTCATCACTGACGTTCATCTCCCCAGGCAGGTGTCGCCATTCAGCTGGGCTCGTTAACGTAGCGATTTCCCCCAGCCTGTTAGCCACATATGGCTTAAAGAAACTTGGAGTTGAGTTTATCCAGGCTTTGGTGCAGGAGCTGTCCACCCAAAAATGTCTCTTTGAGATCCTGAGCCTCAAGTGCTTGATCACGAAATCTGCCAACCGGGCTGCCATTGCCGCTCCATTTAACTCCATCTTAGCCACTGAAATCGGCGTCCTGGGAGCCACTCGTGACTTGGCCATCACCAACGTGACCTTGACTTGGTCTTTGTACTCGGCTCGTATGTAAAGCATTGCGGCCATTCCTTCCTCCGAGGCATCCGAAAAAGTGTGTATTTGGAGATCTGTCTCCCTTGGAGGGAAGGGGCAAAAACATCTGTCAAACTCCACCTCGGCCACCTCGGGAATTGTGGCCAACCATCTTTTCCACCACTGGGACAAGTCGGTGAGGACCTTGGCCTTCTCTTTGACCACTTCCTTGGCCAGAGTCTCGATATCTGCATCCCAGTCAAGACCCATGAGGTGCATTTGAGCCAGCTTGATCTTTGCCTTGGACACAAAACAGCTATGGAGCCCCAACGGCGAGTAAAAGCTGGCCAGCTTGCTCATCAGGTTTGCTTTTGTCAGGCTTATTGGCTCCATCATTTTTCTTGATGTTTTTAAGGATAAGGTGTCCTTCCTCTTGTTCCATTTCAACCCCAACACTGTGGTGACGTCCTCGCTGTCCTCCTGCTTGTAGAAGTTTTCCTGGTTGGACATCCATTTCTTGAGGGTAAACCCCCCTTTCTGGAGGATCTCATCTATCTCCTCGGCCTTTTGGTTAGCTTTCTTTAGGGAAGGTTCAGAGTCCAGTAGATCGTCCATGTAGAAGCACTCCTGTATAGCTTTGACAGCCTCACTCCCTGGTGGTCCATGGTCCTCAGCTGCTCGCCTAAGTGCTGCTATTGCCACACAGGGACTCGGGCCATCCCCAAATGCAAGTCTGTTCATCTGGATCACCTTTATTTGTTGCTTGCTATTTTCCCTCCAAAGAAACCTGTGCCTCTTGGCATCCTCGGCCTTGAGCTCAATCTGGGAGTACATGTCTTCAATGTCAGCAATGAAGGCCACCTTGTGCTCCCTGAATTTGAGTACCACATCCGGGATGTCATTCTGAAGCTTTGGCCCGCAATGCATGACCTTGTTAAGGCTGAGCTCATCGTTCGCTGGAGCAGATGCGTCAAAAACTATGCGCAGTTTCTTCCTCTCCTCGTTTTTGTAGGCTCCTTGGTGGGGAACGAAGAATTGCCCCTCTTCTAACCTGGGATCCCCATCCTTAGGCTTCTCTTCTGGGTTGTACTCGTAAACAACTTCTGCGTAACCCTGATTCAAGTAGCGATTGAGAGCTTTGACATAGTCCATCTTGAACTTGTTGTCACTCTTGAAGCGATGCAGGAGCTTGTTTAGACGCCTCTCAGCTTGCCAACGGTTGTCCTGGAGCCGGGAAGCCTCCTTCTTCCACGGCAGCTCTGCTTGGTAGCCAGGCTCGTTTTCTTTTGGTTTCAAACCCTGACTGATCCTCTTCATGACTTCATGATCCTCCTCAGACCACCTCTTTGAGTGGCTGGGGTCGGTGGCAATGAGCTCCCCATCAAAGAACCGATGACAGAGATCCTCTTCTTCCTTGGTTCTGATGAAATGGCTTGACATGTTGGTTTTTGCCATTGCTTGCCATTGCTGACTCCCATGTACTGGGCCCCTGACCACCCATCCCATGATGGTTCTCTCAGCACTTGGGTCCCCCTCCTTGCCGGGACGACACTCGCGCACCTTGTGGACCTCAATGTTGTCATTCCCAATGAGCAGGTCCACCTTTGGGTTTTCTCCCAAATCATCCAGGGGTAGATCCTTTAGATGGTCATAGAACTTCTGAGCTTCAGTCCAGTTGCAAGCCGGCAAACTGTTCACCATATGTTTCTGTTCCACCTCTGCTGCTACAATGTTGATTTGCTCTCCAGACTTGGTGTTTTTCAACTTCAAGTTGGTCTTCGCCACGTTGAGATCCATCTCTAACCCTCCCGCCGCATTGAGCTGCACCTTTCTTGTGGGTCCCTTCTTTAGTCCCAACTTCTTGCGGAGCTTGTCAGAGATATAGGTGCTGTCCGAACCGTTGTCTAGGAAGGCAATGGCTTCCACCTCCCTGCCCTTGACACCCATTGCTTGGACCTTGATGAGCCCCATGGCCACCTTCCTTCTGGAGTAGATGGCTGCACTGGTGGTGGTTTCCTCTCCAAATTGGCTGGGGACTGGACTGGCAACTGACCGTCCTTCAGTCCTCCTGTGGAGTTTGAGATGGTGTTTCTTGTTGCAACCATTTTCCCTGCACCCTTTTGACTTGCACTCGTGCACCCGATGACCTGGTCTCAGGCAGTTGAAGCACAGATTGAGGTTTCTGACCTTCCTAAAGCGTTCCTCTGTGTTGAGTGCCTCAAACTGCTCACACTTGCCTATTGTGTGGCCTTTGTTCTTGCACAAACTACAACTGGGCTCTTTGGTTTCTTTGGCCGTAACGGCATTAGTGCTAGCTTTCTTGGTCTTCTTTTCCTCATTGATTGCACCCCTTATTTGGGTGCTGCTGACCAAATTGCGATAGGCCTCAGCTCTCTCAAAGAGCCAATCTGCATAGTCATTCAATGAGGCAATTTGCGGCTTACATCCTTGCCAAATCAGCCTCTCTGACAGTGGGATCTTCCTCAGGAGTTTCCTCACCAAGGAGTTGGATTCGTCCAGAGTCTCTCCATTCAAGCCCGCAGACAGTGACTTGACCTTGTCAGCATGGTCCATGAATGCGTTGATGTCCTTTTCCTTGACCTCGTCTAAGGTTTCCATCTTCTCTGCCAACAGTTCCCTTCTTTTGGCGGGATTACCATACCTCTCCCTGAGCATCTTGAGGGCTTTCAGGTAGGCTCCGGGCCCAAAGCAGCACTCAATTAGCTCATTGGGTTTTACCCCCAATGTGCTCCTCAAACTCCAGAGTTTTTCATCCTCACTGGAGTCATACTTGTGGATCAGAGTGTACACCATACTTGCGAACTGGGGCCATTTGAGGATGTCACCCTCATAGTCAGGCATCTTGGAATAGGGCTTGGACCTCTTCCTGGCAGGTATTGCATTTTCTGGTGTGTGCGCTCCATTGTTTACTGCTCTCATGATCCAATCCACTTCCTCCTCAGCCAAATGTTGGCTGCGGCTTGGATGCGCTCTCACATACTCTTGGACGCGTTCTGTTGGTAGCTGCACTTCACTGGGTGGCGCCGGTTTGCACCCCTGGCTCTCACTCTCTCGAGTGTCCAGTTTTGAGCGGTCCCACTTCCTCTGGTTGATCACCCAACCTTCCACTTTGTCCAACGTGCTCTCCAGGTCCTCATCCTTCTCACTGTCCTCCCTTGAGGCACTCTGGATGTTGATGAACTCTTGGGCTTTGGCTCTAAGCTCTTTTGCCCTCTTCAAGACCTCCTCACAAGCTTTCTTATCTTCATCTTGATTCTTGTTGCCTTGTAGAAGCACCTTGAGCTGGTCTAGACCTTCCAACAGGGTCCTTTCAACCTTCTCCATCAGCTGCATGCTGCCTACTAGCTGCTCTGGATTGGCCTTGCCTTGCAGTTGGGATCTCACACCTTCGCTAAGATACTCGAGTTTGGACTTGCTCTCAGTCAAGATGGCCTTGACTTTGAAGGTGAGATCCATCTTCTTCCCAACGGATTTGCTGCTCTTAGCACTCAACTTGGATCTCTCAGATGCTGTGGTTGCCTCGTCTTCTCGCTCCTCAACATGAGCCTTGGCTGCTTCCACTGCTTCGTGGACCTCTTGCTCCAATTCGAGAAACCAAGTCTGGGCCTTTTCCACTTCATCCAACTTCCTCAGATCGGTTAGCATGGACTGTAGATCTTCATTGAGGCCCTCCACCTCGGTCAACAGCGCCTCCAACCTCTGGCATTGCTTCTTAATCAGGGTCCTGCTGAAATTCCCAGCCACCAGCTTGGCCAGGTTGTTCCTGATCATGGTGCATTTGCCTTTGGCGGCTGAGCGCTTGTTTTTCTTTTGAGCTATTTCCTTCCTCAAGAGCGTCTCTGGTTCTTGGCTTTTCTCGAAAATAGTTTCCACCTCCTCCTCTATTGAGGAATCTGCCTCCGCTACTTGGACCTCTTTGATGCCGTTTCCAGCCTCCATCCTGTCCTCAGCCCTTTTCTTGACGACCTTCTTGTGACCCTTGGTCTTCTTGGGCATGACCGTCCTGGATTTGCTGCCTTTTGGCTTAAGATTGCGTGGATATTTTTCGATTTCTGATCCGGCTCGGTTGACCAACAATGTTGCTTCGATGATACGTTTATTTCAACCGAAGTAAGCTGTCGAGAAGGGGGAAGGAAAACTAACTGTCCAAAAAAGGGGAAAAGAAAACACCGTGTTCTTTTGAAAGTATCGCGTCCACACTACCTTTTCAAAGGCCGTGGCAAAGTCAAGATAGACTACATCAACTGACTCGTGACTTTCAAGCCCCTCAATTATCTGCTCGATGTGGTCAACTAATTGGGTGACTGTACTAAAATGGGCTCGAAACCCATGCTGCCCTGGGGCAATGATATCATGGGCTTCCAAATACTCAACAAGCTTGGACTTCATGATCTTCTCAAAGACCTTCGCAATACTGGAAGTCAGAGAAATGGGCCTATAATTACTAGGGAGTGACTTATCTCCGCCCTTAACAATTGGAATGACATGAGCTACTTTTAGAGAAGAGGGAAACTTGCCCTGATCTAAAATGCGACGCATCAAGTGCGAGAAAACGGGCAAGAATATGTGAACATTTCATCAGAAACTGAGATGTCACACCATCTGGTCCAGGAGAACTTGAGAGCTTTAAGCTCTTGATGGCCTCAAAAGCATCTTGATCTGTTACTACCAGATCCTCCAATTGATTGTCCTGACTATCAATGCCAGGCTCATCAACAACCTTACTACAGTCATGACCTGCTCTACCAACCCTTTTCGGAATTGAAAATACACTTGAGAACTGATCTCCAAGCATATTAGCCATAACCTAACTATCATTGACGATTTTACCGTCGACTTCAAAAGGTCCTACAGGATGCTTCATTTTTCTCTTTGTGTTTGCAAAAGAGAAAAACGCCTTAGGATTCGTCTTTACCTCCTGGATCACTCTACTTTCCTTCTCTAACTGATCGGAATCAATGGAAGCCCTAATCTTTGATTGGACTGCATCCAATTTGCTTTGGAGGCTGGCTACAGCAAATGGATTTGAAGAACGTCGAAGTTTATTTGAAAGCTGACAACTCCGTTTGAACAACTTCTTCCTAACCTTTGGAATTCTAGACAATGATCTACCTTTTGGCACCGTTTCTGGAATACACAGAGACAAACAAACCTCCTGTAAAATAGAAATCAGCCTATTTATGGCGTCATCTATGGATGGTTCCTACATATTCCCGACGAAGACTAATGGGTAACAAATTGAACATTGAAGGAGCCCGATAAAGAAGAGAGGAGGACTTCATTGATTGAACTAACCTGGATTCCTTGGGATTTGGAGGTGCTCTCAAAAGGCAAGTAAAACCTCTACGATCACTACAACTGATCTCAAAGCCTGAGTTAAGACAGAGCCCATGAATGCTCTTGAAGACATACAGTATCAGACACCTTTCATACCTTCTCTGAGTACTGTACTGCCTAACTTCTCAAAAAATGTCATTTATTTTTGCGATATTGAAAAGCTATATGAAATTTTTAGGAATTTGTTTTTTTCAAATAACTGTAGCATTTTTCGCCCTTTTGGGGTCAAAAATGGATCATTCAAAGTCAAATAACTCAGCTGTTGCTGAATAAGTTTTAATTCAATTCGAATTTATAGGGGTAACTAAATGGTCTCTAAATATGGGTGAAATAGTTTATTAAAAAATGTTATATTTTTTTTTTTAGGTATATAACTGTTTCCCCTGACCTAAACTTACATAATACAATAAAAGTAAAGTTGTTCCCCTTTAAATTGTGGGTCCAAAAGTGCCATGATGTCTTTGGGTATTTTGATTCAAACCTAAAAAGCCATTCGGAACACCGTGTTCTGGAGTCTCTCCCAATACGAGAGATCTCTCATTCCTGTGATGTTCCTAGTGAAACATCTTTGGACCTTCTCGAGGACATCTTAATTTCTCAGGACGAATTACAGAAATACAGCTTAAGGCCTATCATTGTATTAAAATGAGAGGTTATTTCAAAGCAGTAAATGTTCCGTTGAATTTTCATTGTTGTAACTCGGCCTTAAGTGGCATTCTGTAATATATCCTTCGTTGAGTCATCCTTGACCTTCTTGACCTTTTGCAAACCTGCCGAACTCATTGGAGCCCAATTGGGGGAAACATATTCAAGATGAGGCTGAACAATCGACGTGAAGAGAGTTACCATCGTACTGGACTTGAAAGTGCGATAGATTCAGCCGCACGTTTGAAATGCCTTCCCTACTTTCAAGAGGATATGCTGATCATACTTTCCATCATCTTGGATGGCTACGCTCAAATCCTTCAACGATTACACCTGAAGGAGTGCTTGAGTTGTCAATGCAATAAACAATGAACACCCTTCATTGTCTTTGAGTGGTAAATTCAACTTTACCTGCTTGAGTTTGAAGGAAAGCTCATCAAAGGAGAAGGTGGTCAGTAAAATAGAAAGTTACCCTTGTGTCACTTCTGCCTGATGGAGCCGGAATCTCGCAAAAAGATGTTGTGTTGGTGGCCAAGTTAAAGGATTGTACTTTCATATCTTTGTTTACTCCAAGAATAATTGGATCATCCGATTTATTTTCAGGTGATGGGATATCTGAAGCTTCAAGTGAAAACTTTTCTAATCAGATTTTTTCAACGGCTTGATGCTTGATTGGTTTTAACCAATACTAGTAATTAATAAATGTGCAAACATCTTGAACCCAAAAAGCCGTGAATGTTTATACCATCAACTTATCATTGAATGAATTGCATCACACTATTTTGTTCAATGCTTGCTGTATCATTGACTGCGAATCAAAATTCAGAGAACTTGGTCACACCATTAGGTCGGCCGACAAATCTATTATTAGAGTGTCTTTAAAAGAGATGTACGTAAATCGGCCGACGCGCGAATTAGAGGTGGTTGGACCATTTTTCAACGTGCCAATAAAAATTGAATTGGGGTTTAAAACAGACTTCTTTAAAAGCTTTAAAACATATTTTTTAAAAGACGCTCGCTCACCTTGACAAAGGCCACTTGGATCAACACCCGTGATTGTCCCAACAACGTCGTTTTTTGTGTGTGTCCCTCGATTGATCAAGCAGTTGAGTTGGCGATGCACAAACAACGATGAATGGACACGTCAAAACTAAAGTAGTTGACCCTAGATTGGAATTTCGAGTATTCAGCTTGACAACTCTCGGCATTTGAGATATGATGGAATGTTCGTAGGGTTCGGTATTTCCATGCATGGCTTTCAAGACATCGGGCATGGTGTTCCACACAAGCTGAGTAAAATGAACCAAAACTATTGTCGCCAATTCCAATCTAAATTGCTCATGAATATCCCCCCCTCCCCCAGCTTGTGCTGCATGAAATCCAATTATAATACCCACAGTAAGAAAGTTCCTCAACACCATATTCAATGTTGAACTCAACGATTTTCTTCCTTATACGACCTGTTTTTCTAGTTTTATTTGCTTCAACACCTCCTTGCAAACACATGTGATCAAGGTATCGTAGCTATATTTTTCATTTGGGGGGCAAAAATATATGCTTGATTAATTGACATCCAATTAAAATTTTTCTCTCATAGTAATTGGACACATACAACAAAAAGATGAATGGAGGCGTTGTTTAAGTTAGACCACGCGTCTTAAAAATCTACTCGAGGACTTCCTCTACTATCATTTTAATTTAAACTTTGCCCATTTTTTCATCTGAGAATTCAAACTAAAAATCATCAAAAAAATATCACGAATTGTCCAATCAAAGAGCTCTAACATAAGGATAAATCAGAGATTTTATTACAAAGAACACTTGGTTTAAAAAATCTCAACATAATTTTCCACTGTAGTAATGCACTTCAGCAAAGAGCTTTGATAAACAAAGAAAACTAACAATGATAGATAGCATCTACCAATCCTAGAATTCCCACACTGATCAAGATCGAAGAAATATATTTCAAGTTATCCATGAAAATATTTTATCCCCATTAATCCCGTTGATCCCGCCCACTGATCCCGGAATTTAAACGGGATAAATCGAAAAATTAATCCTTGGCCAACCCTGACGGCACCACACAAGGGTAACGAAGTCATCATTTCGGATTGAATGTCTTTTTTGTGGAGCCATGAAGAACGGGTTTTGTAACCGATTCTATGGAATGAAACTCCCTGTTATCATTTTTGTCAAAGTATCATACTCTGTACGATATTTGATTGTAAAGGCTGGTCTACACATGAAACATTTTGGCTCGATTATTTGTCAAATATTCCGAAAATGTTTGGTGTTTGCCAAATGTTTCCTTTCTGTTGCTTCTACACGTGAACGTGCAGTTTGTCAAATAATTTTCCCATTGGCAAAGTGTTGCCCTTGTTTTCAAATTGTTTCAAACTGGTACTGCCTAATATTGTTTGAAAACCAGTCACCTTCAGCAGAGTCCCGTAATTGAGAAAGTGAATTGTATACTGCCACATATTGTCACTTTTCAACGACTTTTTTTCAATCTTGCTTTCTACCCAAGATTTTTTCTTTCCTTCAGTGTCATTTAATTTGGATGGAAAGTCTTACGCAAAACGCCACGCTATGGACATTGACAATATCTACTGTCATCTTCAGTCCTTTTCTTGCCCCCAACCATTTTAAGACCTCTACTCTCCAATGGCATTTGGTTTTGTCGAGTTGGGTTTTGGTGAACATTGGCAGTCATAATTGCCACTTGGCAACGTTGCTACCTTGTGAACTCCACCGAACCTGTCAGTTGACGAATTTGAGATGTGACTAGTTTATAACACCAACAATTATTTTTTGATAACTTTTAATGTCGTCTTTTTCCATGGATCCTTGCAATCTTTCACAAATGGCGTTCAATTTTGGCGATCTTGATTCCAAAAGTTAGAGGATTATTGTTTTGTCCTTCAATCCATTAATTTGAAACTTTTTTACTTAACAATCATCGTTTCGTGATTGGACACCCTGCATGCATCGCTGTGTATTTCAATGGTCGACGAGAAAAAGTTAGCCTAAGGACAAATAATTTTTCAACATGTTCAAAGTCAGAAATATTTGACAAACAGAAAATAACATTTGCCATCAAGCTAATTTTGTCTTGGATTTGACCAAATATTTGCCGTTTTGTTTCACGTGTAGACCAGCCTTTAAGCGCGTTAGAGTTTGCCACCCTAGGGCAACCTTGGACGTCGGGCTGGTCCGGCCTGTATATGGTTTTAAAAAATGTTCAGGTCACGTTTAAAACTTGTGAGGGGGTCATCTAATTAGTAGAACTGTCTTAGTTGTGCCGGGAGAAGGTCGTGCAAAGTTGGTGCTTTGATTAAAACATATGACGATTTTAAGGTCTTTGAAAGTTTCATGTAAGCTCAATTCCTGGATTTGGACAAAACGCGGGGAGACGTTTGAAAACGTAAGAGATTTGGTTGCGCTTCACTATGATAAATTGAGCTTGAGTAGTCATTTTTGAGTTCCAAAGACATTTGAGACCAGTTTTGAATAATAATGCTGCAAATGAAAGTGAATTCTACTAATCAGGTCTTGGATCATTACCTCCAAGTCCTATACAGTGCTAACAGCTAACATTGGGTGCAGGTCACTATTAGGGTAGATCGGTTTATCGACACCAACGCGCTCAAAGTAGTGATGGGGGGCAAACAAGAGATTGGGCAAGCTGTACTGGCACAGTGCTTGGGCTTGCTGAAGCTTGGCATAGCTTGGGTGTCTGTACAAGTATTTTTCCCAGCTAACAGGTTTGCCAAATTTGCTATGAACGAAGAATAAACTTGCCATCCGAATTTCACTAAACCAGGCTGATTCAGCTAAATAGGGCCCATACCTTTGAAAGGATGTATTTTTAAGAAAATTACACACTTCAATTCTCTCACATGGGGAAATGCAAAAGATTTCGAGAATACTAAAAAAAGATTTGGCATTTTACTTTTTCATGCCGGCAACTCTGAGTAGTCGAGATTGTTCTGGAAGTGTGACTTCTAAATCTCGGTCTTGATTAGCCTCAAAAGTGCATTCATGTGTGGCCTAGAACCGAAACAAAAAAAACCATGGTTTTGCAAATGCTATCAAAATTGAAATATTTTTTGTATCACTTCCACTATTTATTGCTAAATTATTAAAGTCAAAAGATCATCGAAAATGCAACTTGACATTTTTTTTCTTCTAAGTCACAATGCAAGTATCTTAACTCTTCAAAGAGCAACTGCCGGCAACTGCATCTTCCAATGTTCCTTGAGCTTGCCAAGTGTATTGGTGTATTGCCCAAGTAATGCTTGTCAACAACTTGTTCTTGGGTGTCTGTGATGACTCATTACTTGCCCAAGTCACATCACTAGCTCAAAGGTCATTGTTCGAAATTTATCCCTGTTCAGCTGGATATTTTGGGATTCTACCCATTCATAGGTGACTCTGTAGATCGGTTTGCAAGTCATTGATGGTGTGTGAACTTCGACCGTAGACTAATTTAGTGTCGTCCGCGTAAGAAGAAATTGACGATTTGAGTAGCAATTTTTGAAGTGGTACAATGAAAAGGATATAGAAAATCGGTCCTTTTTTGCCTTTTATTGATTACCGTCCTTTCTTGTTCTTTTGGTGACTTGCCCTAACGTATATTTTAGACTCCAATGAAGCTTCTTCCTCATAAAGCTGAAGGTGTGTCTGAAGATGCCATACCTCTTAGCAATATTCTTGACCATATGATTGAATTTTGCTGAAATAGGAGTTTATTGAAACAATTTGTCAACGCTTCAATTTGGGCGATTGTTCGAATGGATGATTACTTACAAATGATAGATATATTATTTCACAGTAAATCCATCGATTACTTGCACAATTTCTATTAACATAAAATTTCGAATCATTTAAACGGATTTCATGATATATTGGATTCTCATCACGTGCACCCAGGTACATTACTTGGGAATGGTGCAAAATTCATGCATGCCATTGGGAGGTTTGCAATATAAAGCAATTTGCTTTCTTGCCCATTGATGTCAAATTTGTAAACCTTGCTTCCTGAACCACTTATGGTATAGACGAGAAACGTGTCTTCATAACCAATTGTTTGGACGCTCCCCTGACCGGAATATATTCCCGTCATAATGGGACCACTTGTGTCAAAGGTCTTCGAATTCCAATCCAAAATTAAAGTTTTTTCAAATGCTGGCCCAGGTTTGCCCATTATGATTTGATGGCCACCAAATATGGCCACCTTACGGTTTCCTTCTGCCCCAAAAGCCCCACACAAGGAGTTCATCAAGTTGATATTCGGTATCGTGATATTAAGCACGTCGGTAGTCTGAAACCGAAAAAAATCAAAACAAATGGTGAGATTCCTGGACAGCTTAAATTGCGCGACTTGTTGCCCAAAATATTTGCAAATATAAAAGAGAATAATAATCTTGACTTAAATACTAACCATATTGCTCAGGTTGATTGCGTACATTACGACGGGCTCGCTCAGGTTGCCGTTTTTTGCTATTTTTTCTGGAGCGAACCCTACCAGGATTTCATCGTTGGAGATGGCCGTTCGACAGAAGGGTTTTGAGAAATCATTGTCATTAGAGTAAGGGAATTGTTCGGAAACAAGTCGGACCTTTTCCCCATCATACAAATAGATTGACTTCGCCTTGATCAGGAGCAGAATTCCACCGTTTGGAAGATTCAAGAAGCTAATAAATTGTCCTCCGCGCAATTGCAAGTGACCGTTTGGCGTCCAAATTTTCTTCTCGTTGTCTAGTTTGGAGCAAGCCATCGCGATATTACCATCAACTTCTCCATCAGCACAAACATGCAATTCACTACCAAAGGTAGTGAACTAAAATCGAAAGATGGAATCATATGATTTTAAGCTCTGGCTATTTTCGGAATCAGATTATCAATTTAGGCTAAAATATGTGTATTTTGAATTGGGCATTGGTATAGCAGAGCATTAACTTGAAACGAACCCTGCAAAATGTCAACATTGGTTGTGTTAAGATTACACCCTGACACGAAAGTTGTGTCGTAGTCATACTTTGAGCCTAAAAATGACGGCAATGCGTGGACACTGGCGCAATCAAACCACTTGTGTGCCCCAACAAGTGCCTAGAATAATTTTGGATTAGTTAGGATATAATTTAAGGTCAACTAAGTAACAAATTATTCCTGGAACAGCAATTGTCCACTTGATGTCCGGCGTTTTCTTTTTGCACGCTTCCATCTGCCTTTAAACCGCTGTGAAAAAGCAGTGAATGGCGGGAATGAAATTTTACTCGGTTTTGGAGAAAGAAGACTAGTTTTGGAACACCTCTAACCAAAAATAACGGGAAATATTACTGTCCGTTATAATTCAAGAGCTCATGGAATTTCAACCGTTCATCAAAATTTTAGACAAAAGGACGACACCTGAAAAAGTGCGGAAAACCGTTGAGCCGTCCACACTTTCCATTTTGGTCGATAGCATCCCAAATATCATTTCCGAGGAAGAAGAGACTAGCTGGGGACAGATTGCATGTCAAGTCGTTCAAATCTATTCTTAAGTAATGAAAATATTTTGGTTCAAAATTACGACAAAACTTTCATGTCATGGTGTAAGTCATTGTTGCAAGATGGTTATTAGTAGCGTTACTCTACGAATCTACTCTACGAATGGGAAAACACTAAACATCTTCTTCAGAATAACTTTTCTCCAATATATGCGATATTGATTACATAATGCCACTACAAAGAAATAAACACATTAAGAAAAGATCCTGAATTTTTGCGAAAGGGTACCATGAGTACTCACTCCACAAGCTGGAGTGGTATTAAAAATAAAATGAGTATCAATTACTCATTTTTTACAAATTTCTATTTTGATTTATTTCAATTTGACCAAACTGATCGGGGCGCAATAGCTGACATTTTTTGCAGAGTTAATTAAAGATCACGATTTCACATCTCTCTTATAACAATTAATATTTGATTATGAATAATTGGTGTCTTTCACCAACAACAACAACTTTAGACCCCCAAAAAACAACTTTAGGTCTAAAGAACAACTTTAGGCCTAAAGAACAACAACTTTAGGCTTAAAGAACAACAACTTTAGGCCTAAAGAACAACAACTTTAGGCCTAAAGAACAACAACTTTAGGCCGAAAGCAAAACAACTTTAGGTCTAAAGAGCGGCAACTTTTCTCAGCCCTACTTAGTATCTCATCATTTAACTTTCTATTTCAGATTTTTTTATTGATCTTAAAAAACATGATTACAAGCACTGATCTAGGAAAATCTTTTTTTAAGATACTTTCGAGTCGGATCCGATCCGGATCCAAAACTTTGATTCCTGATCCTAACCAAACCGATCCGATCCGATCTCAAAAGTCGCCAAACTTATTTTGACCCGACACTGAAAAAATCCTAGCTCGGCCAATCCCTCCCTAACATTTCCATTGATGATGCCGTTTTGGCATTCAGCTTTGCCGAAGACCTACTTGCATCTTGCTTGACTGTTGTTTATCTCAAAACCTCACCTGCATTATTGGCTCCATTGCTGGTATATGAGGCAAAATACATTGATTGGTTGTCTTTGTTTCCATATTCAAAAGCTGTGTTTTTTGTTTGAAATCAGTTCCAAGTAGAAATTGTTGTTTGGTGGTAACAGCTGCCATTTTCGATAGTCCTAGAAAAACAGGCCAATGACACTCAAAACACCCTAACCTTTTTTAACTCTAATCCAACTCGTTTACCACTTTCAGCGACGCAATTTCGTTCTGAGCTCGAACAATTGGCGCAGGATCTGTCCAAAAGAGGGCAGTCGTTGGTCATCAGGCAAGATTCGTGGTGTGGATCATAAGTGTTCCAAAAACATTCCTGGTGACTCTCACATATCGTTCCACATTCTTCTGCACTCCCCACCTTCCTGATTCCTTCAAGGGCTCCATAACATCTTCCATGGACTCCACATTGGACCTCGGGACATTCCTCCTCTCCACTGATGCAGTTGTCTGAGCATTTCTCATTGGACAATCGCAAGCAACCGGACAAGGGAGTGCAAATCTTAGAATCCTTGTAGAACGTGAACCAAGTGCAACCCGTCACATTTTGGCAGTGTCTCCAACATTCCCTTGAATTATCGGTGGGTGTGGCTCCCAAAATTTGGGAATCGAGGCATTCACCCGGTACAAAACATTGAAGACCTTTTTGACATATGACCCCAGGAAACCAAAAGTGGAGCAAGAAAACAAAAGTCCTTATTTTCATTCTTCTCTAAATTTAAATGATCTTTAGAGACAAAGCCAACTTGTCGAGTTTATATAATCCCAGAGTCAAATTGCTTACAAGTGTAAGATATTCATGGACTTGATGTTTATCCTCATATGTGCATCTGGAACGTCAATCATGTCGAGCACTGACAAAACCGAATGAACCAGTAAACAATACTAGCTTACAAGTGCACACTTCGTTTAAATGTGTAACCGAGGGTTAATCATTTTCCCTAATGTTGTTTCTTCGAAAACAAATTGTTGAGACTGTTCAGACTTATCCTCAACATGCGAACACTTTTACAAGATGAAAGCCTCTTTTTATATTCGTTATTAATGGTACATGGAATAGTTTTATCGGCAGTGTGATTAATTTCAGGAAACAAAAAACAAGAAAGATTATCAAAGGGTATATTCAGAATAACTTTCAAGTGCTTGTCAAGCTTTTTTATGTCCTAGTCACTTTAGGGACTAACAATTGTGTTTTCCGACCTTTAGCATTTACAAGTGTCAACGTGTATCATCCATTGACCAAATTCTGAAGGCGGATCCACTGGAGTAACATAATGAAGAGTTTTTTTTTCGTTATCTTGTTCCGTTAATTCTTTCTTTGGTCTGAAAAGGATTTGCATTGCCATGCCTGAAATTGGCGATAAAATCTATTTTATTTTATTTCATTTTAAATGGAATCACATTCCTTGTAGCGGTAGAAAAAAAGCCTTGACTTGATTAGGTATTTCAATTTTTAGCTCGATCGAATGTCGGAGTCAAAAGTTATGCTCTCTCAAAGTTCAGTGCAAATCCTATCGAGAAGGAATGAACTAGACCTTTTCTGGTAATTGTTTTAACACAAAAGGGCGAACTCATTCATTCTATGCTCTCTATACTCCGCTCTTTAATTGAGCTGAAAATTGAAATACGGCGTCTACTGAATACAAGCAAGGTCTTGTTTGCAGAAGAACGCAATCGAATTAATCCTTCTGGAAATCTTAATTCTCATCGTTAGCCTCCCACACCAGAAATGTAGTGCTTCTTGAGCTAGTGAATTTTGAATAAGAGCTTCTTTTTCAAAACCTTCGCTTTCTACACCAGTGTCATGTGTGCTATGCCGAATGTGAGAACGTCGAATTCAACATCTACAGACTGGCGACTTTGTATTCGCACTCAATTTCAAAATTAGATATTACATATTTCTTGCCATGGTTTCAGCTAGAGCGCTATAATAAAAGAGTACGCGCATGTGCCATTTTGGTCCCAAGACGTCGGTTCCATTGTACTGTGGTTCTTGGGTTCGACCTGTTTGAGGCAACTTTACCTATGCTCTATTTACTACCAAATTGACGCTCATGATCTCAGCTTACCTTTGAAAGCATAATGTTTGACCTTTTTAGCCTTTGAAGGCCAAGACGGGCCAAAACCTTGCGTGCCAGAAGATAACCTTTTCGTTTTCCTTAAACCTCGATGCGCAGTCAAGGCCAGTGCTGCTGTGAATTGACTCGGTAATGTCAACTCTTGATGAATCTCTACGCTGATTTGCATTGAGTTTCTTACTATTTAGGAAACCTTAATCTAACTAGATACGAAATTGGTGAATACTTAGAACGTCAATTGAAACCATTTGAGCGTTTTCCTTGTGCACACTACGTATTGCATTGCCATCTGAAATGACTTTTTTTGTTGAATAATTGTATGGCAGCCCTGGTGAAGTTGCGCATTCGTGGCAGTCGTCCGGCTGACAGTGCTACAGGCAGTTACGCCTAACTTTGTAAAAAGTTTTGATATTTTGTACTCAATATATATGACAGATGCTATTTAAGAAGTTTGTGAAATTCATTAAGTTAATTATGAAAGATCGAACATTTGCAAAATAATATCATGTAGTTTTCTTGATTTCTCATGAATGGAAACACTCAAACGATGACCAAACATTGAATTTGTGCTCCAAAAATTAAATTGGAACAATGGAACAGATAGAAGGAGCAAAATAACGAGCACAACTCAACTACTTCAGTGGTAGATCAAGCTTCTCGGGTATTAGAGAGTTGACTATGGGAGATCGAATTTTTGAAAAATCATATCAAGTATTTTTCTCGATTTCTTATGCGTGGAAACACTCTCAAACGATGACCAGATATTGAATTTGTGGTCCAAAAATTCAAATGGATTAAGAGAACGGAAAATAGAGGCAAAATAAGGAGCAAAACTCAAATATTGCATTGGTTGATCAAGCGTCTCGGACAATTGCGAATTTATTTTTGGAGATCGAATTTTTGAAAAATCATATCAAACATTTTTCTTGATTTCTGATGCATGGAAATACTCTCAAACGATGACCAGACATTCAATTTGTGATCTAAAAATTCAAATGGAACAAGGAAAAGAACTCAATTATTGCATTGGTTGATCAAGCGTCTCGGGTAATAGCGAGTTTATTATGTGAGATGGGATTTTTGAAAAAATCATATCATTTGAGGTCGACGGTAAAACCGTCAATGATGGTGAGGTTATGGCCAATTTGCTTGGGGATCAGTTCTCAAGTGTATTTTCAATTCCAAAAAGGGTAGACAGAGCAGGCCATGAGTGTGGCAATGTTGTTGATGAGTCAGGATAATCAGTTGGAGGATCTGGTAGTCACAGATCCAGATGCTTTTGAGGCCATCAAGAGCTTAAAGCTCTCGAGGTCTCCTGGACCAGATGGTGTGACATCTCAGTTTCTGATGAAATGCTCACATATTCTTGCTCCAGTTTTCTCCTACTTGATGCGTTGCATCTTAGATCAGGGCAAGTTCTCCTCTTCTCTAAAAGTAGCTCATGTCGTTCCAATTTTTAAGGGCAGAGATAAGTCTCTCCCTAGTAATTATAGGCCCATTTCTCTGACCTCCAGCGTTGCAGAGGTTTTTGAGAAGATTATGAAGTCCAAGCTTGTAGATTATTTGGAAGTCCATGATTTAATTCCTTCTGGACAGCATGGGTTTCGAGCTCATTTTAGTACAGTAACCCAATTGGTTGATCATATTGAGCAAATCATTGAAGGGCTCGAAAGTCACGAGTCAGTTGATGTAGTCTATCTTGACTTTGCCAAGGCCTTTGAAAAGGTAGATCATGGTCTTTTGCTCGATCAACTCAAAGAGTTAGGGGTCCAGGGTAAGGTCCTGACTTGGATTGATAGTTTTATAAGCGAAAGGAAGCAAATAGTTAAAGTCGAAGGATCTTTTAGCGGCATGTATGATGTCAAGTCAGGTGTTCCGCAAGGTTCAATTTTAGGTTCGCTCTTGTTTATTCTCTTTATTGCTCCTCTCCAGAAGTTTAGAACAAGAGCTAGTATTTCTTCATATGCTGATGACACAAAATTAGTTTGTGGAAGGAATGGGCAGGACTCGAAATGTATAGTTGAGGACTTGGAGAAGGTCTACTCTTGGGTTGGCGAGAGTAACATGGCATTGAACGGGATGAAATTCCGCACAATGACGTATGGGGCGTCAAAATTAGATGTTCCTCTCAAAGACAATGGAGGTTGTGATATTGAGCATGTATCGTCCATGAGAGATTTGGGAGTTGTCGTCCAAGATGATGGAAAGTTTGATGAGCATATCCNATGAAATTCCGCACAATGACGTATGGGGCGTCAAAATTAGATGTTCCGCTCAAAGACAATGGAGTTTGTGATATTGAGCAGGTATCGTCCATGAGGGATTTGGGAGTTGTCATCCAAGATGATGGAAAGTTTGATGAGCATATCCAGTTGAAAGTGGGGGAAGGCATTTCAAACGTGCGGCTGGATCTATTCCACTTTCAAGTCCAGAGATAGTATTACGATGCTATCTCTGTACAAGTCGATTGTTCAGCCGCATTTTGAATATGCCTCACCCATTTGAGCTCCGATGAGTTCAGCAGGTTTGCAAAAGGTCGAGCAGGTCCAAAGATGTTTTACTAGGAACATCACAAGAATGAGAGAGCTCTCATATTGGGAGAGGCTCCAGAAGTTAGGGTTGTACAGTACTCAGAGAAGGTATGAAAGGTATCTGATACTGTATGTTTTCAAGAGCATTCATGGGCTCTGTCCTAAGCCAGGATTTGAGATCAGTTGTAGCGATCGTAGAAGTTTTACGTGAGCTCTGAGAGCACCTCCAAGTCCTAAGGAATCAAGGTTAGTTCGAACAATGAAGTCCTCCTCTCTTCTTTATCGGGCTCCTTCATTGTTTAATTTGTTGCCTATTTGCCTTTGTCGGGAATATGTAGGAGCTGATCCTCTAACAACATTTAAGGCAGGATTAGACAAATTTTTGAATACTATTCCTGACCAACCCACTATTCAAGGATGGTACAGATCTGCCAACAGTAACTCATTGGTAGATCAAATTTCATATAAACGGTAATTTTATAAACCATATTAATGATTAACCTCTTTACAGGGAATCCCATTCCTTGTAGCGGTATTAAAAAATCCGGCCCCCCCCTACCAAAAAAAACACTAGAGCCGTTCATTATGAAGTGACTGATGGAATGACAACTCAAGACGTTTATGAAGCAATCAGTCGTTTTGCAAGTCGCCGAGGAGTTCCAAAACGAATTATTTCCGATAATTATTTGTCTTTCAAGTCAACAGATGCAACACTATGTGAATTATTCAAGAACATTGATTTTGATCAACTAAAGCAACTAACAGGATATTCAGTTTTCTGACGGAGTAGAATGGATCTATAGTCCTCCGGCGGGAAGCCATTTTGGTGGATGCTTTGAAATTGAGGTCAAAGCCTTCAAGAGGGCATTTTATGCAATATATCATCGTGCTGATCTGACATTTTCTGCATTTCGCATTGCAGTTGCAGAGGTGGAATCACTCTTGAAACCACTAATGGAATGAAAAACAGATGGTGTACCCGTATTAACACCCGCTCATTTTTTAGTTGGATTGGTTGGTGGACATTCACTGTGCCCTCCTCTCGAGAAGAAATTGACCATTTATGAGAGATTCAAATATCTGAATACAACTCTGAATCACTTTCGGAAGAGATTCATGATTGAATTTCTACCTTAGCTTCACCCTAGACGAAAGTGTGTTTTGAGTCCAATGGGACTCAAAAATTCTGCGTCTCTTATCATTTGAAGAAGCTAAACAAATAATGAGAGACTCGATTCGACTTACGTGGGTTTTCTTGTTTCAATAACTGATATGGAAGGTCGAGTACTCTCAGTGTACTCTTGTATCAATAAAAATTGATACAAGAGTTGAAGCTCACCCGATTTTTTCCAAGTTTCAGAGAGACGAGAACGTTTTTTGCTGACAACCGGTCCTGATCAGAACTAATTGAAGTCTCGTCTTATTCTCTTTCAAACATCATCGTCGATAGTGGAGATTTCTTCAATGGGACATCTTGGTTCATGTTTTCATAATTCAAATCTTACAAGATTGTCGCGAAGACGGTGGATGTTGAAATTTGAGGATATGTCTCTACGTCTTATTGATCGAGGTGTTCGCGGATTTTAAGACAGTCGAGAACATTCGAGGATCTATGGCTTTAAAGATTTCTCTCAATGTTTCAAGGGTTGACTCAATCGAAAAGACAATGCCATCTGTTCGATTCTCGTTCAAGACTGTTTATTCTCTTGCCGTCAGCTATACCATACAGGAGTCTAGATACGATAAAATGTAATGCATAGATTTCAGGCACAGATATTATTACAACATCCCCCCACAAGCTCTCTGGAAATGCTTGGTGTTTATTGCTGGAAACGAATGGGTCCTCGCCTGCTCCGGACACTACGTCTCAACGATGCGATATCTCCATCTTCTTCAACGCCTCCCGATG
>CM021312.1:3382696-3394272 GCA_010645155.1 Tigriopus japonicus | reverse complement strand
GGAGACCATGCAAGGTGTCGTAATGGTGACAACGGCATCATATGCCAATGTGGCTCACAAATAGCTCAAGGATACAGTGACGTGCTTCCTCAAACGTCTTTGGATTACGTTCCATCAACTTAGCCTTGTCTGACTCATTTTTCATTGCTTGAAGAAGAAGAGCTATCAAGAGATTATCCTGACCAGGCGAATGTGTTCCTTCCAATTTAAATGGTCGTCTATGAAAAGGCCCAAAAATTTCACCGATTTTTCTCTATATTGGGATCCAACTTGTTGGATGGGTATACCGTTAATTGTCAAATTAAAGTTACGCACAACATTGCGGGACTAAATAAGATTAACTTTGACTTTTGAAGATTGAGGACTTGAATTGATTGTAATTTGTTAGCAATTAGCCCTTCAAGAACTTTTTCAGGGTTTGACTAGTTTCCAGTTCCATTTCATAAAGATCATTACCAAAGTTTTGGAGAGTGGTGTCATCAGCAAACATTGTCATTTTTAACGTTTAAAGGAATTATTCGCTCTACTGATGCTAATAAGGTGAATGGCAGGGATCCTTGCATCACCCTGAATTTTCTTTGTTACTGTTGATCACAACATTGTTTTCAAATTTTCTACTTTTTGACATCGCATGTCATGCAATGTTTCCTTTTCGACCCTCGGCTCCAGAGTGCATAATTATTTGATATGGGCTGCCATGGCTCCCTCCTTTTTCGCGGCCCCTCGCAAATGTCTCCTCCCCAACGGAACCCACAATTAAATACGATGTCTACAGTATGCAGATGACCTGATTGTCTGGGCTCATTCTGCGGAAAATTTGCAATGTGCTCCTCTCCACAATTGTCCATGAAACCAAGACCAAAATTTCGGCTGATGGACCTTTTGGTCCATCACTTATATTTACCATTTGACTTGTCACTTTTTCCATACAGATGAACGTGCAATTATATTTCCTTTGATTTATTTTACAGACCATGACATGACCAAGGGTTTCAATAAAGATTCAATTTAATTATCAGTGTCACAATGAAATTCTCCAACATACAGTGTGTGGAAGCAAAAAATCGAAAAATCCTTGCCCTTGCCTCGCCTTCACACGTGTTTGTTGCCATCAATAGTTGCCATCTGGATATGTGGCATCAACCAAGGCTTTACTATCTGTTTTCTGACCTGTAAGTACTCTTTTTCCCCCCACTGTGAGGCGATTAGCAAATTAGAATGGCAGTATCCTCTTGCTTTTGATTAGAAGGTTGCCCATGACAATCTTGTTGCGGCTGCCACTCCCAGGCTTCGTCTTCAAGCTGTCCACAGACTCAGGCTTCTTCTTGGTGTCGTAGACCATGGTAATATGAGAGATGGTCATGATCTCCAGGAATCCACCAAAGTGCGTGGAGAAAAACTGATATACAACCTTTTTGCCGTCGTTTTAAAAACAAAAGAAAGCTCTCACTTTAGTTGTAGATTTTTTTGAAAGCTAAACCTTGATTCTTTCAGGTACAAGGAAAAAAACCTTGTCTTGAATTATACATGAGATGTTAGCCTTCAAAGTCGATTCCGTTTTTTGCTTTGAAACACTGTAGAAACGATCAGAAAATTGATGGCCAATTATTTTATCATTATTTAAAATTGTTCACTATTATTTGATGTTTTACACGAAAATTGAAATAAACAGTTACAAAACTAGATTTTTTTTGACTCTATCAAATGCTGTACATGAAAGAGGATAAAACTCTCTTTCAATGTGTGTGTTCAGTTAAAAAATGTACAATGCAAGATTTTATATAAACTGATACAAAATTGCAGAAGAGTAATTTACTCTTTTATATACCCTCATTTAAGAAAGATGGTAGAGTTATGACGATCCAAAACCTGCTTGTTACTTTCTCTAGTATCTAAGCATAATTTTTTTCTTGAATCCTTCAAGCTTATTTTCCTGTCTAACTAATTTGCAAATGCAAGCAGATTTCGATTTCAAGTGAAATATTCTGTTACAAAAAGTCCCTGAAATTGAAAGTTACAATTCATTTGATGCGGAAATTGATAAAATGTGTAGCATAACGAGAAACGTTCATATTACACTCCGGATATTCTTTAGCAACCTTCTAAACGTCACTTTTAAGTGTGGCTTATGGAAAAATTTCAAAAATTGGATGGGGATCAATTCAAATGGGCCATTTGCATTACTTTGCATACAAGAAGTGATTTGGATTCCAAATTGCATTTCAAATAGCAATAGATCAATAAAAAATACTAGAATGCATTAGTTTAGAAAATTATGGAAGAGCTCATTTTGGGCACTTTTCCTGCTCTTTTGAAGTTGTTCTTCGACATGAAATGCTTGATGCCGGCTCGATTCCGACTTCCAGAAGGCTTGAAACAAGCCTGGCATCTATCGGCCTCAAGCCTCTAAAAGCTCGGCTCGTCCCATCAGTAGGGAGGTGTAGTATTCCACGATTCCCATCTACTTCCTGCTCATATGTTCTATGCGATGTCAACTGATAAAGAAGAAGAATAAAAGCTAGTTCGTGTCTTACCGTCACGTGGTGTCCTCTCCCTTGTTCTCCGTCCTCGTTCGGGCCACACCCAACTCTCCACATGACCACGGCCGGCAAAGAATACCGGAGGTCATTGGTCTTGTCAGATCTAGGGTGGGCCGTGAAGGCGTTTCGTTGCCACGTGTTGCTATGGACTGAGGAATTAAAGAGTGGAAGTGTTTCATTGGACCAGTTGTCATTGGTAAAATCCTCACATATAGAGCTCCTCGCTGAGGTCAGAAGTTAGTGAGTGAGTGCATGGGCGTGTCCGATGAAATGCAGATTAAAGAGCTGTCATCGATGGGTCAAGCGGGAGAAGAAGAGTTGTCAGAATGGTTGGGTTTGATGCAGGATTACGTCTTGGACTTGAACGAAAGAAAGAGTGACGCGGGCAGCGCTCGTTCAAGGCAATCAATTCGTTCATCTGCGTCAAGTTGGCGCCGGCTTGAGATCCAAATGAGCTTGGCCAACAAGAAAGCGGAAGATGCCCTATCTGATGAGATAGCGCAGATGGAATTGGCCATGGCCAATGAAGATGCTCAATCAAGGGCCAAGAAGTTGGCTATGAATGCTCAGATGGAAAAGCTTCAACGTCTGCGCGAGAGCAATGGGCTGGAGGCCGAGGCTCAAGTTGCGGAGATATTTGAAAACGGTGACTGTGAGATAAAGTGACCCCTCATAGAAAAGTCCCCGACACCAAAAGAAGGTGTCCATGGTTTGGCAACCGTCAGGGCCCTCTCGTCAAGTTCAGGTGGAGATCTGCCAACAAATTCACCTCGGACTTGCCTGAATCCTGGGGCAAAAACATTCTCAACCACATTCGCCGGTTTGCCTCAGAAATCGGAGACTTTAATGATGATTGAAATGATGAAGCGTCAGACAGCATTCAGCACACGTTTTGACATGTACAAAGGCGATCCCTTGAGCTTCCATCACTTTTGGAAGCAAGTGGAAGACGTCTTCGAATGCAATCTCGAAGATCCAAGATCGAGGTTGACTCGCTTGATGGAAGTGTTGGATAGTGACCCCAAGAATTTTATCCGTGGTTATATTTTCTTGAGCGACCATCTTTGTTATGAAGCGCTTTGTTGAAGAAAAACTATGGAGGCAAAGTGATTGTGGCTACCCAAGTGACAGACAGTTTGATCAATTTGCCCAATTTAAAAGACAATTGCGTCAAGTCATATCGCGATTTTTACCATGCTTTACTGCTTGCATCCTCCATTGTAGATCCTTCCGAACTTAATTTACACAGGGTCATTCAAGTTCTGGTAAAGAAACTGCCCTTCCGTGGTTGTAACGCCTTCAGGAACGTCGTTATCAAGAACAGACGTGATTCTGGTGGAGGTGGTTGGTTCCTTTCAAGATTTCGTTTGGGTGGTTGAGGACTTGCTCGATAGAGCCCAGGACCCAGCCTACGGAGAGGAGGTTTTGAGGACAGTGCATTCGGAGACATTTGTAAAGGCCAACCTTGACCGAATATCAGAATCGGAGTGGGGCCGTTCTCGATCAAATAGGAAAGTGTATGCTTTTGTTGCATACAGTGAGCATCAACCAGAAATGAAAGGAAAGGATGGCTGTGTGGATTGTGGGCATGATCATGATGTAGAGGATTGCCGAAGTTTTAAAGCCAAAACCCTTGATGACAAGAAGAACGTGGTGCAGCCATCAGGGGCTTGTTTTGGGTGCCTTAAAAGAGGCTACATCTCTCGTAGGTGTACCAACCAAAAGAAGTGTACCAAGTGTGACGGAATGCACCCAACGCTTTTGCACAGGAATGTGGAACCCATCCTGACCGAGTTGGACGCGACGTCCCATGCTACAGGAGTTGGGAACGAAATTGTTGCCATGAGCGTGGTGCGTGTCTGCATCACCCATCAGTCTAGACCAGGGAAAATGGTTGAAGGTCTGGCTTTATTGGACGCTCTCAGCTATGGAACTTTTGTTGCGACAAAATACTGCGGGAATTGGACGTCTCTGGGCCACCAACAAAACTCAGAGTATCAATGGAGAAGCTACAAGTACTGAGGTGATATCCGGTTTACAAGTTCGAAAGCCGCATGGTCAGCAGATTTTGAAACTGGGAGCTGCTTATGCACGCGACGTTATTCCCCTGAAGCGAGTGAGGTAGCCACACCCAGATTGATCAAGAAATGGCCAGCCTTCGATCCCATTGCCAAAGATATCGAAAGCTTAAATGTCAATCTTCCGGTCCTACTTCTAATAGGCGTGGACAATCCTTTTGCCTTAAAACCGCTCGAGGTCAAGATTGCCGATGAAAGAGACGCTCGAGCCCCTTATGCCATCAGAGCACACTTGGGTTGGTCCATCATGGGCCCATGGAGGAAGGAAAGCTTGAAAATCGGATCAGTTGCAACAGGACCGTGGCCTTACCTGAAGGGATAGTTTGAAGAGAGATTTTAAAGGATGTGGGTGTTTCTGAAATGTTGCTTGTCTCGCTGATGCTGACTTCACTTCGCTAACAATTTCGTCAAGTCTCATGGATTTGGTCACTGACAAGCTTTCAATTGATGACCTGAAGTTTTTGGAGATCGTCGAAAAGGGGACCCGTTATGTTGACGGCCGTTATGAGGTCCCTCTAGCTTTCAAGAACCGGCCTTTTGTGATGGAGTCAAGCCGTGAAATGGCGAAATGTTGGCTCTTATCTTTGAAGAGAAGGCTCCAACGAGACCCAAATCGGGAAAAGGATTACTTCAAGTTCATTGAAGATCTCCTCAACAACGAATATGCAAGAAGAGTTAGAAAAGAGAAGCTCTTGGAGACAAAGTGGAATGACGAATCTAGTGGACGATAATTGATGGGTGACTCGATCGAGAGAAAGAGAACGAGTTTTGGAGATACAGAGTGGGGCAGAAGTACCCGGACAGAACTTTGAACATAATTTACATCATTAAGAGCTATTTTTAGCCAATTGTGTACTTAACAAAAAAAGTTTGGACAACAATTAAGAACATTTTTATTCAATATGGTCACCGTTGGCCGTAATGACGGCGTCCAAGCGGCCGACAAAGGCCGAGCAGGCTTTGGCGACCTCGGCCATGGAGAAGGAGGCCATGTTCCGCTTCACCGACGACTTCAGAGACGCCAGGCTGTTGTGGGGCATCTTGTTGACCTTCCTCCTCAGCCCGGACCACAACTAGAAGTCGCATGGTTTGAGGTCAGGGCTGTTTGAAGGCCACTCGTCTTTCTTGACCACCACGTCAAATTTGTTGTTCAAAAAGTTCATGGAAACATTGGACACATGACACGGAGCAGAGTCCTGGATCCACATGAATTTGGTTCCTGGTGGGTACGAGGTTGCCTACCAGGGCATCACGATCTTCCTTAGAAGCTCCACGTACCCGGCGGCGTTGAGCCTGAATTTGGGAGGGAAGACATGGGCTGGCATTACCTTCCCGTCGCTGCTGATGAGGCCAAAGACCATAATCTTGGCAGGATTCTTTGTCTTCATGATAGGAGACACAACGGTTCTGTTCTTGGCAAGCCATTGGTTGTTCTGGGGGTTGTACGCGCCATCCACCATGAAGATTGACTCATCTGAGAAAAGTCTGACCGTCTTGGATTGACCTTGCAGATTCTGCGCAACTTCTTGCCCCTCTCAAGCCTGGTGGCCTTCATCTTCTCTGTAACCGGTAATCACCGATGTCAAAGATGAGTGACGTCACATTTGACCAAATTTAAACCTAACCTAACCATACTTAAACCTAACCTAGCCTAACTAAACCTAACCTAACCTAACTTAAACCTAACCTAACCTATTTAAAACCTACTCTAACTTCATTCAAACCTAACTTAACCTAAATTTAACCTGAGAGGTGTGACGTCACTCATCTTTGACATCGGTGATTAACGATTAGACATCTTCTCGGTAAGAAGGTGGCGTCTGCCTCTGACGTAGGAGGTCAAGTTCAAGTCCTCCTTGACGGCCCTGGCCACAATCCTCTTCCTCACGGACTGCCTGGGTGCGTGGGCCCATATGGACACTGATGGGTAGGCCTCGATGGACCTCCTGAGGCCGGCCAAGAACCTGGGGGTCCGCTTTTTTGCCCTGTGTGGGCTGCAGGGGGTGTGGCCTGTCCCCCAGCCAGACTGCAGCCTCTTCACGACCTTGTAGACGGTGGCCCTGGGGTACTTGCTTGACTTGATGATGGCTCTGGCGTCGTGGCCGAGAGCAATTCAGTTATCACTTTACGCTTTTGTTCCTGGGGCTTCATATTTCCGGATTTTAAACAAAAAAAATTAACAAACATTCAAAACCGGTTTTTGGTCAAACCAGAAAAACGCGGGAAATAAAAATATTCCTTTTGCTTCAGGAGATATACGTCATCCAAGATTTGTCTGGGTACTTCTGCCCCTCCCCGTAGAGCGAAAAAGGGAAAGGAATGGTTTTTACTGGTGTGCGTTTTTACGATGGAATCCGACAAATAAGGTCACCTTGATCGAAAAGTCTTTGTGACTCGGGTTTTTATAATATCATACAGTCCATTGAAAGGATCCTCAAACAATTAGTTGCCGTAGCGAGCCCGATCTTGGTTGATCGAGAGAGAACGAACCGGAGTCGAATTGAAGCAAAAAGGATGAACACTTCAGTGCCTATGAATAACCAAGGAGAGCCAGCCACGGAGGGTGCACCAATTGAGATACTTGGAGGCAAACCTACTGGAACGGTTCCAAAGGGTCATGGTGCAGAAGTTTTTTTTAGGACTCAGCTTTATTTCATTCGATATTCATTCATTTGAAATGTACATTATGATTAGCCAAATGTCCCTTTAGAGATCGTCCAATACTCCGATGAGTGTGTTGTTTGCCTTTTAGCTCTGTTTTTTTAGGGGGGTGAGAGGGGTGAAGTTATTTTTTTGTTTGTTTTTCCGAGCTCTCCAAGCTATTTGCTCGCATGTAACATAATAATAATAAGAAGAAAGCATGGATAGAGAAAGAAGAGAAAGGAAAGGAAGATTTTTTTTTTGAAGCAAACTTGTTAGTTTTGTCCTTTGGAGTTATTGGATAGTTTAACGTTAATGCTACTACTAAATCTAGTATTATTATCATCATTTATTTACCACATGGATGACACTTTTTCTTCCTGCATCCTTTGACAAATTGATCTTTGAATTTAGCTTTTTCTGCACTTTTGAAGGCCTTTACTGAAATGTGTAAGTTTTTAATTTTACACTTGTTCCATAAGATTGGAATAGCGAATTGGGGAAATGAGTCCATTAATCTAGATTTAGGTTTTCTTGTTTCAATGTAATTGATTTGCCTTCCCTTTTTGGGATAGTATTTAAAGTTTTCTTCAGAACCTCTATTGGCCCGATTCCTTCAATCATCCTACGTAGAGTGACCATGCATTTAGTATAGGAGCTTTATTCTCTGAACAAAGTATAGGTGTATGGGGAGAATGTGGTCGGATCAAATCAAACGAGCCCTCAAAAGTCGGCTTCGAAAACGATGTGGACTCCTCTCTTAAAATCGTTAAGTGACTTAGATTGTTTCAGTTCCAGTGGTAGACGGTTCCAGTCGTTAATAACCCTCTGGCTGAAGAACGAGTCTCGCGTACAAAGACGATATTTGTCCGGGTGGAGATTTCCATTTGCTGTTGAGCGAGTGTCCTTGTCATGGACAGCGGTATTTTTGGTGAACAGATTTACACCAATTGAATCAACGCCAGACTGAACTCGGAAGCATTGGATAAGGTCCAAGCGTTGCCGGCGTTTCTCCAGAGTTGGAATGCCGAGAAGAGTTAACCTTTCTGTATATGTTTTGTTCCTCATCCCAACAAAGAGACGAGTGAATCAATCGTCATTGGACACTCTCGAGGAGTGCAACATCTTGGCTCTGCGTCGGATTCCAAACTGGAGACGCATAATCCATGATTGGGAGAATGCAACACCTATAGGTCCGCAGCATTAGCTTTTTCCCCCTATTTTGGAATGATCGGCCAATCATTCCAATCAGACGATTGCATTTGGCTGACACACTTTTCCCGTGTTCGTGGACTTTCAAGTCGCTTTGTACAATAACACCCAGGTCGCGCACACTTGGGGATGAGTCAAGGATATTCTGGCCCATCCGATATTGTGTTTTTAGGTTTTTAGAGCCAAAATGAACAACCGAGCATTTGCCGGAGTTAAAACTCATCTTCCAGGTGTCAGCCTAATTTCCGAGCCGGTTTATGTCATCTTGGAGGGAAACGGCTTACTCAGGTGTGCTTACTGGAGCAAATAATTTGGTATCGTCAGTAAAAAGGGAGAGTTTGTTTGAAATTCCGTCCCCAATATCATTTATGTAGGCTAGGAACAAGACTGGGCCCAGAACTTAACCTTGAGGTACACCACTTGTGACATGAGTCCATTCAGATTTTGCTCCATTAAGAACAACTCTTTGCCGTCTGTTGAATAGCCATGCTCCCACCCACCTGAGCACAGAGCCATGTACGCCCAGACCCGAGAGCTTTTTCAGCAGAAGGAAATGACTGAATTTGTCAAATGCTTTGCAGAAGTCGAAGTTAACAGAGTCGACCGGATTTCCACCGTCAACTGATTCGGTAATTTGTTCTAAATTTTCCAGCAAGCCCGTGGTGCATGATCTTGAGCTTCTGAAACCGTGCTGAGCTTGGATAAGTTTATCATTTCTTTCCAAGCGACTAACAGTAAAATCCTTCAAAATTGATTCCAGGATTTTACCAACACCGCTAGTGAGGAAAATAGGCCTGTAATTTGATGGGTCATCTTTCTTCCCTTTTTTAAAGATGGGGCACACATTTCCGTCCCTCCAAGCCTGTGGCACTTCACCCTCGTTTAAAGAACGTTGGAAAAGGGCCGAGAGTGACTTGCTGATTTGTTTTCTTACTTCATAGAGAACTCGTGGTAGAATACCGTCAAGGCCAGGGGCGGCTTGTTTTTTCATCTTTGAAATTACGCCCTCGACCCTCTCTGGGGTGATTTGGAGTTTTACAGGTGGAAGGTCTGCACATGTGGCTACTTCAGATTTTTCTGAGTGAGCAACGACAAGCGGAGTAAACACGGAGGGAAAAAACTGATTGAAGACTTCAGTCTTTTCCTGGTCGGATCGTATGTCCTTGTCAGTTGGGTCAATCAAGTAATCAATTTGGCCAATGGTGTTCGTTTTTGAGTTTTTATACAAATATAGCTCTTTTTCGCTCTCAGGCATCGTAAGGTTTGTTTCATACAACCTTTTTACCTTTTTGACTTTCTGTTTTACTGCAATCGACAGAGCTTTCAGCCTCTCTCTGAGTTGTGACGACTTCACATGCTTCAGTCGCCGTCTAACCCTTCTCTTTGTATTTATTAGTGTATGCAAGGGAACAGACATCCAAGGAGGTTTCAACGAGCATTGCCTTCGGACTCTCATAGGAATTGACATAGAGGATGCATTATCCAGGGTCTGGTAGAAATGACACAATTCGTTTTCAATTGATTTGACGGAACCATTTTCGCTCCATTCAGCAATCGACAGGAGGTGGTTAAGTTGATTAAAACCAGCCTTTTTCAGGTCAGGGACCAGCTCCGTGGATCGAGGAGTCTTGGGGCATGAGGAGTAGGTGTTTATTGCTATTGGGTAATGGTCACTGATCTTGTCCACTTCTTGCACTTGGACGCACTTGATTTGCGCCAGGGAGTTGGCCAGAGCAAGATCCAAAACATACCCCTTGTCGTGGGTTGAGTTTGTCACAAGTTGGGATAGATTAGCATACACCAGGGAGTATAAAAAGTCTTGCTCATTTTTGTTGCTCGAATAAAGTGCTTGCCAACAAATTCCTGGGAAGTTGAAATCTCCCACAATTAGACAATTATTTTCCCTCGAAGCAACGAAATTGTTGATTGACTCGTTAGTTTCTGCTATCGCGTTAGGCGATCTGTAGACACAAAAAATGTCAAGATTATTTACGGATATACCTGCCACGGAGGGCGGGAGTAAAGTTCAGGGTGAACTAAAACCATTTATTCTTACGGATGAACACACTCCACCAGAACTAGCTGATTGGATCGCATCCTTCAAAGACTACTACGACTCGTCCAAGATGAAACTAGTCTCGCTGACGGAGCAACAAGCATTCCTTTTGGCGGGGCTCGAACCAACGATAAAATCTTCAATTAATGACAAGATCACAAGAGGTGTCACTCCATTATCAGAGGTTTTCAAACATTTAGAAGAACACTTTCTGGAACTATCCATTGTTCACTAGACGTCTGAAATGGTTTGAAGCAAAGAAAACCAGGTCGCAAACTGTCTAGGATTTTTTTCGAAGGCAGAAACGACTGAGCACAACAGCGGAATTGGGAAAAATGACACTAGAAGATCTACACAAATTTGATCTCATTCTGAAATGCAGGGAGGAGCCAACGCTGTTTGTCAAACTCATGGAGCTCCGTGATCCCACATTACAAGACGTTCTAGCACACGCACGCAGTTATGAGACTGCACTAAAAGCGAAGACAGTAACCAATCCTGAAGTTTTGTCTATCATAAAAACAGAGCAGAATCACATTGATGCCATACGTTCGAGATGTGGCAAGTGTGGCGATGAAGAGCATGGCAGAGGCAGTTTATGCAGAGCACGGAATGCCAAATGTTTTAAATGTGGTCGAGATGGTCATGTAGAACGTATGTGCCGAACAAGTGATGGAGGACGTTCCACCGAGAGACGCCCGCCAAATAAATATACACAACCAAGGCGTGATATCACTCCATTCCATCACAATAGCAACAGTCGCAGCCCCTCGTTCACTCGGGTTGATTCTGTCCAAGAAAATTTAAGCTCAGCAACGACTTCAATATCCCTTAGATGCATTATGAACACCACTAAAATTAACATCAATGCTACACCGGACACAGGTGCCACCAGAACAGTTTTTCCTTCTAGAATGCTACAAGAAGGGATGATTTTACGACCATCTCGCACCCAACTTCTTGCTGCCAATAATTCTTTACTCCGCAATGATGGCACCATCTGCATCAATGCAAGGGTCATCTTACCACAATAAGGTCCAAATACCGTGT
>CM021312.1:3330156-3381922 GCA_010645155.1 Tigriopus japonicus | reverse complement strand
GGTAAAACTGCTCAAGGTGTCTAGCCTTATGAACCATAATGTAAGAACTTAGTTGGGTGTTAGGGTAAATAACGAGTTCTCATGTAGTTGGAACTTGATTTCTATATGCATATAGTATCCCCTTAGTCTTTATAAATGCATTTTTGGGCAATTTCATGCTTAGTCTTTTCACTCTTTGCCCTAATGCAAGCAATTTTGGAAACCCTGCATATTTCTGTGTTATTGTCAGTTAAAGTTGCGCTCAAAAGTAAACAAGCTTCATAAACCCAAATGTACTTACTTTCAGCTTATAATACATATATATTTGATTTAAAACTCTTTCTTTTCATTTTAAATGATGAAGAATGGCTAAAATATTTTTACCGACTCTTAAAATAAGGTGCAAAGTTATTGGTTGAAGGTTTCAAATCGTGCTACTTTTGGAACCTGTTGGGCACCCTGAAATGCTTTTTCCCAGATTGACGAGATTGATTTTTGGACTGAGATTGGGGGCATCAAGATTGGTTCAAGGCTAGATTGAAAGACTGAACAGATTGAATGATTGGGATTTTCCATCAGTAATCAAGAGCACTTCAGTGTACTAGAGCGTCTCTACGTTGCATGTGGAACGAAAACTACCAGGGTTGCTGAATTAAGAAAGTAAGACAGAACATCAATTTGGTTGTTTGAGTTACTATTGATTTCAATTGTGGAGAAAAGTGATCTAGTTGGATGTGAAGAGTATTCACAAATGCAATCGTTGGAAGCATGGCATATTCTCATCGTTTTCAATGTGGGCACTACGTAATTTACAATCCTTTGTGATTAAACACGGAAATAACAATCCTCCATGTCTTTTAAAATATTTTGGTAACCTTGAGCAATTCAGAGATATTTATTTTGGGTGAAAGTTTCATGTAAAATCAATAGATGACGTTACTAGCACTGCGTAGACGTTCCTTTCAAAACAATAGAGGTGCCATCTAGAGAACAAAAATGCTTGTTTTCTCTAATAATCTTCATAAGAAGAATGATGAGGTGGAATAAAATGTCGGGGAACTGGTATTGGAAATGAACCGGAAGAATAGAATAGAAAGAACACCAAACCTAGTACATTAAATCATTCCAACTCCCCTTTTCAAGATTTGAAACACAGAAAAAAACAAATCTTCATATCAACGATGATATTCCAGACGGTTTGGTGGGCGATGATTTCGGGTGCTTCGGCGTAATTTTGGTTTAAAGAATTCGTCTTCTTGGGATTCTGAGATAAGGTTGGACTCATTTGACATATCTATGAAAGAAGTACGTAAAAAACGACGATTTCGCCATGATTTATGTCCATTTTTAAATTCCAGTAAATATCGGCGTTTGTAGCATTTAATAATTTTGGCCTCCCTATCCCAACGCTTCGTAGTTGGGTTTTGAACAAACACCACGCTGCCATTGCTCAACGGGCTCAGCGATTTGGCTGAATGATCGTAATGGTGTTTACGGGCTTGGGCAAGGGATTGACGTTTGGCATCACGGTCCACATCATAGGTTGGATCTGCACGAAGGAGTTCATCATGGATTGGAATCCGGGATCGAACGGGTCTCCCAAAAACTCTTTGGGCCGGTGAAAGACCGTCTGACATTGGAGTATTCCGGAATTCCAACATTCCTTCCGCAAAATCTTCGGAATGGAAATCTCCATCCGTCTTGGCGAGCAAATGTTTGATCGACTTGACCATAACCTCAGCATGGCCTTTGCTCTGAGGGTAATATGGCGAGGAAGACATCCACGTAACTCCCCTCTTCTTTAGAAAAAGAGAGAACGATTGAGAAGCGAATTGGGACCCATTGTCAGTGCACAACACATTGGGCACTCCAAATAACGAAAACATCCGAGCGAAATCTTTCATCAGCAGGGATGAATTGGGTGAATTCCGATAATGGATCACTAACGGATATCCGGAAAGACGATCGGAGTAGACCAAGTATTCACATTGGCCATACGTGAAGAGATCGGCGCTAACCACTTGAAATGGTCTTTAGCTTAGAAAACCACCCCGCAATGCTAAGTGCAACCTCGCGTGATTGAGGTTACGTGGTAAAAACAAACGTACCGTGAATTTACCTGTGAGGCAGTTTTTCGTCTTGCATGACTTTCGAGTGATGGCACCTCAGCCAAGTAACTTATTTTGGCAGTCTTGCACAATCGTTTCGACAATTCTTGTGTACCGTGACGGTAGGCTCTGCAATTGTCAGTGTCTCGGAAGAAAAGAATAGGTTTCAGCGCTCTTAAGAAGCAAGTAGGAGAAGTAATCAATCAACTTTTCAAAAACTCGCCTAAGCTAACGGTCACAACATATGATCCCAAAGCCTAGCCCTGCAGGGCCTTAAGCCTAATCCTAAAACTGTGTTGCAACATACACTTTGCATATTTATCTATGCCAAGACACTGAGAATCCGTGTGCGAACTTGGACTTCTAGGTCCAAGTAGAGCTCTATAATAGAAAGAGTACAATCATATCCAACGCCATCTAGTTGATTTGGCTCGCAACTGCTCGCCGTTCCCAAAACAATGCACAAGTACCCTCTAAGCAGAACAACTTTTCCAAAATATGAGACCAAGAAAGCAACTTTTGAGAAACTAAGGTGCCTAAAACCTTATTGAAGGGGTTCAAAATGACCTATTAGTGTGTTTCAAATGATTCAAAGCTGAATTACTTGTAAAATTAGGTTTAAAACCTAAAAGACCAAGAGCAAAATGAATATCTCACCCCTCACTTTGATCAATGCTTTTCGGAGAAAACGTTCGCAATCAGGGCTCCTACCAAAAAAAATGTTTCAGATAGAATATTGATAGAGAGGAGCATGTTGAGTTTTCCTTTCTTCACCTTTCAACCCTGAAATGTTGAGTCAAGTCCTCCTTGGTTGTTCACTGAGCTCAGTGTGGAGAGCGAGAGCGAGAGAGAGTGAGGGAGAGAGAGAAAGCTGGCCCGGCCCAGCAATCCTAGCAGTTCCCTTCTTAACAAGTGCCAGTGGGCAAGCTGGGCAAGCCATCTGAAGCTAGCAAGCATTTGACTGGACTCCTCGGCTGGCCACCACCACCTACTCCTGTGATCTTGCATATCAATGGGTATTCTCTCAATGTCTTTTAAAGTTTTAAACCTAATTTTACAAGTAATGCAATCTTAACTCATTTGAAACACACTAACAGTTCATTTTGGACCCCTTCATAAGGGTTCTAGGCCCTTTAGTTTCTCAAAAGTTGCTTTCTTGGTCTCATATTTTGGAAAAGTTGTTCTGCTTAGAGGGTACTTGTGCATTGTTTTGGGAACGGCGAGCAGTTGCAAGCCAAATCAACTAGATGGCGTTGGATATGATTGTACTCTGCCTAATATAGAGCTCTAGGTCCAAGAGCGTACCGGCCCGTCCTTAAGACTGCCTGGAGTTTGGTGATTCCCCGTGATTCCCGTTTAGAGAAGTCTCATCAAGCTGTAGCAACCACATGCTTTTATTGCAAACACAAAACATTTGCTACGTTTGTTTTTACCACGCAACCTCGCTCACGTGAGGTTGCACTTAGCATTGCGGGGTGGTTTTCTAAGCTAGAGAAATGGTCGGGTGGGAGGAGAATCTTGGACCAAGGGTTCAGGTTGATGGGAAGGCCGGAAAAACATGCACTGTGGGCAAGCGGCCACAGTATTCGCAATATCGGATTTAAATCCGGGCCAATGTTCAAATGTTCACAAAGAAAAAGTTCCCCGAACTGGACTAGCCAAGTATCGGTTCAAAGAGGAGCACTGGGCCTGATCAATGAAAGGCTGGCCAGTATTAATCCCTTGGCTAAAATAGAGCGAGAGAATGATATTGAGAGTGATATTGATGATACTTTCAAAACCATGACTGAATGCTTGGACGAAACTTGCACCCAATTAGGCATATCCTTACTGTCGAATAAGTATGAACAAGGTAAAATACCCAAAGATAGAAAAAAGCTGTTCAAAAAACGTGTTTCTCTGATCAAACGGCTAAAATCAGTGGTAGGTAATTCATTTCTGTTTGAATGCTTAAATAAAAATATTAGGGACAATGACGATTTGATAAAATCCTCCCAAATCAAGGACCAAGTGTGGAAAGAGAATAAAGTTGTTCAGGAAGGTAAAACGAACCCAAAAGCTTTCTACAATTTTGCTAATCTCAAACGCAAGGCTAGACCCCCTGTTGGACCATTTACGATTGACGGCAAAGAAGTATCCAACCCAACGGAACTTGTCAATATTTTGTCAAATCAATTTGCATCGGTATTCTCAACTCCAACTCGGTCAGTACTGAATGAGCCTTGTTTAGGTGATGGGGCTCGTAAACTTTGCGAATTGACAATTGACGAATCTCATGTTATAGAAGCCATTAAATCCCTCAACAATTCGAGTTCTCCTGGTCCTGATGGTGTGACGGTTGAATTTCTAAAACGTACTGCAGAAGTTCTCGCTCCAATCATCTCCCATATAATGAGTAGGTCCATGTCGGAAGGAAAAATCCCCAGACGCCTTAAAATTTGCACATGTCATTCCAATATGCAAAGGAGACGATCGAAGTGAGCCCGAAAACTATCGACCAATTTCATTAACTTCAAACATTTTCAAAGTAATGGAAAAAGTTATCAAAGTGCAACTTTTGGAATATCTTGATATCAAAGATAGCATTCTTGATCAGTAGAGCCAAGATTTTAAGTTGAAAAATTAGAAAATATTTTTTCACTGCTTTTGATGGAAAATTTTTTTTTGCCCTTTTTAGCAAAAAAAATATTTTTTTTGACACTTTTTGGGACAAAAGGTTAATAAATGCCGAGATTAACAACATTTACCACCTGGTTTAGAGAAAGTGATTTCTAACTTAGTGAAAAATGGTCATATTTATACTATCACTAAGGAAGGGCATTGATTTAAATTCACATTTAATTTCAAGAGGCCAGAGGCAGTTCTTTGAAAAATGTAGAAAGGAGTAAAATTTACAAATATTTTTTTCCATTGGCCTACCAAAGAAAAAGGTTGGTAGTGCATTTATCTAACTTCTTCATTTTTTAAAGAATTGGCTTCTGGGCACTGCGCAAAAAAAACAGCGCATTGGAGGTTTTGTGAGTCAATCAAATTTGGCGCCTCAAATGACAAGCTCGTAAACTTGTCCATGTTGAAAATGATGGTTCAAATGGCACAACTTGGTAAGAATGTGGTGTGGGCGTGGTATGGTAGCCGACTGCGCCATGCAGTGTGAGGCTACTGAGGTAATCAACGGCAATACTACTTCACATTATATATTCCGATAGAAATTCAAACAGTCTCAAATAAGGATAAAAAGCGTGTCAGGTGAATCGGGATTCTCAGGGTGACCTCGGTATACTTCAACATTCCAATACGTTCACCAATGTAAGTGCTTCTATTGTAAAAGGCGCACAATAAGAACCTTTTTTTACTTTTTTTGGTTATTTTCTTCACCTATTTACCACTTTTTTTGGCTTTTTTCTTCACCTAAAAATCCTGGCTCTACTGATCAGCAACATGGGTTCCGCTCTCGTTTCAGTACAGTAACCCAACTGGTTCAGCATTTTGACGACATAGTTGAGGGACTGCAGTATAATGAATGCGTTGATGTTGTTTACTTGGACTTTGCGAAAGCTTTTGACAAGGTAGATCACAATCTACTGCTTCATTGTTTGTCTGAATCGGGAATCAAGGGCAAGTTGCATGCATGGTTTAAAAACTTTCTTACCAACCGCACCCAAACGGTGAAAATTGAAGGAAGTTTCGGACGCACTCAGGATGTTTTGTCTGGAGTCCCACAAGGCACTGTATTAGGTCTTATATTATTTGTGCTCTTTATTGCGCCATTACAACGTCTCTCTTTCCAATCTTCAATCTCATCTTATGCGGACGACACCAAACTGATGTTTGGCAGAAACTCTAACAATTCTGAGGAACTTCAAAGTGAAATGATAGGATATACCAATGGGTATCTGAAAATAACATGGAGCTTAATGGAGAGAAATTTAGAACAATGACTTTCAATCCTACAGGATTAAATCGTCCCACGTATATGGATAATCGTCAATGCCCAATAACACTTGCACACTCCATTAAAGACCTGGGCGTAATAATAGAAGATAATGGAAAGTTTGAAGACCATATTCAGGTCAAAGTGACCAAAGCATTTCAGACGTGCGGATGGATATATCGAACATTTCATTCTAAGAATCCTTTTACTATGAAGACACTTTACAAATCCATTGTCCAGGCACATCTTGAATATGCTTCCCCCATTTGGGCTCCAACAACTGCAGCTGGACTTAATAAGATAGAGAGGGTGCAGCGATGTTTTACGCGTCGTATTGCAGGTATGCTACTGTACGGCTTATTATCCGTGACGACGTGGAAATTGATTCCAGCCAAGTTCAAATTGCACTTTTTCACGGCCCAATAAATCGCCAATGTCTCGAGTTCGACCATCGCATATCGACTTTCACAATCCTTGAGAAAGCGAGATCCGCTTTGGATGAGTTTCGGAACTCCATCTTTTAGTTGGGTCAAAGCGAATCCAAGACCCAATCTCGACGCATCCGTAAGAAGAATGGTCTCAAGAGATGGATCATACATGTCCAGTACGGGAGGCGAGACTAACACGGCCTTAGTTTCCTCAAAAATCTTTGTGTGCTCGGCAAGCCACAAGAAAGCGTTCTTGGATTTGAGGAGAGGGCGAAACGGAGAGGTATAAGAGGCGAGGTTTGGAAGGAATTTGCCCAGTTGATTGACCAAACCCCAAAATTGATCTAAGGTCGGTGAGAGTAGCGGGAATCGGAAGTTTTTGGATTGCATCCCCCTTGGAAGAACCCACTTCAATGGTTCCCTTCTTGATGTGGTATCCCACGAAGTTGATTGAAGATGAAGCTAAAATGCTTTTCTTCGAGTTGACAGTCAATCCAAATGTCAAGCAGCGCTCCAAGACATCACTGACTGTACGAACTAACTTCGTCAAGGTCTCCTCACCGCAACCCATATCATCCACGACCTTGTGAACCTTTAATCCGGCCATTGCCACATCGCCTCGAAATGAAAATGAATCCCCTGTCGACACAAATCCCATGGGCGATCTCAAAAACATGAACTTCCCGAAAAGGGTCAAGAATGTGGTAAGGGGTTGGGATTCCTTTGCCAATGACACCTGCCACTACCCTTTGACCAGGTCGAGTTTGGCGAAGAAAGAATCTTGAGGCGAAAATCCAGAAATAGCTTCTGCTGGCGTTTTCGTCGGGTGAATGCTCCTCTTCACCTCGGAATTCAAACGAGTGAGGTCAACGCATAGACGAAGTTCACCATTGTCTTTGGGAACAAGAACAATGGGATGACACCACTCTGTTGCGACATCGCCAACAGGTACAATCACGCTTTGTTTGACCAAATTAACGAGGATTTTTTTCAAGTATTTTTTCACTTGCAAAAAGGAATCTGACGAGCCACATGAATTGCGAATGGTCGAGCATCATCCTTAAGGTGTATTACTGGAGAGATATTTGCCTTTTCCGCTTAAACATTTTCTTGCTCCTGCTCTTCATGATCCCTTCCTTCATTGATGTCAACCAGGATTTGCATTTTTCACTTATGTCGTGTACCTCCTCCAGAATATATCTCGTTTACGTTGAACTTGATTGTTAGTCTCCAAGTCCTTGAACCACTCACTTACGATCATGCGATGGCGCAGTCTTTAAGTACGAATATTTGAATGTATGTATACGAACCAAAGTACCATCATGAGAAAGCCATCCTATGATGTAAAAAGGACTCAATGTTCCAACAAGATGCGACTCATCGCATCATGCAAGAACAGTAGGCTGCGCCTTATTTGACTATATAAGACCATGTTCCTACAGAATAAATAGCAGTCTTTTGACACTTGTCCGACCGTTGGTCGACAGTCGATCACTTGTTCAATCCTTTGTTGCATTCTCCTTATTTCTGACTAAGTCTCGTGTCCAAGTTCTCACTGAACTAGATCGAGCACTAGATGGCGATCGTAACAAGTTGATCCAATACATGGTGACCGTGACATTCCTTGCCTGCAACCCTCAGTGACACAAGTTTTTATGTGTTCAAGTTTAAATTGCCTTACCAACACTACATTTGATACTACATGGCGATGGCGGCCGTGTCATTCCTTTCCTGCAACTCTCATCTGCGCCACAATTCTTAGGGACAATTTGTTCCAAGTTTTGGTGGTGTGAAAACGCCTTCCACCATTCAACCATGTTAATTTTGAAGACCTTTTGAGGACATCTGCACCACAATTCTTTGGGACTTTTTGTTCCAAGTTTTGGTGGTGTGCCCAACAACTTCCGTTCTTGTATAATGTCAATCATGACGACTTTTTGAGGATTTCTGCACCACATTTCTTCGGGGCTTTCGTGTCAAGTTTTGGTGCTTTGTTGGTTTAACCTTCATCTGATCACCTTTACACCGATCATGTTTCGACGACTCACTGAGGAAGCACGCTTCATCTACCTTCAGTGGTGGGGGAGATGGAGATTCCAATTCATTCCGCGACCCATCTTTTCAACGACATCGCACACTTAGATTCAACGCAGTAGTCACAACGTTATTGAGACCATTCTCCCGTTGATGATGAACCTATCTGATTGGTGGACCGCCTCTTTCACGTCAAGATTTGGCTTTTGAACATCTGTCTCCTCCACAAGGGATCCCAAATTTCTGCCCTCAGGGCCTTCTTTAACATTCGATTGACATGGACTCTCCGATCACGCTATTTGTAACATTTCAGTGTTGACATCTTCATGGGTACGATCCATTTAGACCACCCTCTTACTCACATCCCATTCAAGTGTTCGAGCCTTGCATCTCTTTGTCAATTGCGTCGGGCTCTTGCTTTTGAGGTGTGGCAGCTCTTTGCCGTTGGTAGACCCTTCTGACTATCGGAGTGACGTTTCATCAAGTTACCGTTACATTGCGACCTTTAACCACCGTCAGCATTTTGGGGTTCAAGATCAAAGTGGACCAGTTTTCTGCTCAACAAGGTGTTCAGAAAATCTCCTATTGTTTCGGGTGTATCTACAACTTCAAGGTATGCAATAAATGTTTCGGCCGCAATTCTCCATGTCCTCCAACACCACCACCAAAAACAACAACCCCATCTCTTACGTTGGTTCGCCACTTACTTCACTCAACTTTTACCAATGATTTATTCTTCCTTCTGCTGGAGAAAGTACGCCTCTTCTTGACATTTATCTTCAGAGTTGGTTCAATGCGACTTCTGACCACTGTTGCACCTTTTGGTGATCTCGAATCAATGGAGCTATGACTACGACGTTGCGCTTGTCTCAACCATATCTCCCATTTTTCCGATGAAATCTCCAATAGTTTGGCTTTTCCTGTAATGCCTTTTTACCCGTTGGTAGAGGTTTCCATCGCATTTATTGACAGCAACTTTGCAAGGCTATAATCTAGTAATTACATCCATCCCAGGGATGTCTTGACGAGTTTTGACAATTGTGTTGTCTTCTTCCGATTTACCTCTCTAATCCTCACACCAAGTCTACACTGACCCACATCTAACGTCGCTCATTTCTTTATCGAGAAAGCAGTACAACGTAAACCGCCTGACTTGCACTGGAGCTAGCAATCTTCCGATGCCATTTCCACCACATGTTTAGGAACTCAACGTTGGAACCGATCGATCTATTGAGAGGCTTTTCCTTCGCCAGCTTCCCAGAATTTTCCCTTTCCTTGCGGAGACGTACACAACATCCCACTTAATCATTCAACCTCCTCTTTCGGCAGCTCGAGAACGAAATCGATCATGCCACGTGATCCAACATCAATTGGAACAATCTTTAAACCGTCGCAATGGCTATTCGAGGGCACAATTCCAAGCCTAAAGTCTTTGTTTAACCAATTCCTGGCAATTTTCTGTGCTCTGTTCTCATTTCATCTGATACCAGTTCCATGGAGCTTCCATTCATGGAAGGCCAGGACCAAGATTCAGCTCACCTTGCGTTTCTTTCTAGATCTTGTGGCCTGTACTCGAGCTCATATGGCTGGCTCCATTTTTAATCATCACCACGTTTATACCAAAACCATCCTAAGTGTGTCTTCCTTCTCTTGGGGTGACCAGTTGGGTGTCCATCCTACCACACCCATGAATCGCAAAGCCAACCGTTTTCTCTGCATGCTATATCTCTCAGTCCCCCTTCATTGTTGATTCAATGGCTTTCCTATCGCAACAAGCCCCTCATTGGATCAACCTACTTCCCATTCTGGCTTATTCTTCTGCTACAGTTTTCACCCAATTCCATGGTATGCACTCAGTGCTTTCTATTGACATGTCCATCGTTGCACACTTCTACAAACTCAACAACTCAACTCAACATAGCCTCCGATCACATCGCTCACAACTGAGGAAAGCAATCCATCGGCAATGTTGACGGTGCCCCGGTTCTTTTACTTCCATTTGAAAACGGTTAACATCTTGACTATTAACTCAGTTTCTGTTGCCGATTACTCCACCATACGAACTTTTCAAATTCCTTCACTTTTCATCATGTTTTTACAACATCGTAACGACAATTCGAGGGCAGAATCCTACAAGCATCGACTTCGTAACAAGCTTCTAACGGAGGATAATTTTATTATCCTTAACGACGACTTAATGAAAAGAAAGTCATCGGTTCATGTTGTCCACGATGGATCTTCCAAGATTACCGCTTTGGCAACTCATGGCAATATTGTTACCAGAGAGCACCTTCAAACTGGTGCATTCATCTTTCTCCTTTCGAAACTGTGTTCCGGAGCAATCCCGACTGGAATAGCTCGTTGTTTTAGCTGGCTTGTGTCCCTATTCTCATTCACCATGTTCCATTGGTGCTTTACCAGTTCAAGTACTTCTTTCATCCTCCTATTATTCCGTGGTTTTCCAATTTCTTCGATGGACCTCACTTTCATTTATTTCCTCTTCACGACTACGTAAGTGTCTATTCTTCGCCTTGGTCTTATTCTGCCTACTTGGGTTGTATAAATCCCATTCCCCAATTTGTTTCTCACTTCAACTGTTCGAAAGCCGCTTACCAACCGTCCCTTCCAACTGTCCCTTCTTCTCTTTGACTAAACGACACACCACTTGACGATAATTCCAAGTGATCAGTGCAGTTGCTTATTCACCAATTTGGGTTCCACTTTAGCTCCCCACGAGCCTTTTAGTAACCCTCCACATCTCTCCTTCTCTATGACTAAGCGACACACCACTTGACGATAATTCCAAGTGACCAGTGCAATTGCTTAATCACCAATTTGGGCTCAACTACGACTCCTCAAGAGCATTTGGTTCCCATAACAATTTATTATACAGTTCTTGTGGTCGTAGTATTCCCCTCCTCGCAATTAGCTCATTTTAGGGGCAATTGCATTTTATACATCACCCTGGGTCATTATTTTGCAGGTCCCTGACTTGACCTCTACCCCGCCACAGACTACATTCAAAACATGAATTTTAACCACCCTTCGAAAAGGTGGCAGTACAAGATGGAGTTTGTTTGTCTCATGGAAAGAACGTAACGAAAGAAAAAATATTATTCCGCGAAGTCCTTAAAATAGGAAATTTTTTACCCGATGAATTTTAACCACCCTTCGAAAAGGTGGCAGTACAAGATGGAGTTTGTTATCAAGAAAGAAAAGAATGATGATCCGCGAAGTCCTACTAAGGAATTTTTATACAAGAAAGAAAGTGCTCCAAAGAGAGAGTTCACTTGCCCCGTTTTTATGAACGTTCAATATGACATCGGATGCAGTTGATTCCCGTTACTCATATGTGATTCTGCGGATGTTGTTGATTCCCGTGCTTCACGATCCTAAGTTTAAGGCCTTCTTCAGAGCTCCCCGACACGCCCAGTCGGTTCATCCCCTTGTCTCCTTATACTGTCGATGGTTTGATCAACCTCGGCTCATACATCTCTAATTATCTTGTCTTGGTCTTTTCTCTTCCCGTTGTTCCCAGTTATCTGACTGGTCCTTCATATTCTAGCAATCAATGCTACAACCGAACATTGGTTGTCAATGATGGAGGCACTCCCACGGACCCCAGTGACAGAGGACGCTCCGCGGTTTTGGGACACCCTACGTCAATTACCCATGCTCAACGATTTTTTCTAGTTTCTATCCGATGTTGATGTGTTCCATGCACATACGCACGAGAGAGTGGTCGCTCCCTTGATCGTGCAATGTACGTTTCGACTTTTCTACCCCAAGTGGAAAAAGTGTATGGACCGTCGTACCACCTAACCACCGAGACATTCATTCCTTCGAACGTGGTATTGAGTTCCACTCTTTGGGTCTCACTGTACATACATACTTCCAGCACATGGTTCCATCCTAAAATTTACATCACTTCTTCCTCTCGATTCAAACTATCAACACGCTCCGACGTCTTCTGTTCCATTCGTCAACCTTCTTCGTCAAGTGTCCCTGTTCTTGCGGTATTAACCCCAAATAACCCTAACAACATCAAATGAAGCTCTTGAACTTCATTTCCAACACCTGAACACCACAACCAACACCTCTGGTCATCAAAACATCATTCACGCATCTTGTAAACGTTAAATTTTCCGCCTCCCATCAAAGAATGTGGACCTCAGAGGAACGACTAATATCCATCAATATCCATTCATCCTCCTCCAATATCAGATCTGCTTTTAATGCTCCTGAATCAATCCGATTTTCAAGACATCTACTGTTTGAGTTCAATCCACAACAAACCTAATGTGAAGTCGTGGTCTGACATCTCCCATCCCGACTTTTCTGGTTCCAAGTATCCATCCTCATTCATTGCCTTACCACTAGTGACGCACTTTCCTGCAGTGGAAAACACGGTTCTGTGTCAAACCAACTTTTGAGGATACCTGACAATTTTCGGTCTTGGCCTTCTTGCAAAATCCTCAATTTCGATTCTGCTTCACCAAGGAGAAGCCTAGAGTGTCACCATATTTCCACTCGCCAAGAACAAAGGGTTCTTCCATCCTGGTGATTTGATAACGACCTCAAAGAATTTCTCATTCCGCTATCACTTCGGCTACTACATCCTTGAGCAATGGCAATTATCTACGTCTTGTTTCATAAGCCAACGACAAATTTTTCCACCATCCTTATCATTTCAATTTGACGAAAAACTAGTCTATTTTAATTTCATATAGTGTTCCATTCAATTTTCTTAATGTTTCATTCATTACTATCTCAATGTTTATCTCCAGTCACTGCAGTCAGCTTATGTGTTTGTACATTATTTGTGTGATTTCAAAACAAAAAAAAGGTATGCCTTTTTCATGTGATACTTCAGGTTCTTCTTTGTAGACAAGTTACAAGGTTCCCTTTTATCTTGTCACGAGGGCATGTATACGAACCAAAGTACCATCATGAGAAAGCCATCCTATGATGTAAAAAGGACTCAATGTTCCAACAAGATGCGACTCATCGCATCGCGCCTTATTTGACTATATAAGACCATGTTCCTACAGAATAAATAGCAGTCTTTTGACACTTGTCCGACCGTTGGTCGACAGTCGATCACTTGTTCAATCCTTTGTTGCATTCTCCTTATTTCTGACTGTTATATCCTTGCAATGTATAATCTCTGTTCCTACGAAGGATCGATGAACATCAGGAGTCGAGAATAAACATCTTAACATGGCGCAGTCGGCGTTCTGAGAAGCGGGTGAAAATTTAAAATTAGAGACTAAATATCGAAATGTTTTGAGTGATTGGGATGGTTCAAACTCGATCAATGTCCAGTGCACAACCAACGAATCCAGTCAATTCACAAAATCCGTCAAACACTATGGCTACTTCAAACTCATCGAGAGCGAAGGCGTCACACGAAGCAATCAAAGGATCATTAAATCGATCACTCCAATCAGCAAAAGATTTTTTAGACAACTTACCACCGAATCCTTCCCCACAGTTTTCAGAGGAAGCGAAATCCTTACTTGCTCGTATGAAATCTAATCGGGAAAAATTGGAAGACCATTTCATTCAAAACGCAAGCGACATTGACTTTGATTCTTGTGAACTTTCGCTTTCTAATCTTTCAAACGAAGTCGATCAACTTACCAAGCCCCTGTTATCAATTTGTGTGGACCGACCGAATCCTCAAGGGACCCAACGCTCGTTAAAGATCAATGAAGCGTTACGTCCTGATAAACTTATGGCTACTGCTTCATTGGCGGAATTTCGTTCTTGGCAACAAGGTTTTGAATTATATTTTTCATCCAACAATATGTCGAGCTTCCCAATCCGAGAACAACATGGTTACCTCAAGGCATCAATAGAGCTAAAATTACAACAATATCTGTCATTGCAAATCAACGATTCTACGCCTATTTAGGGAAATTCTGGTTGTTTCAACATTTTGAAGGGATTCTTCACTACCCATGTTCCTCTCATCACCAGGCGCTCCAATTTCTTCCAATGCAACCGAAGGAAGGAGAGCCGTTTTCCGATTGGTATTTGCGACTTCAAATGGATGCAAATGAGGCAGAACTTGAAAATCTTTCGATTGATGACATATTCTCACTCCGTCTAATCACTGGGACATCTGATCTGAAGCTAAGGGAAGAATTTTTAAGACAAACCAAAACTTCGAAAGACGACTTATACAAGATAGCAATTGCTTGGGAATCTGCTTCATGTGTTCAGCGCTCCTTGCCTGGAACTCAAAATCAACATTTAGCCGTAATGACTACTAACCATTCATTATCATCTGATTCGCGTGGCAAGCAATTCCGTATTAATAAGCCATCAGAGATGCATGGGAAATGTCTTCGTTGTGGATCGGCAGAAAAACATACCAATTGCATTGCTAAGGACCTTACATGCTTCAAATGCCATAAAACCGGACACATTGCTCCTGTATGTTTGGCAAGCATCTCATGGAATTCCAATTCAACAACTCGATCGCAATCTAGGGGAAGACCTCGTTCAAAGCAACATTTACGTTCAAGAAATCAATCCCGATCCAGAGACTATTCCAAGTCTGGTTTCCGTCCAGACGATAGACATTCAAGAACTGATCGTTCACATGTCGATCAAGTTGAAATAGCAACAATCAATTCCATTGTTTCTCGCCCCACACCTTTATTGGAGGTATTTGTTCGCCCTGTCCAAGGTAATCCGTTTAATATCGCCGCTTTACCGGACACTGGTGCGACTGCTGCAATTATTGCTCACGATCTTGTGGAACGTCACAATATTTATATTGATAAATCAAAGATTTGCAAAATTTCCGCTGCGAACTCAACAAGCTTGACTTGCCTGGGCTCGGTGGATTTAAATATCTTCTGTTCAACCCGTAGTTGCACCCTTCAGGCGTTCGTAACTCCTTCAATTCGATCCAGTCTCTATCTCGCTTGGCACAATCTGATTGATTTGGGAAGTCTCCCCAAATCATTTCCTCGCCCAACAACGGAATTTCAAGTGAATCAAACCCAAATTCGACATGAACCATCAATGGAAAAATCGGACGTCAGTCAATATCCTCAAATGATCGAGTTAATCAAAGAGTTCGACGACGTTTTCAACGACGAGGAGACATTAAAGCCAATGCACGGACCACCCATGAAGATTTATCTCGAAACTAAGATAGACATTACTCCAACTCGCATTTTAACTGCCAGAAATGTTCCATTAGCTTACTGGGACATGGCAAAAAATCTAACAAGCCAATTGGTATCTCTCGGAGTAACTGAGCCTGTTACATGGCCCACCGAATGGACAAGTCCTACCATGTTCATTCCAAAACCGAATGGTAAAGAGGTCCGGATGGTGACTGATTTCACGGGCTTAAATAAAATCGTCAAACGCCCGATACATCCGTTTCCAACACCTAGTGAAATAGCTTCTGCGATTCCTCCAGATTCCAAAGTGTTCGTAACACTCGACGCTCGCAAGGGCTATTGGCAAATCCCTCTGGACGAACTATCTCGCGATCTAACAACGTTCATTACACCTTTTGGTAGATTCCGATATTGCCGTGCTCCAATGGGTCTTAACGCCAGCGGAGACGAATATTGCCGCAGAGGTGATCAGGCGTTACAGGGTCTTCGTGGTTTCCACAAGATTGTCGACGACATTATTATATTTGCTCCAAACGTCGAAATCCTCACTAAACGAGTTCGAGATATTTTATTCCGTTGCCGGAAGCATGGAATAACTTTATCGTCCGACAAAATTCAAATGGGCTCCCGAGTATCATTTGCCGGTCTCATTATCGATGATTGTGGCGTTCATCCAGATCCCAAGAAATGTGAAGCCATTTCCTCATTTCCAACACCACAAACTTTGACCGATCTAAGATCATTTATTGGATTAGCCAATCAATTTGGGCAGTTTGTACCCGATTTGGCGCATTCATTGGAACCACTTCGATCCCTTTTGAGCCCAAAGACGTCATTTGTGTGGTTGCCTGAACATGATATTGCTTTCAAAAATGCAAAGGCAATTTTATCGGATCCACATGGTCCAATTCTTGCTCACTTCAATTCAAAATTGCCAACCCTTCTTATGACCGATGCTTCCCGGCTAAAAGGCCTCGGTTTTGCACTATTACAAATCGAAAATGATGGAAAACATCGCCTTATTCAATGCGGATCTCGGAGCCTTCTACCTGCAGAAACACGATACGCAGTATGCGAGCTCGAGGCCCTCGCCATCAAATGGGCGATTTTGAAATGTCGCCTTTATCTAGAAGGAATTAAATTTCGAATCATCACTGACCACCGCCCTCTCTTGGGCATTTTCAAGGGTCAAAATTTCTCCGCAATTCTCAATCCACGCCTTCAAAGAATTGCCAGCTCAATTGCAGGATTCACTTTCGATATTGAGTGGTGTCCAGGGAAAAATCACGTTATAGCGGACGCCCTTTCCAGACACCCACTTTTCGATGTTGACCAACCCAAAGATGCCGACCAAGATTCGGGCAATATTAACATCGATCAGTTTGAAATCCTCGCTTGTTCTGTAGATGATCCCATAAAACTCTCAGAGATTTCGAGAGCTGTGGAAAGGGATCCAAACTATCAAGCCGTTATCAAAGCTTTTCTTGAAAACAAAACGCCCAAGAATTTGCCAAAAGATCATCCAGTTCGACTTTACGCAAATATTTGGGATGAGCTTTCCTTTGATGAACATCACCAAATACTAATGTTTCATACCCGTATGGTGATCCCAACCGATCTGCGAAAAGATATTCTTAGCAAACTCCACCTCCAACACCAAGGAATTACAAAAACACGAGCCCTTGCCCGCCAATTGTACTATTGGCCCGGCATCACAAATAGTGTGACAACAATGATCTCAAATTGTGCAGAGTGTACCCAATTACGTCCTAGTCAACAAAAAGAGCCTCTTAATCCTTCTGGTGCAACAAAACCTTTTGAATCAGTTTCGATTGATTTGTTTGAGCTGAGAGGCGTTCACTATTTAGTGCTGGTCGATCGATATTCCTCATGGACTTGTGTTGCTTCTTTACGCAAGCTCGACACTCAAACGATCATCAATGTTTTAAAGGACTGGTTTCTTGATTACGGACTACCGAACTCTATTCGATCGGACGGAGGTCCCCAATTCCGTGGTCCCTTTAAAGAATTTTGTTTGTCCCACGACATTTCACACGAACAAACATCGCCTTATAACCCAAAATCAAATGGGCATGCGGAATCCGCCGTTAAGTCGATGAAGTTCTTATTATCCAAATGTAAATCGTGGTCTGAATTTCGGATTGCCCTTAGAGAATGGAGAAATACTCCAACTTCTAAAGGTCTCAGTCCCGCTCAACTTCTTTTTCATCGGCGGCAGAGAACTCTCACACCATCTCATCCTTTAGCTCATGATCTTATTACTATGGATGAGCTTAAAAAATCCGAAAAGAAAACCTTCATGATATCTGAAAAATCAAAACACGGATATGATCTCAGGTCCCGAAATCTTCCTCCTCTACCCAATGATTCCAAAGTTCTTGTCCAAAATCCCCGGACGAAGAAATGGGATTCCACCGGAACAATAGTTTCAAAACGCTCACACGGAAATTCTTATGAAGTGAATATCAATGGCAGTATACATCTCAGGAATAGGATGTTTTTGAAACCATTTCACCTCAATCAAAAAAAATGTTCGGTTTAATATTTAGAATTCATTTCCAGTTTTATGTCATTTTATTGTTGTATTATATTCACAAACACAACTTACCGAAGGGGAAATGTTATATCCTTGCAATGTATAATCTCTGTTCCTACGAAGGATCGATGAACATCAGGAGTCGAGAATAAACATCTTAACACTGACTAAGTCTCGTGTCCAAGTTCTCACTGAACTAGATCGAGCACTACATGGCGATCGTAACAAGTTGATCCAATACATGTACATTCTGCGGCCATCCCTGATCTGAGTCCATAGCAAATTGTGAAGTTGTGCATGTGAACTCGCAAGCGTTTAAACGTGTGTTTAAATCCCATTGGTTGTGTCTTCAAACCCTTGGTTGAATTTCTAACGCCCGTGGATTGCCAATCCCTACATCCGTGATTTTCCAGTGGAATTTTCCGTGGAGTTTTCTGTGAAATCGGGGGATTTCCGTTGAATTTCTCGATATTTCCGATTGATAGCCCCAAAATGATGTCTGATCGAGAGGTCATTTTAACTCTCAAAGCAAGCCGGAAAGGTTTCAGGTCCGCCTTAACAAAGGCAAGAAACCTGACTTCTGGAGCTTTAAAGAATCATGATGGTGAAAACCCAACTTTGTTGGAATATTACGTTAATCATTGGGAATATCGCCTTCAACTTTATTTAAACGCTGAAGATCAGGTGATATGTCACTTAGCTGCAGACGCTAACGATGCTGACCCAGTCGTAGATGATCACATTCAGGCGTTCATGCAAACTAAATCCATCGTCACAGGCTTGCGTCGCGATTTTGATGCCGCTCTCCTCCGAGCGCCAACCGAGGATAACCTTGTTAGCACTCGTGAGTCAAGGCAAACTCCGCACTTGCCAAAGATCGACCCGAAAAAGCCTCCGATTTTGCATGAAGACACCGACCACAAAACTTTCATCCGTTGGCGCCCTCTATGGACTAACTATTCCAATCTTGTTTCTTTAGATCGACGTGAACAGGTGTTTCAAGTTGGAATCTTTTAGAAGTGTTGTAGTTCGGGATTCTTACGAATCATTAACCACTCTCTGGGAATCAAAACGAGCTCTGGTCGACCCGTGGAGGAAGTCTTAGATCTGGTTGAAGCTCATTTACGAAGTCGCCGCAATATCCACTTGGACATGTGTGATCTTCTGGCCGTCCGGCAGAAGGAAGGGCAAGGTTATTTGTCCTTTTGTAATAACCTTCGTGAACTTGCAGATTATGCTGGAACCGACCAGATCACTGAAGACAAGCTTCTCATTGCACTTCTGTTGCAGGGCATGAGAAACGACGAAGACAAGGCCAAGACGATGGAGAAGAATCCAACATCATTTGATGAAGCGAGAAAATATATTCTCGAAATAGAAACTTCTCGTTGTGGAGCAGAGGATTTCCGTTCCCGCCCCAACAATCCGTTGGTCAATGCGGCCAAGTCAACGTATAAGAAGGGCCTGGTTAAACACGTTAAGAAGTGGGACAAGAAACCCGTGGGGACCCCTTCTACACCGTGTACGCTTTGTGGCAATAGCCGTGGGCATCCACGAGAGGAATGCCCAGCCCTCAAGGCAACCTGTCATGGTTGTGGCCGTTTGGGCCATTGGTTACCCGCGTGCCGTCAGAGAGATCAACACAAGTCTCAACCAGACAAGAAAAAGGCGAGTGGTGTACATTTCAAAGTCGCCTCGTCCTTGCACCAAAGTCACGGTAACAAAATTAACGTTTCTGTTTCTCCCAAGAATTCTGATCAAAGCACTGATGTCCGGTTTGTCGCGGACACGGGGGCAGATGTCGTTATTATTGGTCTTAATCAATTCAAAGATTCAGGTCTGTGTCAAATGACACCTATTGAGGATCGTTTTGATCATATCCCAATTTGTGGGGTGAGTGGAAAACCGCTTTCGATTTTTGGCTCTTTCCAGACCGATCTCAGGGTGAACAATATTACAGCCTATGATGCTAGTGTCGTCATTGGATACGATGTGGACGATTCTTATCTCAGCTTGGACGTTTGCAAATCATTGAAGATAGTGGGCCCAGACTTCCCCCAGCCAATGGTTTCTGCAGTCAGTGGAGAGATCAATCCCAAATCGTCGTATCGGTTGTGTGGCCATTAGAAAGTCGCGAAGAATGGATTTGTTCATTTCCAGATTGACCCACTGAAGAGGATTTTTTTCGTGCTAAATCAAAGCTTCTGCTTATTTACAGAGAAGCGTTTGACGATTCGACGTTAAAACCAATGAGAGGACCAATTGTCGGTGATCCCATGGTTATTACCCTCAAGGAGGGAGCAAAACCTTTTGCGGTACACACAGCACGTCAAATTCCGATACCACAAGAGGAGAATGTTCGTCTCGAGTTGGGCGATTTGTCCAACAAGGAAATCATCAAGTCTGTGGGAGATGTTTCGACCACATGGTGTCATCCGATTGTCGTGGGATCAAAGGCAGATGGTTCTCCCCGAATTTGTGTGGATCTTACGCACTTGAACACGGAAGTTGTCCGATCGATGCATCCTATCAAGACTCCAATTGAGGCGGTCTCCGGTTTTAAGCCGACTGATAAGTATTTCGTCAAAATTGATCTAGTCAAGGGGAATTGGCAAATGCCACTTGACGAAAAATCCCAAGAATTGACCACTTTCATAACCCCCTTTGGAAAATTCCGTTTCCTACGTTCCCCCATGGGCTTTGTTTCTACTGGGGACTCCTTTTCTTACAGAGGAGACGTTGCTATGGCTGGACTGCACGTTCAGAAAGTGATCGATGATATGGCCGTGGGGATGGAACATTATCAAGATCTGATGCGAGTGACGTGCGAACTTTTGGAACGTTGTGTCACCTATGGGTTCACCGTCAATGGCCAGAAGAGCATTGTGGGAGGGGCGAGGAAGATCGAATTCGTTGGATATATTCTATCCGAAAACAGCATTGAGGCTAACCCCAAAAAATTAAATGCTATTCGTGATTTTCCCACCCCATTAAGCCGCACCGATTTACGTTCTTTTTTTTGGGACTGGTAAATCAATTGGGACAGTTCACCAACGAAATTGCTGCTTCAGCCGAATCTTCTTCGAGGATTATTGAAAGTCAAAAATCAGTTTCTTTGGCTCCTTGATCACGATTTGGCATTCCAAAAGGTCAAGCAGGCTTTGACCTCTCCGCCAATCCTTGGAATGTACCGCACCAATGCAGAGACGGTTCTTCAAACAGATGCCTCTAAGCTCAAAGGTTTGGGATTCGCCTTGATGCAACGTTATGACGATCAATGGCGGCTAATCCAATGCGGTTCCCGATTTCTACAAGATGCCGAATCTAGATATGCCATTGTTGAGTTGGAAGCGTTGGCCATTTATTGGGCTATCAGGAAGTGCAAAGTTTATTTAGCTGGATTAAAACATTTTACCGTTCTAACGGATCATAAGCCTTTGCGTACTATTTTCAATAACCAAATGCTTGATGCGATTGAAAATCCCAGAATCCAGAATTACCGCTGCCGTCTCTCTTCCTTCAAGTTTTCTGTTGAATGGAAGTGTGGGAAGGATCATTCGATTCCAGATGCCCTCTCTCGTGCACCAGTTTCCCCACCAGAGGACGATGACGAAGATGAGGTGGACATTTCACGTGGATTACGTGTGGCTCTTGTGAATGCCACCGATTTTGATCTCACTTTGGAGAATCTTTCCCGTTATGCCCGAGAGGATGACTCCTATATCGCATTGAAAACTGCGGTTTTGAACGACGTCGTTGGAAAAGCTCGTTCAGGGTGTTCAAGAAAAAGAACAGAGATCTTGGTCACGCTGATGATGATGAAGATGATTTTTAATCAAGAGCATTTTTCCATTTTAGTCTTGAATAAAACGATCTAAGTGTTACACGTACTTGAGACTCTTCTTCATTTAGTGAAGCGACACATTAATTATAGTGTATAAACCGTTTTAGAGTGTACTTTGGGACTCTTTAACCAACTGGGTAGGCTTGGTGCGAAACCACTCCCACCGATATCGTTCATACAGCTGGAGGACTTTATCAAACCCCGGAGATAATCATACGTCTGGAGATTGTTTCCATTCCCTCTGGGATAGTCATACATCTGGAGACTGTTCCACTCTTACCAACATAATCGCTATTAAGGTCAGAAGTATCCATTTAACGTTCCCAAGAATACCCCGTATGTGGGAAGCTCTCTCTGTGTATTAGGTTCTAGTACTTGAGTTGGTTTTCCAGATCATTTTGGCACAGTCGAGTAAACTGGTATTTGAGAACTTTCTGACTTTTGCGACTGCAAGTTTGCATTCGATGATCGATTTCCAGAGGCAGTTCAGACATGTGCTGACAGTTTGAGGTTTGCCCTTTGGAATTCAATCTCTTTGCATTCGACCGATTGGGTCATTCAAAATCCTGTAATATCGTTAACATTCAGACTTTACTCGATTTATAAAATCCTTCCTCTGATTGAAGTTCAGAAATTCTACATATAAATTTCGCTAATATCTTATTTGTGGAATTAGAAGTTTCAAATTGCCGCCATTTTGATTCCGTTCAGGTGGCAACTAATTTGAAGTCTTCGTCAAGAGCAAACTAGATCTTCAAGTAAAACAGGTTTCAGCTGATTTTCTATTCCACCAATATGGCTTCTGAACCTGACAACACTTCTTCTCATAGCAGCGGGAGTTTTAAACCGTCGAAGTCTCACAAAGATAGAGACCTTATGAAATTTTTGAAAGGAATGAAAGCAGAACTAGACTCCTCCATTAATGCCATCAACAAACGACTTGAAAACCTTGAGACTTCATCAAAAGAAAACCAGATCCAACAAGTAAGTGCTTCTCGATCCATTACGGAAATTAGGAAAAGTTTAAATGGACATCGCCTTCAATTTAATAACTTTTCAAGGCAATGTGATAATTTTTCCAGTGATACTCAGGAATTTGACGAATTGATTTGAAGAGGCAACAGAATATTAAATTCAATTCGTGATTGCTACAATGAGCTTTCAAAGGCATCCGATCCCATTGACCGTCCTGCTATTCTTCTTGAAAGAGATCAAACCTTGACCACAGTTCAAGCAAAAATAGATTCTTTTTCGTTAAAGTCTGTGATAGACGACAGGTTAATTGGAGCCAACAATGACAACGTCAATGAGATTGTTGCTAGTTTGGAAAGTCAGGTGGCTCAAGCAAGTCCTTTGGGCTTCCCATAATGACTTGATGGGGGTACTCTCCTCGCCAGATCCTCAAACTTTAAAAGGGATTCAAAAAAGAGTAACAAATACCCTAATTAATATTTGTGAAAAAGGTCGAGAAATTGTTAACTATGAAATTGTTAAAGAAAAGTGTGAAAAGATGTTAGAAGATATCTTACTTCATTCCAACTCAGTTAAAAATACTTCTAACGCGCCAACTCACACACCAGTACTTGCACCTTTCCAAGCTGATCCGGAATTAATTAGAGAAGTAAATCAAGGAACGTCAAACTTTCCAACTTGTCATGAAGAAGAGACAATGAATTTACCTCTTCAACCATCTCATTTGAGAAAAAAGTTGTCAGTACCTAAATTTTCAGGGACTGGAGATTTCGACTTGTGGTTAGCTCGTTTTGACGTATTCGTTCATGAAGATCCGCGATTGAGTAAATCGGCTAAACTGATGGAACTTCTTTCAGTTCTTGAAGGAAATGCCAAAACACAAGTGGAAGATGTAACTGCCGGTAGGTTTGCCGGAGTTTACTATGATTCTGCAAGATCACTTCTAATTCAGTATTATGGAGGAGTAGACAGGAGACGGCTAAGGTATAAACTCAAATTTGAAGAAGTCAAACCTCTTAAAACTTTCAACGCTCACGATAATAGAGCTATTCATTCAAAGTTGGAAGGAATTTGTCAGGCTGTTGATGCAAATTGTGATCAATCGATCAACGATCCACATTCGGAATTGTGCCAAATGGCTCTTACAAAATTGGGTCCTTTCGTAAAAGATTTCTCAATTTGGTGTGTAGACAAAGAAAAGAATATAAGTCTTGCAAGTATTAGAGAATGGTTATCAAAATTGTTGGTTTCCTCCACAAGAGTAGAAATGTTCGCGGGAACAACACCAAAACAACCAAAGAATTTTCTCACACAATCAAAATCTAAAGTAACACCTAAAAGAAATCGCAAAGAATTTAGTAGTACTTCCAATAGCTCAACAGATTCAGATTATTCAGCAAAAGTACAGTATGGCTCACGAATTTTTGTACTCGACTTCAAATTGAGATTTTGTAAAAACGGGCACCCTGAGATGCATGATTTTTCAATATTTTCTAGATTTGACATTGTTTTTTAGACATACAAAATATTAAAGCCATGGCTTCAAAACAGACTACAATGGAGGGGCGGAAAGCCATGTTCATGGCAGGCCTGGCGCGCAGACTGAGCCTGGAGGAGGCAAGAAAAGAGGCCGGAATCAGTCGCCGAACAGCGTATTACTACAAAAAATCACCCACATCACCCCGAAAGACCTGCCATCGAAGGCCCCAAGTGGTAACTGGAGATATCAGGCGCAAGTTGATGTACGGCTTCAAAGACCACCCAGAGAGATCCGTGAGGTCGCCAGGAAGTTGGGCATATCCAAGGACACAGTTCGGAGATTTGCAAAAGCAAAAGGATTCAAATCTGTGGCCAGAAGGAAGATGCCTTTGGAGACACAAGCCATCACCAATAGGCGTTTGGTCAAGGCCTCTAAGGCCATTGCACAACTCAAAAAAGGTCGACATGGGCTCCCCCTCATCTTCTCTGACGAAAAAATCTTCGTGGTGGACTGCTTGTCTAACAGTCGACATGACAAACTTGTCATTCAAGGAACCTTCAAAAATCCCACTGGTCCGAATGCTTCCAAGGTCAATGCCATCAAGTTCAGCTTCAAAACCAAACATCCAGCCCAGGTGGTGATGCTAGGAGTCGTCAGAGAAGATGGAGGGAAGTGTCCTCCAATTTTCGTCCCACGTGGAGAGACCCTCAATGCCAAAGGATACATCAAACTATTGAAGAAGGTCAAGTTGTGGGCTGATTGCAGGTATGGAAAGGGTGGATATATATTCACTCAAGATGGTGCACGCCCTCATACCGCCCAATTGACAACCAATTGGCTGGAGGCCAACATGCCTGGATATTGGGGTCCGGACAAGTGGCCCCCTAACTCCCCCCATATCAACCCTTTGGACAAGGCTATTTGGGCTTATTTGCAGTCAAGGGTGAATTCAACTAGCCATCCAAGTGTCAACAGTCTGAAGAAGGCCATAAAAAAGCAGTGGAGCCATGTGCCAGAGGAGAATGTCCGCTCCTGGTGTCAACATTTTCGCTGAGATCTAGAATCCTTGGTCAACAATCAAGGATCTTTACTAAAACAAAATTGACAATTCAACCCCTAGGCATGGCCTTGTCATGAAATTTTTCCAATAAATATGTCTCCTCTCTCCCTACAGAAGGTTATTAAGTCATTCCGGAAAAGTGCAAAAATTCCTGAGCCATACTGTATTTGCTTCAACTCGCACTGAATGGAATTGCATTTGTTGTAAATCCCCTGAATTTCATACATTAGAAAATTGTGAAAAGTTCAAGAAAAGTACTTCGAAGGAAAAATTTCAAATTATAAAAGGAAATTATTCATGTCTTCGTTGTTTAAAACCTACTCACACCATAAAATATTGTCGAAATAGATCAACTTGTGATACTTGTGGTTCAAATGCTCATCACACCTTGATGCATTCGGATGATTTAAAGAAAGAACGTAAAAAGAGAGCCAAAAAGAATTTCATCGTTTTACAAAATGATTCAAGTTCCAATTCAACGAGTGAAGAACTATCCTTGCATAGTTCTGGAGATACTGCAAAAGAGAAGTCCACCTCCCTTATTACAAATCAAAGTGTAAATTCTCCTCAAGTTTCCATTGCTGTAGCTTCTGTAATAGTTCATTTTGGGGGGAAATCAAAAAGAGTGAACGCACTTTTCGATAAAGGATGCAACAATACAACAATTACCAAGTCACTTATGAGAGAATTAAAAATGACTCCTGTTGGAGAAGAAGAAAAGAAGACTTTGAATGTCATGACGGGAGTAAAAGTTCAGGTTTCGTCGATTCCAGTGAAATTCGAAATTTCAAGCGTTGACAATCTTAAAGAGTTCTGTAAATATCACATCAATGCTCGAACTAAATATGAAATCGTTGCTCATGCGATTGATTCTGCATGTCCATCTTTACACCCAATGGATTGGTCAGAAGTGATCCTTAAGGAACCGCATTTGAGAGGGATAAAACCTTCTCACACTCCGCCTGAAGAAGTTCAAATTGTGCTCGGGACGGATTATGCAGGTCTTTTGACTCCTTTAGAAACAAGGGCTTCTCCAATAGATATGTCTGCTCCAACTGCGGAATTAACCAGATTAGGTTGGGTGTTAATGGGTGTTATATTCTTATGTACGTACAGACATTGATCCATCTCTCCCTCTTCTGCTAATTGGTTGTCCGTTGCTCACAAAAGGGAAAAGAATAAAACTCACTTGAATCTTAGAGACGAGCTTGTACAGACGTCATTTATGCCCGCTGTATTATTATCATACATGGCACAGTCGGTGAACACTGTTTTTTAGTGAAAAGAACCGTTTTCGCCATCCGTTTCTCCCCGTTGGTTCGGTTTATTCAAGCGGTGCCCTCCATTCCGTGACCAAGGCTACAGAACACGGGCAGTTTGGGGCTAGATCCGGGATAAAACCATGGCGACCATTAAAGCGTCCATCCTGGCGCACAAGGGTCACTTCACGAGGGAGGAACGGTTTTTGTTGGATGTTGCCGCGGGCGACAACGTGGACAAGACGTTCTTATACAATCTGATAAGTAACCTTCAACAACGAATGGCAACCATAGCTGAACTTTATGATGATTTGAAGCGAGAGGATGAAAAGCTCGCTGAAGACCAAGAATCTGTCCTCGAGGATTTGATGAAAAGATTGAGTGCGGCTGGTCGTATCATTTCATCCAAGAATCAAAACATTTCTAATACTCGTCCACGACAATTTCGGGTGGCTAGTGATCTCAAGCCCCCCATTTTGACATTGGAAGCGACTCCGCCTGAGATGAGAGTTTGGATCACTCAGTTTCGGGCTTATCATGCTGCATCAAATATGGATCTTCTCCAACTGGAAGAACAAAGGGCTTATTTTTTGGCTAGAATTGAGGGAGAGCTTCTCACTACTATGACTGGACGCATCAAAGAACACACAATCACTGAATGTTTCGGTTTGTTGGAGCATCGCTTCTTGGAACTTTTTCCCCTATTTGGACGCCGGCTTGCCTGGAAACAATGCAAAAAGAAGCAATCGCAAAAACTCATTGATTACTACCATCAATTCAGAGCTATTGGAGATGAGGCCGAGCTCGGGAACATGACTGTGGATGAGCATCATATGTTCGAACTAATTTTTGCTTGTCGACATGATACAGATTTGTTCTTGAAACTCCTGGAACTTCAGAATCCTAATTTGGAAACGGTCCTCAGTACAGCTACGGCTTTTGAGGCGGCTCAAGGCATGCGTGAACAAGCAAATCCCTCTGCCGCATCCGTGGCGGTGGTTTGGCATCAAGAAGCATGTGATCGGTGCGGACGAACCGGGCATTTACGATCTCGTTGTCCACTCCGTGAAATGGTTTGTCATGAGTGTGGAAAGTCTGGCCACCTGGCTCGTGTATGTCGTCAACGTAGTAACTCGAGGGAACGATTTACATACCGTGAAAGACCGAGAGAAAGGGATTTATCATATGATCGGGCAAAGGTTCGAGATGGGTCTCGCGATAGCCATCGTGGTAGAGATCGGATTCGCCGAGCCCCAACCCCAAACCATCGAGACCGAGGAGATCGGAGTCCTTCTTCGGCTTTCATTCCAGCTGTTACCAATACAGTTAGGTCTCGATCAACCCCAACGATCGTTCTCAACTGGAAGTTTGACACTGGTAAAGTGAACTCGGTCACTGCAATTCCAGACACAGGGGCCACCCGCACGGTGATCCCGGCTTCCATGGTGCCGCCTGAGATCACGCCAAAGCCATCCAATGCAAAATTGATTGCGGCCAATGGAACGGAAATCGTCAATAATGGATCTACTTCAGTTACCATGTCTGCTCCAGGGGGTCCAGTGGCTCAAATATCCGCAGTCATTTCTCCAGATCTGGTTGGTCCAATGTTGGTTAGCTGGCATGATTTGATAGCCTCGGAGATAATCCCATCGGACTTTCCGAATCCCGTCCATGGAGTATCCGTTATCCAGGGTGTTGTGGAGGATGAATGCCAGGACCTGGATACAATCGAAAAGATCAAGGCCGATTATTCTGATGTTTTGGTTGACTCACTCGGTGAGGCCTCGGGCACAATTCAAGGACCCAAGATGACGATTGAGTTGGATAAGTCCGTGAGTTTGAAACCGTGCAAGGTGACTACGGCTCGTCCAATTCCAGTTCATTTAAAACCATTAGCTGATGAACTAACTAGGGAACTCATTTCAGCTAAAGTAATGGTACCGTGCACTGAATCAACCGATTGGACCTCGCCAGCTCATTTTGTGGAAAAACCCGGAGGTAAAAAGGCAAGATTGGTGACGGATTATCGAATATTGAATAAAGTTGTGAAGAGACCTCTCCACCCTTTTTCTTCTGCGCATGATCTCATGAAACAAGTGCGACCAGAATCGAGGTGGTTTGCGAAATTAGACGCCGTACATGGATATTTTCAAGTGCCTCTGGATTATGAGAGTTCTCTGCTCACCGTGTTCTTGTTACCCAGTGGCAAGTGGCGCTACACTGTGGCCCCAATGGGATTAAATTCCAGTTCAGATGAGTTTAACATTCGGACAGGTGCAGCCGTTGAGCGATTGGAGTGGCTTTTGAAAATAGTAGATGATATGCTCGTTCAAGCCCCTTCCAAGATGGAATTATTCCGACGCCTACGAATAGTGCTTGATCGTTGTAGAGCTGCTGGTATTCGCCTTTCATTGAGCAAACTTGCCATTGGACAATCGATGAAATTCGCGGGATTTATCGTCATACCCAAAGGAGTTAAACCCGACCCATCCAAGGTTGCATCAATCCGTCACTTCCCAACACCTAAGAACATAACAGACTTGCGATCATTTCTTGGTCTAGCAAACCAGTTAGCTTCATTCTTACCGGACCTGGCCCACTCCACCAAGGAAATGAGAGAGCTTCTGAAAAGGAAAAATGCTTTTGTGTGGCTTGATGTTCATGATCTTGAATTTCGTAGGACCAAGGACCTTCTTTGCTCACCCGCAATTGTCGCTCCATTTAATCCAGATCTTCGAACTGAACTGCTAACTGATGCATCCCGACTTCATGGCTTGGGTTATGCACTCATTCAAAGAGCCAAGGATGGTAGCCCAAGGTTGATTCAATGTGGATCGCGATCACTATCTCCTGCTCAGAAGAATTACGCCACAATTGAGCTGGAATGTTCGGCCATCATGTGGGCAATTCAAAAATGTGATTTTTACTTGCGGGGTCTCCGAGGCTTCAAAGTAATCACCGATCACTTACCGTTGCTTGGGATATTTGAGAAACCATTGGCAGCACTCTCCAATGATCGCCTACATCGCATTCGTGAGAATCTTGTGAGGTACACATTTTCAGTCGAATGGTCGGCGGGCAAGCTCCACTTAATCGCCGATGCTCTCAGCCGCGCCCCATTCTTCCCGTCTGATGTTGAACTAGACATCGATGTGTGTGCTGCTATTGATGTTGCTGATCCCTCGTTGTCAATTATTCAAAAGAATGAGGATGACGAATATCGATCTCTTCGAGATTGCATTAAATCTGGAACCTTGGCACCTTCACTAAACCAGTATTTGGCCATTTTTGATGGACTAAGAGTTGAGGAGGATCTCATTCTCCATGGATCTCGTCTTGTGGTACCCTGGCCGGCTCGGTACCAAATAATTGATCTTCTTCATGTGTCACATTCAGGCATGACAAAAACATACACGTTGGCACGCCAACTTTACTATTGGCCAAACATGGCAAATGAAATTCGTGTTAGGATTTTGAGTTGTCGTGTTTGCCTTGAAGCTCTTCCATCCCAAAAAGCCGAACCTATTCAATCTGCAGAAGCTTCATTTCCAATGGAACAAGTCTCCGTGGATCTTTTTGAGATTAATGGTCATCACTAGGGACAGGAAGTTTAGACGAATAAAACTGTCAAAATAGACGAAAAAAGACGAATAAAAGTACCTGATTAGACGAATAAAGACGAATAAAATTGCCCGATTAGACGAAAAAAGACGAATAAAAGGCTACATTAGACGAAAAAAGACGAAAAAAACTAACTTACACGACAAAAAAAACTAATGAATTGCCGGTCACGAGGATAAAAAGAGGATTAAAACTGCTGCCCATGAAGTAGACCTAATGTGTGGCCCAATAGAGGACATTAAACCAAGCTTGAAAAATTCACCAATAGATGGGAAGGTTGGGCCAGTAAAGAGATAGACTAGATCTCTAGAAAAGACTTGTGAGCTTAGTGCTTAGTACTTGGCCACTCTTTCACGCCGTCTATTGGCAAATTTTTCAAGCTTGGTTTAAAATCCTCTATTGAGGGGAACAGCTACCCCCTTGTGCAAAACGGCAAAATCTATAAAATTAACTAACTGAAAAGTGCCAAATGATCAAGAAATGGTCAATGGTCAACCGTCCTTATTTCAACATTTTCAATAGAGTAATATTTAGCAGCAGGTTTGCTGACACATTAGTTGTTTGCATAGTCAGATAGCCTTTCATTCCAATAGTGGTGACCTTTTCTTTCTGCGTCTGTCAGGAAACTCTACAAGTTAAAATACAAGTGTGGATCATATTTTGCTCGTGCAATAACGCAACTGAAAATCAAACTATTACTTTGGCCCAAGTTTTAGAGTTGAACGTTTTAAAAAAGTGTCTATTTGCTTTAAAATTTGAGAAAAAAAACCAAAAAATCAATTTTTTGACTAATTAGACGAAAAAAGTTGAGTGTAATTGCCGGATTAGACGAAAAAAGACGAATAAAATCCAAATTAGACGAATAAATTTATCGCGACGAATAAGAGTAAAAAAGACGAATAAAGACGAAAAAAGACGAATAAGTTTATTCGTCTAAAGTTCCTGTCCCTAGTCATCACTATCTGTTGGTTGTTGATCGTTTCAGCGGATATCCTTTCGTGGCGCGTCTTCGATCCCTCTCAACTGATACAATTTGTCGAACCATGCTTGGATGGTTTTGGGAATATGGGTTCCCGAAGTGGCTGAAAAGTGATAATGGCCCTCAGTTTCGGCAGAAATTCGAAGAATTTTGCACAACCTACCTTATTCGGCATGATACATCATCACCGTATCACGCTCGCAGCAATGGTTTGGCCGAAGCCGCAGTGAAATCCATGAAGTCGTTGCTCAAAAAAGTCGATTTAAATGAGAACGCTTTTCGAGAGGCCCTTTTAGCTTGGCGTACGACTCCTCGCGCTGACGGATTCAGTCCTGCGTTTGGATTTTTCGGACGTCATCTTCGAGGTCGGCTTCCCGATGTTCGACCACCTCCTCCTCTTGTTCATTCTTCCACGAATTCTGATTTCACTGAGGCTCGTGGCAAGAGTCGAGAGCGTAGTGCCATTGCCGCCGGGGGATCCGATCTCATTCCCCTGTCACCTGGGGATCATGTGCTTTATCAATCACCGGTTGACAAGAATTGGTCGCTAGGCGGGAAAATAGTGAAAAGTCTTCGCCACGGCCGTTCTTACCTCGTTGAAACCCCCAGTGGCACTTTTCGACGTAATCGCAGGTTTCTACGGCTTTCATCACCAATGCCCATCGAGGGCAAAGGACCAAAAATGCCGTCTCTGAACACGACGCCTTCTATGGAAATCCCTCGTCCGCGCCGAAGTTCCCGTATTCACGCCAAGAGGCGCGTCCATTTCGCCCCACATCCAGTCTTTATTTGAATTGATTGATTCTTTGGTCTCACATGCTATGGTCCTTCTGACTCTGTTGAGTTCAATAGACACCAGCGTTGCCAATGTCGTCACATGACCAAATTTGATGATATTCCTTATGTATTCATATACTTCAAATTTAAGGGGGGGGGTTGTTATATTCTTATGTACGTACAGACATTGATCCATCTCTCCCTCTTCTGCTAATTGGTTGTCCGTTGCTCACAAAAGGGAAAAGAATAAAACTCACTTGAATCTTAGAGACGAGCTTGTACAGACGTCATTTATGCCCGCTGTATTATTATCATACAATGGGGAAAATGTCAGTAAACAGTGTGATCCAATATCCGCACATCTGAGTTATAGAGCGGACTTTCACTCTGAAATTCAAGAAGATTTGAACACATTGGCTGAAAAGTTTTGGGAAACTGAAAATCCTAAAAGAGAATTATCTAAGTGGACCTCCGAAGAGTCACAAGGTTATGAGAAAATGATAATAACTCATGATCTCGAGAAAAAGAAATTTGAGGCGACTATTCCTTGGAAGAACCAAAAGCCAAACTTACCTTACAATAGAGAACAAGTCATATGTAGGCAAAAGCGCTCTCTTCATCCCAATTATCTCAAACGAAAGAATTGTTCTCTTGAAGAAATCGAAGGAATTGTTGAAGATTATATAGACAAATGTTACGTTCATCAGTTGTCAGTTGTATCAAGAAGCACGGATATCATGGAGTGGGAGGCTAGCAATGAGAATTATGATTTCCAGCAGAAACGAACCATTTGCGTTCTTCTGCAAACGAGACCTGGCTTGCATTGAGAAGAACACGTATTTCAAATTTCAGCTCAATCGAATACCGGAGTGAAAAGTTATCCCTTCTCAAACTTATGTACTGAAGAGAGCAAAGAATGAATGAACTCGCCCTTTTGTGGTCAAACGATTACCACAAACGGGCAAGTTCATGCATTCTCGGTAGGATTTGCACTGAATTTTGAGTGAGCATAACTTCTGTCTCCGACGTTCGATTGAGCTGAAAATTGAAATGCGTGTTCTTGTCAACATATGCAAGGTCTCATTTGCAGAAGAACGGAATTGCATTGTTTTTACTGGAAATCATTTTTCTCATTGCTAGCCTCCCACTCCATGATTCCAGTGCTTCTTGGTTGTATCAAAAGATTCTTTCTATCTTCCTTTCTTTCCAGTTGTAGACAGAACTCGATCAACCACACAAGTTCGACTTGTCTTTGATGCAGCTGCCAAATACGATGGAATCTCTTTAAATGATGCAATAAGTAATACACCAAATTTAATTCAAGATTCCTTATCTTGTCTGTTGGCATTCAGACTTCGTCGATATGCTTTAATTGGAGACATTTCACAAATGTTCAACAGAATTTCTTTGTTCCCTGAGGATCGAAAAAAATCACAGATTTGCGATGATCTCCAAGACGGGAGAAGTAAAAGATTATGAATTCATGGTTCAATTGTTCGGGAAAAAAGCGGTTCCAAATATTTCGCAAAAAGTCCTAAAAACTCTAGTGGAATCTCATGGTCAAGATTTTGCACTTGCTTCCAATGCGCTTTTAACTCTCACATACATGGATGATATTTCAGAATCTAAAGACTCGGAGGAAGATTTAGTTCAAGAAATCAAAGAATTGATAGAACTTTTGGCCCAAGCCTCAATGCAACCCAGAAAATGGCTTTCTAACTCAAAACTCGCATTGTCGAGTGTTTCTCCAGAAGAAAGATCGACCAAAATTGTGGACATTTCTTTTGACACATCAATCCCCCAGTGGAAAGATTCTGGGAATGAGTTGGGATCCAAACAAAGATAGTTTTAAGTTTATTTCAAAGATGATTGAATCCTCAAATGATCCATCACCTTGGACAAGAAGGAGAACGCTTTCTACACTTTTCCGTCAGTTTGATCCGTTGGGATTAATCTCACCATATCTTATAAGAGGAAAAGTTTTGCTTCAGTGTATGTTTACATCAAAATTAGAGTGGGATCAACCAATATCAAAAGAACTTGAGAAAAAATGGACTTCTTGGGTCCAAGAATCATTGCTGTTGGAAAATCTTCAAATACCCAGGTATTTGGGGTTAGGTCGCTCGCATGATCGTGGAAGAGTGGAAGAAATAAATGCGAGTGAAGTAATTGGAACGAGATGTGTATTCAAAGAAGGTGGAAACGAAAGTGAAATAAAAAGTGACATTATGGAACCAGCTGAACTTGCTCGGTTCAATCCATCGTAGCAACGATAACAGAAAGGCAATATCATCCCAACTCCCCTTTTAAGTTTTATACAATAAAACACGAAATAACAAATAACAGAGAAGTTGATTTTAGGTTGCTTGGAATCAATCAGCATGGTTCCGTTTGCGTAAGATGCGTCGTGGACCACGTGATTCATCAGCATTCAAAATCGCTAACTGGAAATAAATCGGAGGCATATCTTAAGAAACGAAGATTACGCTCCATGACTTTACCAGAGGGAAATCGAAGGACATAACGTCGTGGAGAACGATTGTCCACAATAATGGCATGCTTATCCCATCGATGAGAGATTGGGTCCTGGACCAACACTTGTGCTCCCACTGGGATCCTCTTACGAATTCGCGTAGTCCGATCAAAACAGGCCTTGCGAGTTCGGTCGTGGCGTAAACGCCTGGAATCAGCCAACTCTGACATTGTCTGAAATTCGGGGAGAAAGGCCCGCCAATGAATCGGTAATCTAGAGCAGAGACGTTTACCAAATACTCTCTGGGCCGGCGAGATGCCATCCGATTGAGGCGTGTTGCGGAGCTCCAAAAGACCAGCAGCGAACTTCCACTCTTCGGACTTCCACTCCCCTCCGCACTGATCAAGAAGACGTTTGAGGCTCGTGACAATGATTGTGGCGTGATCGCTTGGTTGGGAATGGTTGGGCGAAGAAGGACGCCATTCAACACCCCAAAGTCTAAGGAATTCCTGGGTCAAAGGTGACGCAAAAGGTGTGGCATTATCCGATCGAAAGATGTCGGGCACGCCCATTGAACCAAAGACCTCTCGCAGTTCGCTAATCAAACTAGAAGAAGTGGGGGCAGAATTGAACTTGAAAATGAAGGGAAACCCGGAATATCGATCCGTGTAAACCAAGTAATTCTTGCCACCATACGCGAAAAAATCGGCCGTCACCATTTGGAATGGTCGGGATGGTCGATCGTCCTTGATCAAGGGTTCAGCCACGTTTGACGGTCTGAAATATGCGCATTTTAAACAAGATCCTGTCATGAGGGAAATATCACGATTGAAACCGGGCCAATAAACTATTTGTTTCGCCCGTCGTTTGATGCGCTTGAGACCGTTATGATTAATATGTAATATATTTAAGACATCCTTAATTGCAGTAGGCGGAATCACGAAGTGCGCCACGTAGCTTGATTGCTCCTTCAAGACGATCCCCTTCTCAACTGACGATTTCAGGAGGTTGTATTCAGGAGATTCACGGGCCTTGGCTGCGATTTCGTCCAAATTGATGTCTGAATACTTGACTTGGATTGCCGCCATTTCAACATTGGTGGATCCAAAATCGACGCTTGAATCTTCGACTTCATCTTCATCAGTCAGTGTTCGGGATAAGGTATCAGGGATCCAGTAGTCCAACCCATGTTTCCATTCAACCGAAAAATTGAAAAAAGAGAGACGTGAAGAATAATTCAAAATTCTGGGATTTTTAATTAAATGGAGCCTTTGATCAGTAAAAATGGATTTTAAAGGCTCGTGATCGGTTATCACGGTGAAATGATCGAGTTCAGCCAAATAGAATCGGCATGTTTCAATTGCCCAATAGATCGCAATTGTCTCCAATTCAAGAATTTTAAATCAAGATTCTACGTCGCTTAAGAGACGAAACTCACGTTGAATCAAACGCCAATTGTCATCGTGCCATTGCATTAAAGCAAAGCCTATTCCTTTCAACTTGAATACTTTCGTTTGAAGAACAGTTTTGGCATCTTGCCTGTACGTACCAAGGATTGAGGGTGTGACTAGGGCGGATCTGTGACTAGATTTCAATTTACCCTCAACGTGGAGAAAATCGTCTCTGGCAGTGGAAGATGGTGAAGAGTCACGCTTGTTCAACGACCAAAATCGGGTCGGATTGGAAGTTTCATTGACTTCCTGGCGGACTTTTGATTCTAAGGGACGTGGAAAACCTTGACCAACAATCCCCAAAGATCGACAGGCTTCCAAGCTTAAATAAGCATTGTCCAAATCTGGACTGACTACGATAGTCACATCGATGGCCACATGGTTCTCATCTAATGACAAAGTGGTCTGAAAAGTACCGAAAAGATCGAGAGAACGGCCATCTAAGCCCGAAATCGTGGTGTTGGCTTGGCACAGCTGAATATGAATCATTTGACAAAGGTCAGAATCTCTGAACTGATTCAGCCCCATAATAGTCACGTCGGCTCCTGTATCCGCACAAAAACGAACGACTGACGACTTGTCTGATCCATTTGGAGAAACGGTGAGATCAATCTGATTCATGAGATTATTACGGTAAGTTGATGCTACGTGTAAATGCACACCACTTGCCTTTTTCTCCAGAGACTGGCTCCTCGAACGAACCTTTTGCCGACAAACGGCGACCAATGACCAGTACGGCCACAACTATGGCAAGACGACTTTGAGGCGGGACATTCCTCACGAGAATGCCACTTGGAAACTCCACAATGTGAGCACTTCTCGGATGATCCCGGCTTCTTGAAGTTCGTTTTGCCTGACTTTCCACCATTCTTCTTATAGTTGAACTGGACAGCGTTTATGGATTGATCCACGAAACTCACAGAGTGTGGAGACGGGGAAGAAGCGAACTCTTTGGCTCCTCCACGGGCTGATTCTAACTCGAGGATATATTTCCGGGCCTCATCAAAAGAGGACGGGTTCTTCTCCATGGTTTTGGCCCTATCGGAATCATCCCGCATACCCTGTAACAGAAGCGCAATTAGAAGGCGGTCTTCTGTAATCTTCGCAGTATCAGCATAATCGGCCAATTCTCGAATCGAATTACAAAAAGAAGAGTAGTTTTGGCCCTCCTTTTGACGGACACTCAAAAGGTCGCGTAAATCCAAATGGACATTACGCAAGCTGCGAAGATAATCGCCGACGAGATCCAAAATCTCGTGGACAGGGCGCCCAGTTTCGGTCTTGATTCCCAACGAATGGTTGATGATCCGCAAGAATCCGGCGCTGCAACATTCCCAAAAGAGTCCAACTTGGGTGGGTTGATCACGATCATCTAAACGGATTAAATTGGAATAATTAATCCACAGAGGACGCCATCGAGTGAAAACTTTATGATCAGTATCCTCCTGAAGCACAGGTGGCTTCTTGACATCAATCTTTGGAAGATTTCGATGACCAGATGACCCCGATTCACGACCTGGTCGAATTGACGATTCAGATCGGATTAAAGAAGCTTGAAAATCTCTAGTCAAACCAATTACTTTTGATTTAGCCTTAAGAAAGGCCTTAAGATGCTCGTCTACGGCTGGATCAGAATCCTTGACATCGGACGCCAAATGGCAAACGACTTGATCTTCGGCGTGAAGAAATTTCTGTAACCGGTCGTCCCAGTGATTAATGAAAGTTTCTAATATTACCGGATCATCTCCCTCGACGAAATCTTCGAATGCGGATTCGGCCACATTCCTGGCCTTTGTCAAAGCGGATTTGAATCCTTTTCGACTGGCCTTCAAGATCTGAATCGCCTCACGATCGGACATGGCTCACGTGACAAAGGAGGAGACGACGACGGCGAAGAAATCCACGGATATGGCGAGATGGGTCCAAAGCTCAACACCACGGGGTGAAACCGGATGGATGGGACCACGGACTGCCACACGGGACACGAAGGGTTGGAACACGCCGACACCAATGGTGATGAAAACCACGGTTTAGATCAAGGATGAGCCGAAGACAATACTTAAAGAATTCGTACGTGCCGACTGCGCCATCGCATGATCGTGGAAGAGTGGAAGAAATAAATGCGAGTGAAGTAATTGGAACGAGATGTGTATTCAAAGAAGGTGGAAACGAAAGTGAAATAAAAAGTGACATTATGGAACCAGCTGAACTTGCTTGGTTCAATCCATCGTAGCAACGATAACAGAAAGGCAATATCATCCCAGTCGCAATCAAGTTGTAGAAGCCCATTGCTTTGTTGATGCAAGTGTAGACGCAATTTCGTGTTTTTTTTTACATGGTTTCTCATGGCCCACAAAAAACGAGTTCAAATCTGATTTTTTCAAAAGTAAAAGTAGCACCAATAAAATCGGTTAGTATTTCAAGATTAGAACTGACTGCTGCACATCTTGGAGTAACTTGGTGGTTGAGAATTCACAGTTGCTTGGAAATGAATAAAGAGGATATCACTTTCTGGACAGACAGTAAAAATGTTTTGTATTGGGTAAACAATCCAGCCAAACATCACAAAGTATATGTGGCACACAGAGCAGGTGAGATTCAAGAACACACAGATCCCTCTCAATGGAGACATGTACCAACAAAATTGAATCCGGCAGATATTCCTAGTAGAGGTATAAAAGTGAAAGACCTATTAGACAATTCCTTATTTCATAAAGGACCGGAGTTTCTATTGAGCCCTAAAGATTCTTGGCCAAGCACGAGTCTAGAATATGGAGATCCTGATGATCCTTCCAAAGAAAAAAGGACTAATATCACTCAAGTCTCTGTTCTAAATAATTTTGGAGATAAATTCTTAACCTTCAATTTGTCGGTCGGGCCAATCTGGAATGGGTGGAAGATTCTGCTAAGGAGATTTAGTTTGCTTTTGGTTGTTAAAGTATGTTGGATCATATTCAAGTCCGGTCAGAAGGATAAAAGTAAACACATTTTTGCAGAATTTTCGAGGTCTCGTAATCAGTTGTTCAGACTCTCGAAATGGTTGTTATGGAAAAAGGCTCAGGCTCAGGACTTAATCTCAGAGATAGAGCTACTTCAAGATGGAAAAACCTTACCGCCAAAACATGTGTTGTCAAAGTTTTGTCCTTTCGTTGATGCCTTTGGTTTGGTCCGATCCCCTTCTAGACATGAACATTCAGACCTTCTACCAAAAGATGTCAGATACCCAGTGATTTTGCCAACATTGCACAAGATCACATTCTTATTTGTTCAACATATTCATCACAACCTGAAACATCCTTTGGGTACCAATGCTATGACCTCTGAAGTGAACAAACATTGCATTATTCCAGGCTTATATAAATTGGAACGAAGAATCCGAAGAGCATGTGTTCAATGTGTCAAAGACAGAGCCACACCTCCAATACCAATGATGGTTAGTCTTCCATCTTATCGCTATTCAGGATCTTTGAGAACTTTCTCAAATGTTGGAATCGACTTCACTGGATCATTCTCCATCAAGCAATCCAAAATAACCCGATCAACCCGAGAACGACCAAAGAAATATGTCCTTGTGTTTTCCTGTTTACAAACTCGAGCCGTTCATTCAGAGGTGACTGATGGAATGAACACGCAGGATGTGTTTGAAGCGATTTCAAGATTTTCTGGCAGAAGAGGAGTTCCGGATCGTATAGTATTAGATAATTATTCATCCTTCAAATCAACGAATGCGGAGTTGGTAAAATTGTTCCAAAACATTGACTTTGATCACTTACAAAAATCAACGTCATATGGATACAAAAATTCAGACGGTATTGAATGGATTTATAGTCCACCTTCTGGAAGTCATTTTGGTGGATGTTTCGAAATTGTGGTCAAAGCATTTAAAAGAGCCTTTTGTGCTGTTTTTGGAAGAGCAGATATGACGTCTTCAGAGTTCAGAACGGCAGTAGTGGAAGTTGAAGGAATACTGAATTCAAGACCGCTGATACAATCAAAGACGGGTGACATTCCTGTCCTTACACCATCTCATTTTATTTTTGGACAGGTAGGGGGTCATTCCTTGTGTCCTCCAATGAAAGCGGAATTGTCACTCTATGATCGTTTCAAATATCTTAACCAAACCCTTGATCACTTTTGGAAAAGATTTATGTGTGAATTTCTACCCTAACTACATCCCAGACGAAAGTGGAAACAGGAAGGGAGAGAAATATCAAAGGGAGATCTCATGATATTGATTGATGATAAACTTTCTCGAGGAGAATGGAAATGTGTTACAATTCAAGAAACATTCCCCGGAGAGGATGGCCGAATCAGACAAGTGCTGATCAGAACATGCGATGGAACAATATTGAGAAGACCTTTGTCTAAGCTCCTCCAATTGGAAGTTGAACCCTTGGATTAGTGTTGAATCTCCATGGATTCAAGACGGGAGAAGAGCCTTAATTAATTAATAAGAAATTTGAAATTTTAAAACATTGTCAGTCATGAACTGATGATAATTGAGAAGAAATAAATAAGATAAGAAAATTATTGTGAAAAGTTAATAAACTAAAACATTTGACTAACGTTTCTTCTTCTATCTATTGTAGCAAAAATTGAAGAGAGAATGGATGTCCTTGAAATTCACCCATCGGAAAGCGATATGAACTTTGGGGATACTGATGTACCAATTCAAGAAAATCCACCATCTCGACACCCTCCAGCGGTCTCCAATAGAGAGGAAGTTGATGTCAAAAGTCGTCCGTGGAATGATGGAAGAGGACGTCGAGCTCTTGGATTGAAACAATTATCCCTATAGACAACACCTACAAACAGTGAGGGCCCCTGGTGTTTGAAAAACGCACTAGCTCATCCATGAAAACAAACCCCGTTATTTCCTTTGACGTTGGGGACGTTTCGACCTCGGAAAGTGGGAGTGGGGCTCAGACGGAAGCTCAAACTACGCCAAATTGTCCCAAACCCTAGTGTGCACTTTTGATTTCCGTCGTGGGGTGTGCAGCCGTGTCGTTCCGTGACTAGAATTGAACTTGCTTCGTGTCATTCATTTTGGAAGACATCTCCCTTCGATCAGAATTGCGAATTCCGTGATTAATTTCTAACCCAAAGCCAAACATCCGTAAACTCGTTTCAAGCATTAGGCATACTGGCCCTGTTTTGAGACTTTTGAGTCGTGGGCGTGGCTTGAAGTGGATATTTTAGTCGATGTGTTAGTCGATGCAACTTCTACCACTGGTAGGAGGTAGAAACAAGGTAGAAACACTCCACTGAGCCATTTCTACCTTGAATTTGACAGTCATGCTTCCTTTTACATCATCTTTGATTTTTCATCACTGCTTGGGCTTTTTGTCCTTAAAACAATTAGAGTGTGCAAATAAATTCTCCTATTTCATCTTTAATTTGGCGTTATTTTGTCACATACAGCGTTTGGCAGAATTAGTGAAACATCAGTAGGGACAGGCAAATAGTGTAAAAAGATATTTATTAACACAAACCCATTTTTTGCCTATTTGCACTTTTCCCCTTTATTTGCAAATTTTAGGTTTTGAAAATCTAGTAACTATTGAAAGAATATTTAGTGTCAAGATCAAATTTTGAATTGGTATTCTCCATCTTATCCTTAACAATAGCATCCTAAACCTGACTAAACAATCTCATTGCATGCAACCAAGAAACATCAAACCTAAAGAAACTTAAGTTATGGTAATGGAAGGACATGACAAATAATGTAGTTGTACAATAGGCTTACGTTTGATTGCCTATTAAGATCGTTATTTCTAAATAGCGATAAATCAGATCCAAATAAATGAAATCGAATTATGGATCTTGAAAGTAAGATTATCGCTACTTTAAAGATGTTGGAATCGGGCCATCCACGGGCCGTCATTGTCAAGACCCTTGGTGTGAGCAAGATTTGTTTCCAGCAAGATGGAGCTCCCGCCCACACGGTCAAGATTGTTCAAGGTTGGTGCAAAGCCAATTTCGATTATTTTTGGTATAAGGACTATTGGCCTCCCTCTTCACGAGACTGTAACCCTTTGGACCTTTTAATGTAAGGAATGGTTGAGAGGAAAGTCAATGCCATCTCTAGAGCCAATGAGGACCATTTAATGTCTGCAGCAGAGGCAAGTATATGATGATATCTCAGAAGTGCACGTTATGCCAATGCCATCAAGCGGTTAGGGCTGTGGTTCGGGTCAAAGGCGGTCATGTTGAATAAAGTTCAAATATGATGTACCACATTATGTGAGGAATACATACTTTGATTAAGAGTTTCATGTTTCACTAATTTTACCCATCCCTGTTCATATCAAGTCCAATGGGATCAGATATTTAATTGCGATATTGAAACATTCTTTAACAAGGACATGACTATTTATTCTTAACTCTTTGCAGAGAAGCCAACCACTACTTGAACGACGTACCCATGTTGCTTGACAGTTCAACGTGGGTTTGAAAGACCCATTTTATCGAGGAACAAAGAATGTTTTCTGCCAATTTAGTCATCACAGAATCAAATTATTAGTATAACGGAAGCTAACAAAAAATAAGATGTTTCCGAAAGCTTGTATCTACAGGGTACGCTCAAATTGTTAATCTCCCAAAATGATTAAAAGGCACAAACCATGGCAGAGAACAATGCAATGTAAATCATTTTTAAGATCAATTCGAGATCCAGAGTTCTGAACAACGTACACTTGTGGCCTGATAGTTCAGCATAACTTTTTAAAGCCACATTTTATCAGGAAAATAATTCTTCTTGTCAACTTGTTCACAACACCATCAAATTGTTTAGGTATTGGAAGACAAAAAAATAAGATGATTCTGAAAGCTTCCATACACAGGGTGAGCTAAAAGTGTGAATCCACCCAAAAAATGATAAAGGCGCAAACATATTTGCGTAGGTAAGATTGTCCATCATTAAAGCATCACAATACCTAGTTTTCCAGGTTTAGAGAACATCTAATCAAAAGTGCAGAAGTTTCCAAAAATATTTTGGGTGGCACAAAAATAATGCTTAAAGCTATCCAACAATAGTTCCTGAACACTTGCATTTTATGGGACATTCTGTAAATCAAAAAGATCTCCGGATTGTGATGCTATGATTATAAAATCCTTGATGAAGGAAGATATTGAATAATTTTTACCTTGCACAACTGTGAGAAAAATGTCTTGAAAATGATTTGCATTGCATTGGTTTTTTTTTGTAAAGTTTGTGCCTCTTACTATTTTTTGGATATTCACACTTTCATTACACCCTGGAGATCCACGCTTTCAAAATCATCTGATTTATTTGTTATCTTCTAACATTTCAACCATTTGATGGAGTTGTGAAAAAATTGATTGGAATTATACTATTTTTCCCCCAAATAAAACGAGGCTTGAAAAAATCAGATTGAATTGTCAAGCCACAAGTGTACATTGTTCAAGATGTGTCTGGCTTTTTCTGCAAACGAGTCACATGGAATCGACAGAAATCCTTAGGTTTCTGAGGTGTAGGATTGTATGAACATTTGAAACAATAAAAAATACTGTCAAAACGAATCTGAAGATAAGAGTGCATACACGATTGGCCAAATTGTGAGACAAATTTGTAGAGAGATTTTATGAGAATCTCACACTCGTGGCTTTCTACATTGGAAAGTTTGGAAAGTAGTGAATCTGCCCCATTTACCATTTGAAATAAAGCTATGTAGACAACATCTATACAATGGTAAAAAATCTTTCAACCTCTATACAAAGTTAAAAATAGTCTTCCAATTTTGAGCACGACATTTCAAGGACCAAACACGCCAGTTTAAGAGGACACATTTTTTGATGAAAAATATTTGAACAATTAATTCTTTTTTTTTGGGGGGGGCGGATTTTTCAATACCGCTACAAGGAATGGGATTCCCTGTAAAGAGAGTTAATCATTATTATAGTTTCAATAATTAATGTTTATATGAAATTTGATCTACCAATGAGTTACTGTTGGCAGATCTATACAACCCTTGTATGGTGGGTTGGTCAGGAATAGTATTTAAGAATTTGTCCAATCCTGCCTTAAATGCTGTTAGAGGATCAGCTCCTACATATTCCCGACGAAGGCTAATAGGCAACAATTTGAACAATGAAGGAGCCCGATAAAGAAGAGAGGAGCACTTCATTGTTCGAATTAGCCTTGATTCCTTAGGATTTGGAGGTGCTCTCAGAGCGCACGTAAAACCTGTACGATCGCTACAACTGATCTCAAATCCTGGGTTAGGACAGAGCCCATGAATGCTCTTGAAAACATACAGTATCATATACCTTTCATACCTTCTCTGAGTACTGTACAACCCTAACTTCTGGAGCCTCTCCCAATATGAGAGCTCTCTCATTCCTGTGATGTTCATAGTAAAACATCTTTGGACCTGCTCGACCTTTTGCAAACCTGCTGAACTCATTGGAGCCCAAATGGGTGAGGCATATTCAAGATGCGGCTGAACAATCGACTTGTACAGAGTTAGCATCGTAATACTATCTCTGGACTTGAAAGTGCGATAGATCCAGGGGCACGTTTGAAATGCCTTCCCCACTTTCAACTGGATATGCTCATCAAACTTTCCATCATCTTGGACGACAACTCCCAAATCTCTCATGGACGATACCTGCTCAATATCACAACCTCCATTGTCTTTGAGTGGAACATCTAATTTTGACGCCCCATACGTCATTGTGCGGAATTTCATCCCGTTCAATGCCATGTTACTCTCGCCAACCCAAGAGTAGACCTTCTCCAAGTCCTCAACTAAACATTTCGAGTCCTGCCCATTCCTTCCACAAACTAATTTTGTGTCATCAGCATATGAAGAAATACTGGCTTTTGTTCTAAAATTCTGGAGAGGAGCAATAAAGAGTTTCAAATTCAAATCAAACATAAACAAGATGTGTCTAGACTCATCAAAATTTCAATGAAAATGCTATCAAAATAAGAGAAAATTCACTCAAGAATGATGTTGGAAAGCTTTACAAGACTTATTTACAAAACTGTGAAAAAACGATTATCAAATTGAAGACATGCATAAGGAAATCAGGCATCATGGAACAGGTTGGACAGCAGTGATGATGAAAGGGAGCACAGGGGCCTAATTCATTGTTGAAATGTTTTTCTCAGGTGTTATTGGGTGCATCGACTAACACATCCACTTCAAGCCACGCCCACGACTCAAAGATCTTAAAACAGGGCCAGTATGACTAATGCTTGAAACGAGTTTACGGATGTTTGGCTATGGGTTAGAAATTGACCACGCAATTCGCAATTCTGATCGAAGGGAGATGTCTTCCAAAATGAATGACACGAAGCAAGTTCAATTCTAGTCACGGAACGACACGGCTGCACACCCCACGACGGAAATCAAAAGTGCACACTAGGGTTTGGGACAATTTGGCGTAGTTTGAGGCTCCGTCTGAGCCCCACTCCCACTTTCCGAGGTCGAAACGTCCCCAACGTCAAAGGGAATGACGGGGTTTGTTTTCATGGATGAGCTAGTGCGTTTTTCAAACACCAGGGGCCCTCACTGTTTGTAGGTGTTGTCTATACTCATTGACAGAAGCAGAATTGTGGGTCAAAACAATCAGAGAATTTACGAGAGACTTTAACAAACCCAGATTGGACCAGATATCCGAGAAAGTATTGCTCATCTCTGAGAATGACACGAGAGAACTCGTTGAGTCACATCCACTTTTTCAAAAATTCCAAGAAGTTGTTGAAAAAACGGGAGTCCTCATTATCGATACCGAAGGTCCCAGTCAAACTAAACTTCGATCATTAAGAATCCCTCTGGAGAGTTCGTCGGGAATGATTGGTGATGCAAATGGGAGATTTAGAAGGAAATGTGATTCTGTTTCAAGTGTTTCAGGATTGTCGAGAGGAACACGTGGGATGTTCATGTCATTCAAGATGCGAAACTTATTCTACCACTCGTCGAGGAAAGACCAAGTTCACAAGCCCTTGTCCAACAAATCGCGGGAATCATGCCTCGTGGCAAAATCGGAAAGCGCTCCGAGTTCATGGGTTTTGTGGGTTTCCGACTTGTATTTCGGAGTGGTTGGAGAGAAGATCCATTTTCATCGTTCAAAGTGATATTGCATGTCATTCGGGAAATTTCGGAGACAAAGAGAGAATCGATTGTCTCCTCTCTGTAACCTGCACTTCTTGGGTTGAGTTACATAACAAACATGCGATGTTTTTTGTTGAGAATCCCAAGAAGTGTCGTGTGTGTGGAGAGGAGACGGAATCCGAATATCGAGAGCATACACTCCGGAGTCATGGAATCTCTGAATTTTTGAGTGGAAGGAAGTGTGGAAATGGAAGACTCTTTGAGCTTTTCAATCTGGAAGATCCTTCAACCCAATTGCTCAATTATGCAAAAAGAAATCGAATGAGAATTACGAATTATGATGCACCTAGAGAAAAGGAGTTCAATCAATGGCCTCGACCACATTTGAAATATGATTGTGGGGATATTTTGATCGTTGCCCTAACCTTATGGAAGTGTACCATTGATATGATGAAAATGCAGAAGCTACCAAACACGTCAAGCACCCTTGAACATATGAGATATATCCTACATGTCCTCAAGGAAGAACCCTCCTTAACTGTGGCGAGCGCAAAAGAAAGGGTGTGGCCATTCCCTCAATTTAGAGATCTTCAAGATCCTTTCCATAGATTGAGAAATCAAGTTCCGTCTTATCTGACGGGTGGACCTTTGGTGAAGGCACCCTATCCGATCAGAAACATCAGACAAGTAACGATTGACATGGCCGACGATCAGTATTATCCAATATTTCGAGTGCAGAATATCCCAGAGCAATATTTGCAAGGAGAATACACGTATGAGCCGATGAAAATTGCAGATATGACTAAAAATCAACAAACTATGAGTATGACTTCAAGAAGAATCTTTGCAAGATTAACGAAGAACAATACCTTAGAATACAGAAGATGGGATAAAAAGAAATTGAATTCAAAAGGCTCTGAGCATTCAGCCAGAATTGTTTACAAAGAGCTATCAAAAGATCGCGACCCGGACTTTTGGGGAGTCTGTAGAAGGTGTGGTGATTTACATCATAAGAAGAGCGAGTGTGGATCAGCCGTCGTTTGTGTTTATCCTTTATGTTGGAGTCCAAACAGTTATGCCTTGAAGATCTGTCGAGCCTTACATCATATTTGTCAAGCATGTGGAAGAAGAGGTCATCGGCCTCGAGATCATGAATATTACAATCCCATTGAGTTGAAAAACTTCTTCGATTACTTTTGTCCTTGGGGAGTCTTCACATGTTTACCTCTGTTGTGGGACTTTGAAGATTCCAGTCAAAAGAATGATTCAAATTTCAAGTTCGGATATTTCTGTGTTTCAAGTACTCATAACTATGGACCATTGAATGCACATATGAAGTGGATCTATAAACCTCCTAGTCAATCAAAAATGAAGATGATTTTTAATCAAGAGCATTTTTCCATTTTAGTCTTAAATAAAACGTTCTAAGTGTTACACGTGCTTGAGACTCTTCTTCATTTAGTGAACCGACACATTAATTATAGTATATAAACCGTTTTAGAGTGTACTTTGGGACTCTTTAACCAACTGGGTAGGCTTGGTGCGAAACCACTCCCACCGATATCGTTCATACAGCTGGAGGACTTTATCAAACCCCGGAGATAATCATACGTCTGGAGATTGTTTCCATTCCCTCTGGGATAGTCATACATCTGGAGACTGTTCCACTCTTAACAACATAATCGCTATTAAGGTCAGAAGTATCCATTTAACGTTCCCAAGAATACCCCGTATGTGGGAAGCTCTCTCTATGTATTAGGTTCTAGTACTTGAGTTGGTTTTCCAGAACACAGGGTATGTTTCGCTTTTTAAAAAGCTGAACGACGAATTATCGGTTGATGGCGATCTTGTTCTAAAAGGGTCGCAAATTATAATTCCACCTCCGGCAATAAAACACGTGTTATCATTACTTCACAAGAGCCATTAAGGGATTGAACGAACAAAACGCAGAGCCAGACAAATCGTGTACTGGCCTGGGTTTGGGTCGGACATTTCGAATTTGATTCAATCATGTCGCGAATGTGCCTATTTCCAACCCTCAAATCCTGCTGAGCCATTAATTCAAGATGATCATCCTTGTCGTCCTTTTGAAATGGTCTCTGCAGATTTTTTCTCATATGGTAACAAGGATTATCTTCTGTATACAGACATATTTTCCGGATTTCCGTTCATTTCAAAATTTAGTTCTTCTCCCAATGCAACTTCATTAGTTCATGATCTTCGGGAAAAATTCTGCTTGATGGGTGCTCCAAACGTATTACGTTCCGATAATGGGACGCCTTTTGCCTCGTCGATTACTCAAGATTTTTTCAGACGTTGGGGAGTAACTTGGCGACTTTCATCCCCGCATTACCCTCAGTCCAACGGTCATGCCGAAACCAACGTCAAGAGTTTGAAGTATCTCCTCGCTAAGAGTGGAGGGGATGTGGGATCTGAGGAATTTCTTTTAGGACTATTGGACCTCCGAAATACTCCTCGTAGTGATGGCCTTTCACCATGCCAACGGTTGTTTGGTAGACCCCTCCTTTCCTTACTACCAATCCATAAAAAAGCATTTCTTCCCGAGTTTCAGAAATCATCGGAGCAAGCAGACGCCAAACGGCTCGAAGATGAGGAGATTCGGAAAGCGATCTATGACCGAACCACACGTGTCCGTAAGAAAGTCCCTCTTGGTGGTCAAGCCCTGGTCCAAAACCCGACCACTTGCAGATGGGATACCATTGCTGTCGTTGTTGAAAACAGATCGCCCAGACGATATCGAGTGCAATTGCCGTCCGGCCGAATCTTGGATCAGAATTTGAGATTCCTCCGACGTGTTCCTGATGGTGTTGATTTTTTGGATCCGGATATTCCCCAACAAACAGATGCTGAAGATGAACCCGAACCCAAACCGCTTCGTAGAAGTCATCGCAATCGGAAAGTGACTCAACCGTTTCAATATGAAGAAAAGGAAGACAAGTCTAAATCAATATTATAAGTTTTTGTTCATGATTGAAGACGTTGTACTTAAAGGGGAGTTGGAGAGATATTTGCCTTTTCCGCTTAAACATTTTCTTGCTCCTGCTCTTCATGATCCCTTCCTTCATTGATGTCAACCAGGATTTGCATTTTTCACTTATGTCGTGTACCTCCTCCAGAATATATCTCGTTTACGTTGAACTTGATTGTTAGTCTCCAAGTCCTTGAACCACTCACTCACGATCATGCGAATTACCATTGGTTCTCCAACGATAGGGCCAGTCATTGGACGGAGAGTATCGCATTCAAACACTTTGGAATAGATATCTCTCAACTCAGACTCGATAATTTTGAATACGTCTGGTCCAACCTCATTTGGAAGTTGAGAAATCCAAGATTCACGATCTTTCCAGAAAAGCGACTTTGAATGAGAAGGATTTGGAAGCAACAACGAAGCCACTTTAGGTTTAGGAGATGGAAAATTCTTATCAATAATCGTGAGGGCCTTGCAGGCATCGAGACTGAGGTAAGCATCCCTCAATCCATGACATCCCACGATCGGAATTTCCTCAGCAGATATGTCGCCAATGGATAAAGTTGCGGAAAACATGCCCATTTGTTTAATGGATGTTCCATCGATGCCAATCACGTCCTCAATCAAACTGTCCGAGAGAGACACAATTTTGCGAAGGCCGGATTTTGTAAAGAGTTCAACACCCATAACAGAGATGTCTGTACCGGTATCAGCACAAAATGTGATCCTGATCGGATATCCACCGTAACCCACAGGTGTAATTCCGATCTCAATCTCGTTTGAAACAGTGCTCGAAATGTGAAAAGAAGCCCTGTGAAGTTTAAGAGAACCAAATCGAGAAGAAGAAAACTGTTTGGTCTCTTGACGAACTTTAGTGTCCAGAGATCGAGTTCTGCATACTTTATCCCAATGACCCTTTTGGTTACAAGTTCGACATTGGCTCTTTTGAGCTTGACATTTCTCACGGGGATGAGCAAACCGCCCACAATACTTGCAAGAAGCATCAGACGATTTTTTGACAGATTTGAAATCTTTCTGAGAACGATACTGTGACTGGGATCGAGCCGCGAAAACATGATGAGGTGCTTGCGACATACCCTTCGCCCCATGATGGGACGTCTCCAGCTCGAGAATTTGATGACGAGCTTCATCAAATGTTTGCGGGTTGCGCTTCATAACCTTCATATTGTCGTCCTCACACTTCATGGCTTGAAGCAATAAAGCTATTAACAACTTATCCTGAGTAATGTAGTGCAACTGATGCCGAACCATCAATCCACCTGTATGAAGTAACCAGTCAATGACGCATCATACCAAGTCACGGCCCCGAACAGAAGAGAAAAAGGATACGAACGTTTGATAACCCACCGCAATAACATGTTCTACACACTTAGTACGTTCTATGCCCTTTGTCTGTCTTTCGTATCATATGTGCTTGTGTAAGCAATGACCACGCCTCATGATCATGTAAACAATGATCATGCCATATGTAACATCCGGTAGTACACATCCCTTTGGTATAAAAGGCCTTCCACATGTGTACTACAGCAACTACTCACTTACTGAAGCTAGTTGAGTTCAGAGCTATTATTGGCGTGCAAATACAGTCATAGTACCTTTGTACCCAGCTATCCATCTCAGTCTAAGAAGTTCCCCTTGCTGACTTATCCTGTATTCAACATCACCACCTTCGACCAAATAAAGGATAAGACCCTAATCATAAAACTCTGTCTCCAACCACGTTCATTATTCAAGCTCTGAAAGGTACTCTATCCGATTGGATCATCGGATGATTGTAGCACCGCTCCCAAACTGATCATCCCGAATCAGTACAGCTACAAATTGGCGCAGTCGGTAGGATCTTCTGCAAGTAGAGGACCAAAGCAAGCCATCGACCAGAGCAGACACGTGCCGTGCCCAACAGACGTATACACCTGGTGCCTTGCTTGAACTACTCAGAGGATCCAGAACCTTTCTTGTTGACAGAACCTCAAGTCACGATGGAGCAAGATGGCCAAGCCCTTCAAGTCTTGGCACACAACCTTAAGAGCCTGATGGAAAGCATCCGAGAGGAACGTATTGCCTCCAATCACAGAGATGAACGCATCCTGGCCCAAGCCGTGGCAACCCGACAACTAGAAGTGGAGCGTATAAGGGCAGCAAGGGTCCGCGACAAAGAACGGAAAGCGGAACAGAAGATCCAGAAGCCATTGGGATCAAGATCCGGGAGTTCAATGGAGAAACGACCCATGAATTTCAGGATTGGTTGCTTCAATGCCAGGACACCAGCCGATGTGGCCAGTGGGAAGGCCAAGACACCATCATAATGGTGCTGGCGGCCTTATCAGGCAAAGCTAGCCGAATGGCCGCAAGCCTTCCCCGGGACATGCAAGCCTACGAGAGTGTGGACAAGTTTTGGGCTGCTTTGAAAGAGATTTTCATCAGCCCAGCCCATGTGTCCGTAGCCTGAGCCAAGTTTGAGAGCCAAGTTTGAACGACGGACTCAATTACCCAAAGAAAACATCCGCGAATTTCAAGGCAACCTCAAACGGCTTTGGTGCGAAGCATATGGTCAAGAAGAAGAACCCTGGAGA
>CM021312.1:3303885-3321887 GCA_010645155.1 Tigriopus japonicus | reverse complement strand
TACATCCAACATCATACTTGGATCGGGCCACTACTCCATTGAATCTGACGAGAAGAGCCTCGAGGAGTGCCTTCTCGTCCTTCTGCAGGTTTGGGTTGTTCCATAACCCATCGCCAAACAGGCCACGAACTTCACGCTGAAGTTCGCCACGACGGGATCTATCCGTTGGTTCGCCAACCATTGCCCATAGTTTCCGGCCGTATTGCTGAAGACTAGTGTTCGGCTTGAACACTGCCCGGGGGTTAGTCTTCCCAGCACTTTCTCCTTGGGGAAAGGATGTTGGACCTTGCGTGTGTACGGCATTACACGGCTTATGCACAGCTCGGGTTGGTTGTGGCTCTGGCGCTCCCTTATCTTTGAGCGGCTTCTTCACCACTCCCTCCAGTGGTGGAACCTTTTGCGGGCGTTGCACCAAATGTGGCTTCCACCTGTTTTCAACTGAACAGGGTTTTCGTGAACTAAGTCCAGTTCGCCACTGAGTACACTACTCTGAACCACGTTGTCTAAGCGTGGGCTTTGCACATTTGGTACTGAGCACGGCTTCACTTCCGGGGCACTGCGAAGTGCGCCAACCAGGATCCCGAATTGAGAATTGGCTGGAACCTTCCGTGATTCACGATTGGTGTTGCGTATCACTACTCGTGAGTCACTGACATTGATGATCGACATGTCACTCTCTAACTTTCGGCGAGATAGATAATCACTGTTAGGAAATGAACATATACACTCGATTGTCCTTGAGCACTTGATCACCAAAACATATGGGCACTAGCGCCTCAGAGTCAGGTTCAACTGAGAATGGATGCGCACTGGTCACTGTTTCAATAAAGAAGTCGGGATCATCTTCTTCTTCACTGATCTCCTCTTGAGACGTGTAAAGGGGCACCTTGTGACCATATGGCCCTATATTACTGATGGAAAATCCCAATCATTCAATCTGTTCAGTCTTTCAATCTAGCCTTGACCCAATCTTGATGCCCCCAATCTCAGTCCAAAAATCAATCTCGTCAATCTGGGAAAAAGCATTTCAGGGTGCCCAACAGGTTCCAAAAGTAGCACGATTTGAAACCTTCAACCAATAACTTTGCACCTTATTTTAAGAGTCGGTAAAAATATTTTAGCCATTCTTCATCATTTAAAATGAAAAGAAAGAGTTTCAAATCAAATATATATGTATTATAAGCTGGAAGTAAGTACATTTGGGTTCATGAAGCATGTTTACTTTTGAGAGCAACTTTAACTGACAATAACACAGAAATATGCAGGGTTTCCAAAATTGCTTGCATGAGGGCAAAGAGTGAAAAGACTAAGCATGAAATTGCCCAAAAATGCATTTGTAATGACTAGGGACGGGCAAATAGTGTAAAAAGATTTTTGGTATCATAAACCCATTTTTCTGCACTTTTGCACTTTTCACCTTTATTTGCACTTTTTATTTACGTTTTTGGCCAAAATTGACAAATTGTTAAGAAAATGTAGTGGCTTTTGAAAGAATTTTTAGTTTCAAGATCAAATTTTGAACTAGTCGAAAAAGCTTGCATTTGCAACCAACCAGTCTTAGCACCTTGAAGAAATATGAGCATTTCAGACGCAAACCTCACACTTTATTCACAATCTTGGCTTTAACTATAACATCCCGTTTACTAAATTAAAAATTAGACAAAAGAATCTCACTCCATGCAACCAACAAATAGCAAACCTAAAGCAACTCATGTCATGGTAATGGAAGGATCTACTGATATTTCTTAATAATCTGGGTAGTTTAAGTCATCATCGCAAAAGGCCTTCCTGAAACAATTCTGATGTGCATAATTTTGGTGTTTCGAGTTGGTCAATATTCAACTACACATTTGATCTTTTGTACTTGAACAGAATATGTAGAAGTTTGAGGAATAACATATTGCTATCTCTTGTACGTTTCATAAACGTGCAATACATTTCAAAGAAAAAGTCCTCTGCATGAATGAAGACGTATCTTTTATGCACAAGTAGCGTCTTTTACTGTTAAATTCAAGTTTGTTCTTTTGAGGTTTATTTTTTGTGTCATGTATTTGGCATGCTTAAGTCAGAGTTAGTCCGTTATTTACGCGGAGGATAAGATTCGGTTTTTGGGTCTCCTCCATGTTTATCAAGAATACCATACGGAGATTTTTGCCAACAAGGTCCTGGGCCAAATCAAATTCTCCATGTCTCAAGTGAGAGTTTTTAACGAAGAAATCACGATTTGTCTGTTCTTGAGGCAAAGGATGTTCACCTCAATATTTAATCCGTATCCTCCGTATTCAAGTTTGATTTTTATCAGAGCATTGTTTAGAATAAATCTTATGCTTTGGGGCAGAGCATTCCTAGACATAAAGAGCAAGAATAGGGTTTGTCGCACACAATTTATCAACTCCGATGTGTCAGTTCTCCATGATAATTTTTCGAAAAAAAAATCGAGCTGTTGCCTCTTTTCGACCATGAACAATTTGTTATATTTTATGACCGTCACTTACCAAATTGAATTCGAGCTTACTGTTTCGACGCGTACAATTTATTAACACGAGTTTAGTTTCTGTCAAATTAATCGAAGAATTGTTACAATGAAACCATTCTGTCGAGTTTTTAAACCAATACAATCTTTCTCCATAGTCCTAAGATCATTCACGAAATGTTGTAACGCGGTATCGTCAGCAAACATTGTTATCTTAAAAGTTGTTACATTGGGAAGGTCATTGATGTAAATCAAGAATAAAAGAGGGCCAAGTATGCTTCCCTGAGGCACGCCACAGGTCACAGGCTTTAAACTTGAAATCTGGTCAAGATCAACACGTTGTTCCCTCCTAGTAAGATCATTCCGTAAACAAGTTGTATTGTTCTTGCTGAACCCAAAGCATTCGACCTTTGTTAGCAAAAGTTCGTAGTCAACTGTGTCTAAGCTTTCCTAAGATCAATAAATATTGCTCTAAAGATAGTTTCCAGTCGTTGCTGTTTTTAAAGATATTCTTTAAGAAGTGATGATCCCTTGAGAAGTTGAATACTTTGGACGTAAACCGAATTGGTAGTTATCAAATGGCCATTGTTAAAAGGCTGAAAAATCTGTTGGTAAAACCACTTTTTCCAGAATTTTGGGAGCAAGCAGATTGATGTATCAACGAGTCAAGAAAATGGTCCTTTGGCCGGCTGATCGAGATCCGCGGATGCAGATCGAACACAGCAGTTTTTTATTATTGAAAAGCGTAGAAACAATGAAATTCATTCGGTTGATACAAAAGCCAACATTAAAATTGAATTTAAGACAAGGAGTGCCCATTGATTAGCTACAAAGAAGCACAATAGTATTATGCAAAAATGGAGTAAAGCCACCTACTGTTAACAAAGAATTGATTAAATGGCGCAAATATAGTGATTCCCTGGTCAAATTGTGTAAGCACAAGTGACATCTCCTTGGCCAGGGCACATTTTTACCTTTCAACGTCAATAATTTTGACTTCAACGATGTTATTGACCGATATAAGAGGACACTGAAATACTTCGGGTTTATTCGTAAATTATTTAATTTATTCGGAATTAAAATTGTCGGACTTTCCTTGTCAAAAGCAACAGTTTTGGGCAAATATTGTAAATAGATTTTCACGTTATATACGAAAAATTATTTCACAAATCTGAGTCCTTGACCAATCCGAACGCATCCGAATCCAAAAATTCTTGCATCAATGCCAATAGGGCAATTGAAGTGTGGCTTTGTTGTGCCTTTTCATGGAGCGAGAGCGTAGACAAGCCACACGGCTAGCTCGCATTGTGCATGGCACTTGTAATGAGACAAAACTTGGAATTATTCAAGAAATTGTTCAAAATATGTTGCATTGACTTCTTCTAGCAATCTAACAAGGGTTTAGTTAAATCAAATTGAACATTCTTTTACAAATTTGACACATTTGTGTGATTTATGCTGAATTTTGTCTCTTTGCACGTGCATGCACACACACACATTGGGGGTGAGCCATGGCGTAGTGCGTACTGCGTCGGGTTGTCTTGTGGATAGCTGGGGTTCGATCCCGGCTGACTGCCACTCTTCAAAAGTTAACTCTTTGAAGTCAAAATTTAGCATTTGAACCGTCCTTCAATGCAAAAATCAAATCTACAAACTCAACTCTTCAGGGTCAAAATTTAGCGTTGAACTGTCTTTCAATGCAATACTAGGCAAGCCCCGGTTCGATCCCGGGCTTGCCGAGTCCTAGTGGCCTGTGGTATTAAGTTACATGCAATAGTCACGGCCCTTGACGGCTTAAATGGGCGAACCTGGGGTCATTCCCGAGGGTGAGGTAAAAATTAATGCTTGTTGGCTTGTCCAAGTGGAGCGGCAATATCCCCATATGGCGGACAGCCTCCATCAGATCACAGCTGCGAAGCTGCGTTCTGACTCCACCACAAACAAACAAACAAACAAACAAACGTGCATGCACAGTGCGAACTAGCCGTGAGGCTTGTCGACCCTCTCGCTCCATGAAAAGGGACAACAAAGCCACACTTCAACTTCCCTATTTATCCGAACCCGATCAGATTTGGATCCAATCAAATCCGAAAAGATGGATCCAAAGCACAGCTGGAGTAATTTGTTACTACCTTTCAAGGACCAGAACCCCTGATTTGAAGGCTGATTTTGCCGAAATTGAATTCAAATTTCCGTCCTCGATTTTTTTTTGACTCACCTTGTATTGCCAAGGCCAACATTCCTTATTCAGGGACCAAAAAGTGAAATTTTGAACCTTTTAATTTGTAAGATCAAATAATACACCAAGGAAAGAGGGTTGAATACTCTTTTATATGCACGGGTACTCTAAAATTGTAAAAGATGCAAATTTGTCACAAAAGGGCTGTTCTTTCATTCAAAACATTCAATATTTTGGCTCTTAACAATTGTTGTGCCTCTGACCCTGGCGAAAAAGACTTGTGGCTATTCAAGGTGAGGCGGCAACTATCCAATCTCTTCATACAGGCCGTAGAAAGAACAATGTATCAATTTAAGTCCCAAAGAAATGGTGACGTGTTATCCCTACATGGGTTTGAATATATCAAGCGGAAGGATCGGGGATCTGAAGGAGTGAACGTTTGGCGGTGTCGACACCATCACAAATTCAAATGTGCTTCAACTCTTTCAATGGGACTGGATGGGATGGTGATAAAAGGCCCAACTGATCACTGTCATTATGGGGATCCTCTAGTAACAAAAAAAATGAAGTGGTTTCGAACATGAAACAAGCTGCTCCTCTGGGCAACACAACCAGAGCAGTTTTGAGTGAGCACCTTGAAGGTACGACGAATGATGTGATGGCAAGGATGCCAAAAAAATCATCATTAGAAAGGCACATCAGACGAGAGCGTCAAAGGCAAAATACGCCATACCCAAATCCCACTAATTTCAATTTTGAAATACCGCCCCATTATGCAAATTTGGTTTTGACGGATAGTGGCTCCAATGACCCCGAACGAATCATTACACTGGGATCACAGGATTTGATGCCCTTTTTGGATAATGATGTGATTTTTTGCGATGGCACATTTGATAGAGTTCCAAGTTGCTTCTTCCAGCTCTATACCATTCATTCGAAAGTTGGAAACTCGTATCCCCCATGCGTTTATATTCTTTTACCCAACAAAACCAGCCAAACTTATCGGAGAATGTTGGATTCCATAAAGGCAATTCGTCCAACATTTAATCCTGGAACTATTATCATTGACTTTGAAATGGCAGGCATTAATGAGTTTCGAGCCATGTTTCCACAAGCAAGAGTCTCAGGCTGCTTTTTTCATCTAACTCAAAGCGTGCTACGGAAGGTTTCTGCTGTTGGCCTTAAGATCAGATATGAAACGGATCCAAATTTCTCCATGCTTGTCAAGAGCATCCCTTGTTTGGCTTTTGTGCCTCCAAATGAAGTTCTGGAAAGGTTCGAAGATCTTGTTGAGCAATTTGATGAGATAGATGAAGGTCTCGAAGACTTTTTGACCTACTTCAAGACAAATTACATTGAAGCCCAGGCTATTCGACGAAATGTGAATCGTGAACCAAGGTTTCCGATTAACCTTTGGAACCATTTTGATGATGCCAGGGATTGTTTGCCCAAAACGACGAATTGTGTTGAAGGTTTCCACAACGCCCTGAGGTCCCTGTTTTTATCTCCTCATCCAACTATCTGGAGTATGTTTGAAGGGCTAAGAAAAGATATGAATCTTCATCGTCTCACCGTCCAAAATTATCAAGTCCAGCGTGTGGAGAAACAACGACCTAAATACCTGGAGCTTGCTCAACGATTGTCGGAAAAGGTGGCCCAGTACTACCACGAGGAGAACAAAATTCGTTATCTTAGGAGCGTTGCGCATTTACAAGCTTAAACCAATAATGTGCCTTTGTGTACTGTATTCTAACATTTAATTAAAAGAGAATAAAAAGAATCATTTTCAGCTCTCTGTGTCAAAACATAACTTGAATTATAGTTAAAAAGCGGTTTTGTTACGCCAATTTGAACATTTTGGCACATCATTTCAATCAATCTTTGGAAGAGCACATTTACCGATAAAACAACCATCATTGGGGCATCCAAAGATTCATAAATAATTGAAATGCTAAAGCGGCAAATAATTTCAGCTTAAACTCTGATACGCTATTTTCTCATGCGGTGTATACCATTACAGCATGAAAAAGATCCCACAAACAATTATATTTTTTTGTGAGATTTTTCTTCGTGTAACAATGATTCTCTAACATATTTGAGGTTTGGCCTTTGCTAAGTATAAATATAGTTTTCTTACCAAATTTTCAATAATATAGTCAAAAATTGTTCTGGTCAATAACTTAATTCATTGAATCAAATAATGTGAAGTTAAATTGGCAATAGGGTCAAGTTACATGCTAAGTCATGTGTGGTAGGTTAAGTTTTCTAGGTCAATTTGTAAACTGAGTTTAGTTATGTCATGGGGCGGGATTTCTGCATGGTTAAGTTATGTATTGGGTCGAGTTGTCCGGTGGGTCGAGTTGTCCGGTGGGTCGAGTTGTCCGGTGGGTCGAGTTGTCCTGTCACCGACCAAACGAGATGCCTTTCCAGTGGCCCACAATCTAGAACAACTAGCCAACAATGTGCTTCCACAGGCGGCTATGTTCATTGCATTGGACTTGGCAGGGGCCTATTTAGCTGTTCCGGTGGCTGAAACATCCAGAGACAAGTTAGCCATGGTAACCTCAGAAGGACTCTATGCATATAACCGTATGCCCTTTGGCCCCAAGAATTCAGGGACAGTGTGTGCCAGACTCATGAAGGAAGTTCTGGGCCCATTAGTCGAAAATGAGGAGATCCTAGCTTACTTCGATGATATCCTCATAGGCTGTAAAGACTTCCGTGATGGGCTATGGAAATTCGCCCGTCTACTTCTAGCCATGGAAAAAGCTAACTTGAAAATAGCTCCAAAGAAGTCGAAACTGTTTGTGAAAGAAACAGAATGGCTCGGGTTCAAAGTCTCTCATAACACCATGCTGCCACATGATCGAAATGTACGCACCATAAAGGACTGGCCTACCCCAAAGAATGTGAAGGAAGTGCAAACCTTCCTCGGCAAATGTGGTTACTACCGAAAATTCATCAAGGATTTCTCAAACCTTGCTGAACCATTGCGTAGGTTGACCAAGAAAGAAACCCCCTTCCAGTGGGGGACCGAACAAGACGCTTCATTCAAACGCCTCAAAACCCTCTTAAGTTCCTCTCCGATCCTCGCTCAACCCAATTTTACCTCCATCCAGCCATTTATACTGGACACTGACGCATCCGAGATGGCTATCGGAGCAGTGTTGTCGCAAACGCAACCTGACAACACCATTCGTCCCATTGCCTATGCTTCCCGCACGCTCAATAAAGCGGAGCGGGAATACCCGGTGACCAAAAAAGAACTTCTAGCAGTACAACATTTTGTTGAGCATTTCAGATATTTCCTGTTCGGACGCAAATTCCTCATCAGGACTGATCACCAAGCCCTCAAGTGGATGATGACCTCAAAAGTTTTGCATGGGCAAATACTCCGGTGGTCTGACAAATTGCAAGAGTTCGACTTTGATATTGAGCATCGCCCTGAAGTCCACCATGCCAATGCTGATGCCATGTCCCAGTACCCACACCCAGGCCTGGTTGATGAACCTAAAATTCGAACGCAGGAGGATAAGGTCTTTTTGGATCGCTGTGGCGTCAAAACACCCCAAGCCGGGGCCATTGGAAGAATGGCTAAAGATTGGTGCACAGCTCTCACACGAGCTCGAGGACGAGCTCTCCTCAATAAGGGCGATGGACAGCCGATGCCCCGACCTGTCAGCCCCACATTCTCCGAGCCAGAATTAGAGGGTAATGAAGAAGTTTTTTCTGAATGTTTATGTGAACGACTTCCTCAGAAAGACGACTTAAGTTCGAGAATGATCACTGAAGACATCCAGGACAATGTGACAGATGGAGCTGACGATCCAGAGTTCAGTGAGCAAACCCACAACTCGTTTGCCAAATCTTATGACCTAAAAGCAAAACAAGCTGAGGACCCATTGCTCAGCGAGGTACTCAAGTGGGTTATGAAGAAATCGCCACCAGAGGTAAAAACGATAACAGACATAACCCTCAGGAGATACGCCACATTATTTCCAAAATTGACAATTGCGAACGATATTTTGTATCTGCAAGTGGGTAAAGGTGCAGAGGAACGCATGAGACTGTGTATTCCCAACGACCTAATCCCAGAAGTCATTCGATGTTTGCATAACCACTCCTTAGCAAGGCATTTAGGCCGTTACAGAACATACCTCCAAGCCAGGAAGCGGTTCTACTGGCCAAATATGCACGAACACATCACGGCGGCTATTGAGGGCTGTACTGCATGCCGCCGAGCCAAGGCACGCAAGGCAGTGAAGCAAGTTCCATTGGGGCAGACGAGCACCAAGGAACAGACACGATTCTCCACATTCCATTGTGATTTGGTGGGCCCATGGCCGAATACACGAGGCCCAGGGACGAAGAAATACCTACTAACCATTCAAGATGCAGTCACCAAATACCCTGAAGCATGGCCCATTACCGACGCCACAGCTGAGAATATCGTAAAAGTGCTGACAAATGAGTTTTTCCCCAGATATGGAGTAGGGATGAAGATCGTATCCGACCAAGGGCGACAATTCACCTCAGCTCTATTCCAAAATGCAGCACGACGTTTGGGAGTGTTCACTGCAACCACCCAAGCCTATGAGCCCAAATCCAACCCAGTGGAACGACTCCACCGCACCTTGGAGAACACCATTCGCTGCGCAATGGAAAGCGAGAGGGCACACCCGACACAATGGCACCGATTCGTACCTGCCGCCCTAGCCTCAATCTGTCAAGCTCCCATAGCTAATTTGGACACCTCACCGCATTTCCTCGCGTTTGGATCCGACCCAGTCATACCCGCCGATGTGCTGGTTTCTCCAGGTAACCAACCCAATTTAACTATTGATCAAGACCTAGAACGCCTTCGTCAAACCCTGGAGCGAATCAAAATCAAACAATTGGAAGCCCACCTTACCAACAAGGAGAGGTATGACGCCAAGACCCGACCAAAGCCCCTCCAACGAGGAGACTTCGTGTTTAAGCATTCAGCTATGGACACCAGTGAGAGCGGTATTTCGAGGAAAACCGCAGTTTATCAAGAAGGTCCTTACAAAGTGGAGCAAATCATCAATGACCGTCAGGTAGTAATAGTAAAGAAAATCTGGTTAAAAAAGGGCAAAACTACTAGCGAAAAAGAGACAGTCAGCCGAGACAGGTTAACTAAAGCTCATGCTTGGGACCTTGGCAAGCTGCCCACGTCACTGTCATGGCCTATCGCTAAACGTTTCAAGGTAAACCCCTCTTGGCAACCTATAATCCAAGCCAACACTGACGCAAAACACGCTGGTGACTGGGCCTTCCCCAGTGGCACCCTCAGCGTTGAACGCCCTGGCCTTCCAAATCACAGAGAACCCACGATGATAGATGCAGCAAGGCAACAACCAGATCAAACTAGTTCCATCCAGAATGAACCGGCTGAAGTAGTGGAGCCCACGGAGGAACTACGTGACCAATCGGCTGACGTCGAAAACACTGACGACGACCCAGAGACGCACGAAGTGATCAACGAAGCCCCCATCTGATTCATGTGACGACGAAATGCCAGGCACACCCAACTGCAACAGAGGCAACAAGCGCCTGAGAAGGGTAAGCACACCCGTATCAACCACGTCTCAGCGGCAGACGCCGACAGGCAAGAGAGGCCGATTAACCAGCTGGTCATCATCGGACTCTCAAAAGGAAACCGAGGACTTGGTATAAATAAGTCTCGTCAGGTGACACCCGTTAACAGTCAATCTTTGAGGTTCAAACCTGGGGGGGAATATCATTCCCCCCTGATATATTTTTATTCTTTTTTTTATTTTTTTTCCCCCCAAAATATAATTTTACTCCTAGACTCGACAGGAGAGCACCAACCGGAGCTTCACAATAAGAAGTTCAACACGACCTCATCACATGACCACGATCCCTTGGTGGACTCCATCAATCCTTTGTGGACTTCTCAGTAACGTGTACAATAGTCCGGTGCACGCCGACCCAACCACGTTGTGGACTTCACAGTAATTTTTCCAATTATCCTTTGGATTAAGCTGATTGAGTACCCGCGGACCTCACAGTAACTTCCCACAAGAATCCGGAATACTGACGTCCAAAGCCAAGGTGATGATGAGTCAAGACAAACTCCTCAACCTAATACCCCAAGTAAGCAAGAAGATGAACCCCCAGCTGACCAATGAACCTCAAATCGAACCAGATCCACATGACAGCCCGAGCCAGACTACTGGGCATGTTACTGTGAAGATCACCAAGCAGTTCAAGGACACCCTGTGTCCCCAGTCAGACATCTCCGAGCAAGATCTCGCTCTATGGGATAATGACAAACTGGCCATCACGCAGAAAATGGTCAGGCCTGTACTCCTGGTGCAAAGAGTACATCCACAGGCGAAACTACCTCATTACAATAATGAGGAGGCGGCAGGTATGGACCTGTTCGCTGTTGCACACATGGACCTTCCACCTCACCATTGGTCTTAGATGAGAACGGGCATCCGCATCGCCTGCCCACCCGGCACGTATGGGCGAGTGGCCCCGAGGAGTTCATTGGCATTCAAAAATGGAATTGCGATGTTAATGGGAATCATTGACGTCAACTATCGTGAAGAGATCAGAGTAGGCATTTTCAATCCTGGCACCACAAACGTTTGCATCCAGCCAGGCGACCGTGTGGCGCAGTTGATAATAGAACAGGTTTGCACACCCAGAATCTTGGAAGCGGCCAACATCCACTAAGCAACCCACGGAGCAAGATAAAAGATTTGATCATTGCCTAATGTTTACCAGTTTTCTCTGTTTCTCCAAACTAAAAACATGTTTCTCACAATCTCTGTTTTTATGTGTATCACCACTTTAGTTGGGTCAATACATTCAAACTCCCTCGTGTTTCAAAGAAGTGGCACCATAGCCACTGACGTCACTGCCATCATCTTAGTTGGTGAAATCGACATCGAACCTCTCATCTCCCAACTTCAAAACATCTCGCACATAGATGAGTATCTCCATACATTTGGAAGTCCGTAACTCCAAAAGCATCGCGCATTGAGACCAAGTACTTGGCCTCTCAGATCCGTCTAATCCGAGAGCAAGTAACCACCGCACAGGGCATCATTGAAGACATCGCTGCTGTCAGTGGCAATAGCAGGCATCCCAGTACCACTGATTCCTCACGAGAATCTCGATCAGCGCTGCTGATTGCTGGTCTTGCCGCTATTGGAGCCAGCCTAAGCAATCTGTTTTATTCTAGACTTTTGGCGTCGAACACAGACAGACTAAGAGAGGATAACGACCACCTATTCCATGGAGTCCAGATCCTAACCAGGCGGTCACAGGAGAATTCTCGCAAAATCCTGTCCCTGGAGAAGGCTGTGCTCTCACTAGCCAAGCAACAACTAGTGACCGAGCATGCGATTGACGATGAAAGACACCTGCGCGAATCTATGATGGAGATAGATGGCACCTATAGGTCATTGGTAGCTTATACGCAGTCGCTTCACGACATCCTCACAACTCTGACACAAGCACTGTAAGGAAAGGTGGACACGCATCTCGTAAATCCAACGCAAGTTCAAACCGAACTCCAGAAAATCAAGAGTCGAATCCCTGATGACATGAAAATAGCCATTTCAAAGGACCACATCATGGACTTCTACTCTATACCGTGTCACACCCAAATGGAAAAGTCACTAGTGCGAGTGATCATCCCTATACCAATTTTCAATATCCTGGAGACATTGGAAATGTACCGATACATTCCGACGCCATTGTTGGTACAACACGGCATTTAACTTTTCCTCACTGGTAAGGATCATGTGTTGGCAACCAATAATGAGAACACGTTGTACTTGGATCTAGCGGAAAGCGAAATCCAGGCATGCCTCAACGTGGGGACTCTTCACCTATGCCCAGCCATGAGAGTCCAGAAAAAGGAAGACATCCCTTCCTGTCTCCACCTACTTTTCCGTGGACTGACGAAAGAAGCCCTTGGCCAATGCCAACACAAGGTTAGACTTTTACAATCTCTCGAACTAACTCTTGTCCAACCCGATACAGTTTTGGCCACGGCTTCTGAAAGTCGTCAGTTACAACAGGAATGCGAAGACAAAACCCAGAGCCGAATCCTATCCATCGACCCTGGTCAAACGTCGTTGCGGATCCCCAATGGTTGTTCACTGGCTACCAAGGAGTACTTTGTTTCCCCCTTGCGGAATTCAACCGTCTTCCCCTTGGAAACAATCCTGAGGATTCCACATGCGCCCACACTGGACTTACAAGCCATCCTAGACCTACGAGATGAGCAGAAAAATACGTCGCTACACCTCAACCCCACCGACATTGTTGAGATGCTGCAATGCACCTCTTCTTCCAACGATCCCGTAGACCTGGATTACCTCTCACCCCCTTCCAGGATCGGTACGGAACACGGAAGACCGACTAGCAACTATTGGGGTTGGCTCTTTGGTATTTGCTCTGCCCTCATCGTGATGGTCCCGGTAACCTTCATACAGCATTGGTGCTACCGCCATTCTTCCCAACGCTCGGGACGAGCTTTTCAAAGGAAGGGGCTTTGTAGTGGAACTGATGCCGAACCATCAATCCACCTGTATGAAGTAACCAGTCAATGACGCATCATAACAAGTCACGGCCCCGAACAGAAGAGACAAAGGATACGAACGTTTGATAACCCACCGCAATAACATGTTCTACACACTTAGTACGTTCTATGCCCTTTGTCTGTCTTTCGTATCATATGTGCTTGTGTAAGCAATGACCACGCCTCATGATCATGTACTTATATAAACAATGATCATGCCATATGTAACATCCGGTAGTACACATCCCTTTGGTATAAAAGGCCTTCCACATGTGTACTACAGCAACTACTCACTTACTGAAGCTAGTTGAGTTCAGAGCTATTATTGGCGTTCAAATACAGTCATTTGTACCTTTGTACCCAGCTATCCATCTCAGTCTAAGAAGTTCCCCTTGCTGGCTTATCTTGTATTCAACATCACCACCTTCGACCAAATAAAGGATAAGACCTTAATCATAAAACTCTGTCTCCGACCACGTTCATTATTTAAGCTCTGAAAGGTACTCTATCCGATTGGATCATCGGATGATTGTAGCACCGCTCCCAAACTGATCATCCCGAATCAGTACTGCTACAGTAATATTGGATAAATCCGCGAAATCGGCTTGTTCTCGGAGAACATTGCAAAGGCTAGTATAATCTTGCCCATCTTGTTGCCTGACGAGTAGGAGATCTCGCATATCTAGATGCACACTCCGAAGACTCCTCAAATGATTGCATATCATTTGGATAATTTCATCCACTTCTCGGCCGGTATCCGGCTTGATTCCAAGAGAATGTTGGATAATCTGGAAAAATCCGGGTGTCCCTCTTGAATAACGGTAATAAATTCGCGTAATTGTTCCAGAGATGACACCATTGGATAAAGGAACGTAAATCTGTGTCCTCTTCCAAAACAGGAGGGCGTTTGATGTTTAATTTGGGAAGTCCAGGATTAGGAGAAATATTCGGGGAAATATCCGAAACACCATAAGAACTAGCTTCCCTGGCACGGTCAAAATCTTGACGAAATCCTCGAACTTTAAGCTTAGCCCTATCAAACGCGTCCTCATGGTCATCCAAATCCTTGTCCATGTCATTAACATCAGCCGCAAGATGGCATACAACCAAATCCTCGGCATTTCGGAATTGATCTAATTTCTTCTCCCAAGATTCGAGTTTCGATTCAACATAAAATGGATCATCGCCTTCAACAAAAGCTTTGATAGCGTCTAAAGCAGTGCACCTATACTTCGAGGTAAGCCCCTTATAACCTCTTTGAGAGGCTTTCAAAGGCAAAAGATCGTCTCGACTAGCCATATTAAAAATTATGGTAAAAGCACGAGATACTCAACCGACGAAGTTGATCCACAGATGCTCCACTGATATGTCCAGAACAATCTCGATCATATAATGATAACGCTTAGAGCGATCCGATGAAATAATCTAGAATATAATAAGGGAAAATCCACAATCCAGTGATGAAAATCCACCAATCAACAAATCCAAATCAACCAGGAGAGCAGGCGTATTGCATCCAACGATGAAATCGGAACTAACCAAAGGAGAAATCCAACGAAAACGGTGGAGAGATCCAACGGAGACGGAAGAAAATCGCCAATGCAAGTCGGCTATCGTTCCACGGGCCACAATACGAATAACCGACTGCGCCACGGAAAGATTGTATGCAGAACTCAAGTGTATAAGAGTATAAGTGTAATTCGGATGATTGGATGAGGGTGATGTGAACGGTACTAGGAGTAAGAGAAGAATGATGAGGTGGAATAAAATGTCGGGGAACTGGTATTGGAAATGAACCGGAAAAATAGAATAGAAAGAACACCAAATCTAGTACATTAAATCATTCCAGCTGCACCATTCGTCATTGGTCGATGACAACCCCATTGGTCCTCGTAGATATTTGAATTTCCCTTGTGGTGAAAGGAACGTGGTGAGATCGCTGCTTTTGTCGTCCAGGGCGATTTGATAATACCCCATAACAGCATCGATGGAACAGAAATATTTGGCATCCGGGCCTATTTTCTGCATGATGTCCTTAACGGATGGGAAGGGGTGAACAGAGCGGTGAACGTACTTGTTCAGGTTTGTGAAGTCCGTGACAAGCCGTAATCCTCCTTTTCCTCCATCCTTTGGAATGAAATGAGCGGGTGATATCCACTCTGTTACGTGATTGACAGGAGCGATGATTTTCCCGTTGAGTAATTTGTTGATAACTTGATCAGACTCGTCTTGCCAATGTGAAGGAGTCGTACGTGATCTTGTCATTTTTGTTGGCTGGACGTTGTCTTTAAGTTTGATTGACATGGGGGATCCGTTCATGGGCCTATCTGGAAGTGTGTCCGAAATGACATCTTTAAAATCAAGCAAAATTTGCTCAAGACTGTCCGATAAGTCTTTGACATTCTGGCCGGTCATCCCCGGCCAGAAGTAAAGCTGTTGTGCAGCTTTTTTAGTCTTTGTGATTCCTTGATGAGGAATATGAAGCTTCTTCAGAACGTCCGGTCGTGCTGAATAAGGCACAATGATTCTGCCCTCCCATAAGATGAGAGTCTCTTCTTCTTCGTCGAAAAGAGCGAGTTCGTCCCATATGTGAGCGAGGGGTTTTGCTGGATGAGATGGAGGAAGACTTTGTGCTTTGGTGCCTGTTCGTAACTCATTCACTATTTTCATGTAATGCTCGTCGATGGCGTCGAAGAGAGCTTGCAGAGAGGAGTTGTCAGAAATCTTCTTGCAAATTTTGTCCATTGAGGTATCCTCTTGAATATGCTCATCGAAAATGGGAACTCTTGAGAGTGCGTCTGCGATGACGTGATCCTTGCCTGCATGCCAAGGCATTGTAAAGTTGAAAGTAGATAGGTACTCTCTATGCTTCACTAATCGAGGGTTTGAAACATCAGAGATGTGTTTTTTGAAAACTCCGATTATGCTTTTATGGTCTGTGAAGACATGGAAAAGATCTATTCCTCGAAGGTAGAATTCACATTTTTCGACCGCTTTCATTATTGCCAAGCATTCTAGCTCAATTACTGCATAATTGTGCTCGGCTGGAGTGAGTGAAAGAGATCCACACTTGATGATTCTTGGATTGTTGTTCTCGCCTCTTTGGAGTAACATGAATCCAAGTCCCGATGTTGAAGCGTCAGTAAAAAGCTCTGCTTTCAAGTCAGGATCGAAAGGTCGAACAAGAAGATCTGAAGTTAGAATATTCTTTGCTCTTTTGAATTCTTCATCATGATCGGGTAACCAGCGATAAGGTACATCCTTCATCAGGAGTTGACGCATGTTTGCTGTGGCTTGTGACAAATCTGGGATGAAAAAACCCAGTTGGTTAGCCAAACCTAGGAATGATCTTAATGCCGAAATATCTTTCTGGATGGGTTTGATGCCGTCCTTGCCAACAATGTAACCTGCGAATTTGAGGTGTGTCCAGATTTGTGACTTTTTCTTGGAAATCGTGAGTCCTATTTCGCGTCATTTCTTGAGAACGGTTCGCAATCTGAGTAGTACATGCTGTAAGTCTGTTCCCCAAATTAACGAATCATCTACGATTTTTTCTGCCCAAGGGAATTCCGCCACGATTGCGTCCGAACGGCTGCACCATTCGTCATGGGTCGATGACAACCCCATTGGGCCTCGTAGATATTTGAATTTCCCTTGTGGTGAAAGGAACGTGGTGAGATCGCTGCTTTTGTCGTCCAGGGCGATTTGATAATACCCCATAACAGCATCGATGGAACAGAAATATTTGGCATCCGGGCCTATTTTCTGCATGATGTCCTTAGCGGATGGGGCGGTGGACGTACTTGTTCAGGTTTGTGAAGTCCGTGACAAGCCGTAATCCTCCTTTTCCTCCATCCTTTGGAATGAAATGAGCGGGTGATATCCACTCTGTTACGTGATTGACAGGAGCGATGATTTTCCCGTTGAGTAATTTGTTGATAACTTGATCAGACTCGTGTTGCCAATGTGAAGGAGTCGTACGTGATCTTGTAATTTTTGTTGGCTGGACGTTGTCTTTAAGTTTGATTGACATGGGGGTCCGTTCATGGGCCTATCTGGAAGTGTGTCCGAAATGATATCTTTGAAATCAAGCAAAATTTGCTCAAGACTGTCCAATAAGTCTTTGACATTCTGTGGTTCTTCATTCACGGATTTAATTTCGGGCCACGATTTTGGTAAAATCCCCAGGTTTATCATGTCATGCCATGAGAAGAGTATCTCATTGGTAATGTCCTTGCTCACTATGGCGTCGACATTCGCCGTTTTGGACCCTAGCTTGACCTTGAGCTTGAGTTGAGTTAATTCTGTTGTGCAGGATAGTGGCAATTGTTTATTTTCCATACAATGAGCATTAAATGGATTAGTGCAATCGGACGAATTCAGTTAGGGATTCTTGGGGCCAAATGACTGGAGGTGGGTCAGATCTCAGGCTGTGGTGTTAAAAGGCTAGAATTTTTTAACAAGAGATATTTTTTTTCGTACCTTGATCTCATGTTTTTGATAATAGAGCACCATAATAAAAGAGTACACACATTAAGTACGCCATTGTGAAGTCCTTGCTCTGCTCTGTTCTAGTCATGCTCATTCTAGTCAATTTCCTTGTATATATAAACGTGAATGTCTAGTCAAATAAAGGATCAGTCAAACTTGTTTCCTCGAGGACTGAACATGGCGCAGTCGGTTCATCCGACCTGCTGCCCTCAGTTCGTGGAACTTGTGATTGTCATTCACCCGTGGACATCCGAGGACAGTAGGTCGGAGAACCT